>JAYRBT010000038.1:11171225-11196645 GCA_036023395.1 Myiotriccus ornatus
ACCCCGGGCCGGCCCCGCCCACCCCGGCCGGCCCCGGGGTCGGTGCCCGGCTCGCCTCCGGGTCCCTGTGCCGGCCCTGCCCCCGGCCCTGACCCCTGTCCTGCCCCCGGTCCTGCCCCGCCGCCTGCCAGCACAGCGTCTCATGGCGGCCCTGCGCACCCTCCTGCTCCTCGGGCTGCTCCTCACGGCGCGGGGGCAGCGGCCGAGGCGGCGGCAGCCGCCCCCAGCCCAGAGCCCGCTGGACAAGGTGGCGGCTCAGGAGGGGTTCAGCCTCCCCCAGGTGAGGGTTTGGGCCGGGACCCCACACTGGAGGGGCTGCAGGGAGTGCGGGGGCTCCCGTTCTCCTCTGTTCCCCCCAGGCATCCCCCGGACTGAGCCCCCCAGCCCGTCCCCCAGCCAGGCCCCCGTGCCCCCCCCACAGCAGGGGTGGCAGAGCCCAGCTCAGCCCAGCACTGCCTGCAGGGCTGCCCACGGGGCAGGTGCGGGGGCCGGAGGGACCTCCGTGCTTGCCCAGACAGACCCCAGCTGTGGGTGCAGCCGCCGTCATTCTGGGGCTTGGGGTGAGCTGGGGCTGCAGTATCAAGTGAGACCCAGCACACCCCCGGCGTGGGACGGGGGTGCCTGCAGCCCCTGGGCAGTGTGAGCCATGGGCAGGTGCCTTAGACACCCCTACAGAGCCCCCAGCCTATCCCCATGCCAGGCTTCTCTCTGCCCTGCCATCCCACCCACCGGGCCACAAAGGGCAGTCGTGTCCTGGGGGCACCCCAAGGGACAGGCTGTGCACAGCGGTGCCAAGTGAGGGGATAGTGGGTGCTTGGGGTGAGCGGGGGCGCCCTGGGCTGGTGGCTCTGTAGATGGTGCCACCCCCGTGCCATGCAGCTCGCAGGGAGGTGGTTCCTGGTCAGTGTGGCCTCCCGCTGTAACCACCTGGCAGAGCACAGCCACCAGCTGGATGCCACGACAGTGATGGTGACCGTGGATGGAGAAAGCCTGGCCATCAGCACCCTCAAGAAGCTGTGAGTAACAGTGGGCAGGGGGGCTGCAGGCAGGAACAGGGGTGCTGTAGTCAGGTCACAGCAGGACTGGTGCTCTGCGATGGGGGATGCTGGGTGGGATGGGAACTCTACAGGCAGGTCAGAGCAGTGCTAGTGCCCTGACTGCCGGCTCCAAGGAGGAACAGAGCTGCCCCAAAGCAAAGTGTGGGTGGGATCCCCTCTGTGAAGTTTTGTAGTAGAACCCCTGGCCACAATGGTCACCCTGCCACCCACACAGCCACTGGCCTGGGGCGGGCTCAGGGTAGGGGACAAGCAGACTGGTGAAACCGAGGCACTTGGTGCCTCCACAGGCCAGCCTGGAACTGGCTCTTGGGGCCACCCTACGGGCAGCACAGCTAAAGATGGGTATCTTCACATCTGTGAGCACTTCCCCCTGGCCTGATGGGCCCTGGGGGTCTGACCAGGCTCAGGGCTGCAGGGAGGGGTCAGGGATCCCCTCAGGCTCAGCAGGTGTAGGGGATCAGCATCTCTCTTGATGTCTCCACAGGGCTCTGGGACATCTCTTTCCCTGGGGAGAAAACAAAGTCCCAAGGAAACACCACGTGTGCCCTGGCACTCAGGGCGTTCAGGGACCTGGGGTGATCCTCCCCAGCCTGTGCTGACATTTCCTCCTCTCCCTGTGCAGGGATGGGATGTGCTGGGAAATCAGGCAGCGCTACCTCCCTGCGCAGGCCCCTGGACGCTTCCTGCTGAAGGGTGAGGGACACCAGGCTGGGGTGGCAGGGGAGCTGCTGGAGCCCCCTCTGCTGTTCTGGGCAGGGTTTTGGTACCAATGTCCCTCTTCCCAGTGCCCTCCCAGTATCTTACCGCTGGGGTCTCTAAGTGCCAGATGCCATCACAGGTGATGCCGTGGGCTGGTGCCTCCAGGGGGAGCAATGGTGCCTGTGGGGCTGCCCCACTCTGGCCCTGATTTTCACCCCTCGTACACCTGGTTTATGGTGAAACAAGGCCCTGCATGGTGCCAGGGCTAAGCAGGGTTAACTAGGACTCACTGGGCTCTCCTCTGTCCTTTCCAGGCCATGGGCACGGCAGCAAGGTGGATGTGGTGGTGGGTGAGATGGACCCCAGCAGCTTTGCCATCCTCTACTACCAGAAGGGCCGGAGTGTCTCTGTCAAGCTCTATGGTGGGTGGAGGCTCGGGGGCTTGTGGCAGGTGAAGGACAGGGGTGGGAAACCCATGCTGGGCTCAGGGGATGCTAGCCAGAGCCTCAGAGGACCCAAACATGGGAATAGGGTCTCCTGAGGGTCACTCCCCAGCTGGACGATTGTCCCCGAAGGCTGAGGGGGGAACTGATAAGGGGGAAACCAGGAACCCACTTCTGTGAATTGAAAGACCCCCAGGGCCCTGAGCTTTGGGACAGGGCCAGACAGGGCCCAAGGCCACTGACAGTGTCTCTCCCCCTGCAGGACGGACCAGCCAGGTCAGTGATGCCATCGTGGACAAGTTTGAACAGCACGTGAGGGCTGTGGGTCTCAGTGAGGATGTGACTTACTACTTCCCCACCTACGGTGAGTGGCACCTGGTCCCTGGGGAGCAGGGGACCCCATGGCAGTGGCTGCACCCAGGGGCAGGGCCTAGCATCAGGGGCTGGGGTCCAGCCCCTCCAGCGTGGGGAGGGGGAGGCACATCCCCAGGGGTCTGAGCAGCTCATGGTCCCCTGTCATCCACAGCAGGGCCACATGTGGGGTCTGTCCTCACGCTGTGGCCACCCCAGGGGCAGAGATGCAAGGACCAGGGCTGTGCCTCACAGTGTCCGGGGGGTGCGGGGTGGGGGGTGCCAGGTCCCAGGGAGGGTGACCCCCCAGGCTCTGTCTCTCGCAGGGTTTTGCGACTCTGCAGACGAGTTTCACGTCCTTGATGGTGAGTTGGGGATCCTGGGTGATGCGCTGGGACCCCCATGTGCCAGGCTTGGCCCCACACTGGGCACCAGTGGGGTGTGCCTGTCCTGGCTGGGGGCTGGGCACACTGGGCCAGACCCACACCACACCACAGCCGTGTGGTCCTGCCCCAGGAGCGTGGGGGCACTGGCCTGGCAGGGGGCAGCCACGCCAGACCGTCCCTCAGGACAGGGTCTCTCTGTGCCCTTGTGCGGGGTGAGGAGGTGGCAAAAAATCACCCAGGATGGGCATGAGGTGCATCCTGGCAAAGCAAACCCCATTCAACCCCTACGTGGCTCACACTGGGCTTGATTGGTCTATATCGCTGTTTCCTGGGGTGGTCTGGGACGGGGTGTCCTGGCACAGGAACACCCTGGGCTGAGGGCTGGGTCCTTGCAGACAGCTCTATCACTTGTCATTGGTGCTTGAGAAGGCAGAGGTGGATCTCCAGGCCAGGTGCTAGGCTTGGACACCCCTCAGCCCCTCAGCACTTCTCTTCTTTCCAGAAACAAAGCTGTAGGTGCAGATGGAGTTGCCGGGGGTTCCCCAGAGCTCAGCCCTCACCTCATTCAGCTGCCCATGGCCATGTGGGTCTGAGCCGTGCTTTGGTCATCCCCATCTGCTGCACCACAGCCCTGGAGCCAGCTCTGGGGCTCTCCAGTGCCTCCAGCTGTGCTGGCAGCCCCATCCGTCCTGGTCCTGCACCTCTCAGCTTGTGTCACCCCTGTGCTCTCTGCACCAGTGTCCTGCAGGAGCCAGCAACACCCCAATAAACGCCTCAGAGAAGAGCCTTTGTCCAGGCCAGTCACCTCTTGGTCTGCCCCAGCCAGACCAGCACTGCCTCCATCCTGGGCTGCCAGTGCCCTGGAATCACAGCATCACAGAATATTCTGAGTTGGAGACGTGCTCCCAGATTGGGGGGGTGCCAGGGAAGTGTAGGGGGACATGCAGCCCCCTTCCATACAGCCCCCTCATCCTCTCCCTGAGCCCTGCCCCAGCCTTGGGACCCTGAGGCAGGAGTTGTGGCGGTTCCTGGGATGTGGGGCACGTGGTTCTGGCTGGGGATGAGGGAGCACCCAGCACTGAGGGCAGTGCCTGGGGCGGTGGGGCCACAGACCTGGGGGGCACTGGGCACCAGCACAGCATCTGCCTTTTCCCCCAACAAGATGGGATATTCCTCAGGGACCCCAGAGGAGGAAACCTCAGCCCCGCAGCATTTCTGCTTCCCATCTCCAGGGCCTCCAGGGCAGGGAAACACCCCATTCCCCTGCCCCAGCCCTGTGGAGTGCGTTCCCTGAGGGGAACTCCTGCCCACACAGCCAGCATCCCTTGGAGAGCCAGGCTGGGGGTGCTGGGGGGGCTTGGACCAGGGGTGCAACTAGAGGAGAACCCTAGGGTTAACACTGCAACCCCTCATGGACCCCTCTTCCCTGTGTGTGGAGCCTGGCTGAGGCCGCACGTGCCAGGTGAGCGGTGCCCATTGCCACTGGCATCAGGAGGGGACGGGGAGCACCCCCCCAGCAGGCGGGTGGGGGGCCCCAGCCCTCTGCAGCCCCTGGGGCAGGCAGCAGCCCTCTGCCCCCAGCACTGGCATTTTGCAATAGGAGCGGGAACTGGTAACACATGTTGTTTATCAGGGAATTATGTAAGGGACGCCACGTGATGTGCCCAGAGCCAGCCCTGTTCCCACCACCCACGTGGAGGTTAGCGGTATCCAGCCCTGCTCTTAGACCCCCCTGGCCACCACCTGAGGCTGGTAGAGCCTGGTGTGGTGGATCCAGCTCACTTTCTGCCCTGTGCCCACCTGCACCCCAGGGTGGCTGCACTGTGGCTGGGCGATGGGAGACAAGGGGAGAGCCCCGGGGAGCTGGGCTGGTCCCCAAGGACCACACACACCCTCTGCCCACTGTCCCATCTCAGCCCATCTGTGGTGGGGGCTAAACCATTTCTGGGTGCAAACACCCAAGTTGTGTCCAAGAGTCTGTGTCCAGCCACTGTGAGGACCCACGGCCTGGATACCCCATCCTGCCCCCCGGCTCTGCTTATCCTGCACCGTGCTGCTGTCGGTGCCCCCTTTGCCCCCACATGGCCCCACGTGCCCCCATGCTCCAGAGCCTGCACCCAGCATTGCCACCCAGGTCCTTGGGCTGGTTCCCAGCTTTGCCACACCCAGGAGAGCTGGGAGAGTGGGCACCCCCTCCTGTCACCTGGGCAGGGAGCTGGGGGTACCCAGACAGCAGGGGGGCCTTTGTGTTCCTGCTGCAGTGCTGGGTGACAGTGACACCCGTGGGTGCTCCCTGCCTCTGTGCCCGATGGAGAGAGCCCCCTGGGGAGGCCGAGTCCTAGTCCAGCATGTGGGGCCCCAGCTGGGCTCTCGTGATGCTCAGTCCTGCCTGGCTCAGCTTTTGTTTTGTTTTCATAAATCCACGGGGCCAGGCAGGCGCGGGGGTGCACAGGGCAGGGCGGCCTCACAGCAGGGTGTGGGGAAGGGAATGTGCAGGGGGGCCTGTCAGGGGAAAACCAGCTGTTGTGAAAACATTCTCCTTACGTAAAGGACCTTGGCAGGGCCGTGCGGGCTGGGGTTCTGCCCGGCACGGCCAGCCCTGCCCAAACCCTGCCAGACCCACGGGTGCTGCTGCTGGCACCCAGCATACATCCCCTGCCCTCATTCTGCAGGGGGGTCCCCAGATTAAGGAGAGGCATCTCAGCGCCTGCTGGTGACCCCAAACCAAGGGGAAGGGCGTCTCCAGCCCCTCTTGGCACAGGGTGCGGGGTGGTGGGGAGGGTGGGGTGTGAAATTCTGGGGTCCATCTGGCTGCGTTCTGGTGCCCAGGGTGCTGAGCATTGGGGCTCCGCAGCTTGCCAGTGGGATGAACCGGAGCTGCACCTTGGTGGGACACTCCCCAAGGGTCCTGGGGCCAGCCAAGATTCTTCCTTGGGTGATGCAGGGACTCGAATCAGGGCAAAGGAGGGGGTCCTACAGGAGTACACGCAGGTCCCCAAGTCCCATGGGTCGGGTTGGGACTTGGCAGGCACCAGACATTCCCTCCACTTCACTGGAGCCCCTTTCTGAGTCCAGATGAGGTTACCCTGTGCAGATGGGGCAGCCCTGGCCCCTGCCCGGGGGCAGCCCCCGCTGCCGGGCGGCGCTGGGGGCAGGGAGGGCCGTCGCTCCGGCCGCGGGCTGTTTTCATTGCGGAGCAATTTGGCTCCCGGAGCAAACACGTCGTATCAACAGGAGGGGAGCATTCGCAGCATCCCCTGCCTGCCCTTTGGCTTCGGCGCTCAGCCCTGCTCCAGCTTGCATAACGGCACGGGGGGAGGCAGGGCTGGCCGCCCGGGGGGCCCCGCACCGCCTGCCCATAAATAGGGACTGGACGGACGCTGCAGCGCTCTGCCTCCAGCTCTCGCTTGGCTCGGCTCGGCTCGACCATGCAGGCCACGCTGCTCAGCGTCCTGGGGCTGGCCCTGCTCGGGGCACTGCACGCCCAGGACAGCATTCCCATCCAAGCCGACTTCCAGCAGGACAAGGTGACTCATCCCAGCAGGCATCACCTGCGTGGAGGTTTGGGGTGTTTTGGGGGATTCTTGCCCTGAAAATGTGTGGAGAGTGTGGTGCAGATGGATGTGGGGGCAGGCTGGCACCGGGAGAGCATGGGACTGGTGCACACACAGCCCCCCATCCTGAGGACCTCCCAACACCTGGTTTTGGTGGCTCTGGAGGGGATCCAGCATCCCGGCTTCAGTCTGTGGGGCAGAACTATGGGTTAGGTGTGGGTCTGAGCTGCTGCTGTGCCGTGGAATGGGTGTCATTATTCAGGGATCTTACAAAGAAGACTGAGAAAAGCAATCTGTCTGAGAGTCAGCATGGAGATGGGCCATGGAAACTACTCCCTGACAGAGACCCCAGCCAAGAGCCCCAAAAAAACAAGGGCTGCTCTGCTGAGGTATCCCACATACCCTTCTGTCTCTGGAAAGGTCCTGGGGGGCCACAGCCACCCAAGGGAGGTGATGGGGATGGAGGCACTTCCTGCAAGGATGGACATCTGGGATGTCCTGCAAGGGTGATCCCAGCACAGCCCCTCTCCAAGGCTGGCAGTTCCCTTTGGAGGGCACCATGCTGCTGGCCCCAGGGACTGGGCTAGGATGAGCCATGCTGGACCCAGGGTCCTGACCCCTCCTCGAGCCCCCACACGGACAGAAATGGCATCTCAAAGCCAGACAGTTCTGTCACCTTTCCCAGTGTGAGAGCAAGGAGGGAGGAACCACCCAGGTGCTGGGCAATAGAGGGATTTCCTGGCCCCCGGGTTTTGTGGTTGCTAAGAGCTGTAGCAGCTCCCTGGGGATGAGGACCTGAGGACACCATCCTGCTATGGGGAAGGGTCTGCCAGGGGAGAGAGACATAGCCTGGGCTGGGGCTGGTGGGGGGTTGAGGGGCAAGACGGGGTCTGCACCCATCTAGGACTGAGTGGAGGCTGTGTGCAGCTCACAGGGAGATGGTACAGCATCGGCCTGGCCTCCAACTCTAACTGGTTCAAGGAGAAGAGGCACCTAATGAAGATGTGCACCACCATCATTTCCACCACCGCAGATGGAAACCTGGAAGTCACCTCCACCTACCCCAAGTATGGGCATGGGGAGGGGTTGAGTGGGGAGGGGGTGCTGGGGGTGGGCACTGGTACATCCCCCCACCACTCTGACATCCTTGTGCTGTGCTCATACTGTGTGTGATCTCAGGGGTGACCAGTGCGTGACGAGGAACAGCCTTTACACCAAGATGGAGCAGCCAGGGCGGTTCAGCTACACCAGCCCCCGTGAGTGCCTCCTGACCATGGGGCAGCCCTGCTGTCACTGTCCCTGCTTCTGCCTTGGGGCTAATTTGGAGCCTGGGGCTGAGCAGTGCTCCCCTGTCCCCCACAGGCTGGGGCAGCAAGCACGACATCCGTGTGGTGGAGACCAACTATGAGGAGTATGCATTGGTGGCCACCCAGATCTCCAAGAGCACAGGCCCCTCCACCATGGTGCTGCTCTACAGTACGTCTGCCCTGTGCCCCCGTGCTTTACACCCCCCAGGACCTCCTGGAATGTCTCTCTCTCCCATGGGAGAAGGGCAGCACCATCTCCCAGGCTGGGGTGACCTCTGGGATAATGGCTGGGTTGGGACCCCCTTGCTGGGCTGCCCGTGCCCCCGTGCTGGCAGGTACGGTGGGGCTGCCCCTCACCCTGCTCTTGGCTGCAGGCCGGACCAAGGAGCTGAGTCCTGAGCGCCTGGAGAGGTTCACCCAGTTCTCCAGGGAGCAGGGCCTGACAGACGATGAGATCCTCATCCTGCCCCAGACAGGTGAGGCTGGAGGCACAGGGAGGGCAGTGGGGAGCAGGGGGTGAGATACCCTAAGGGGGCTGAGAGGGAGGAGACCCTCCTGGCTTGTTCCTGCCTCAGTGTGGGGCCATCCATGGGGTGCCCCCATACATGGTTCCTGGGGGGGGCTGAGGATGATCTCCCCTTTTCTTCCTCCCACAGACAAATGCATGGCAGATGCTGCCTAGGTAAGTCCTGCCTTTGCTGGGGGTCAGACCAGCCCTGTGGGAGGGTCGGGGGTGTTCAGAGCCACTGCATCCCACAGAGCTGATAGTGCCTCGCCAGCCCTTCCCCAGGCTGGATTCCCCATCCTGGCCCTGTGGGGTGCCTCAGGCCCTGAGGGGTCTGTGCTCACCCACTCAGGGTGGGACTGGTTGGGCCAATGTCCCCATGTGTGTCACCCTGTCTCCCACAGCCCATCTCTTCCAGGTGACCACCCTAGCTGCTGCCGGCCAGAGCCCTGACAGTGCCGCGAGCTGGTGATCACCCTGCCCCATCCCAGCCCCTGTGCACCCCACAGCACTGCAGCAGCCTTCACTCCCTGGCTTCACACCCCACACCTGTACCCCTGTCCCCATTAAAGCCCACATAAAACCAATCCTTGTCTGCTGGGTTGTTGTGGGGAAGCCCCAGTGGGGAGGGGGAAGTATGGCTGGTGGGACTGGGGCTCAGTGTCAGAGCTGACCCCAGCTCTTGGCCACGGGGTCGCCAGGCTGGGACCCTCTGTGCACTAGCAGCCCCACACCACAGTGCTGCCTGACCACCAAAAGTGCCCTGTCCCAGGAAAAGGGGTCTCTGAGGCTGGGACCTACTGGAGGGATCTGCTCCCCTCTGCCCCCTTGGGCATCCTGGGCTCCCCCAGCTTCTCTGCCTTGGTTCCCTGCTGGAGAGCAGGCTGGCAGTGTGGGAATGGGATGACAGGCAATCATAGGGGGGTCTCCAAAAATTTGGAGAAGGATGGACATGAAGCAGAGGGACATCTGTGAGTGCTGGATGTGGCTCGGCTCTCACCCCCCTGGGCTCCATCCCATGAGCCTGGACCCTCTACAGCAGTGGGGCCTGAGCCTGCTGCCACCAGCCTGGGAAGTCACCACCTCTTCTGGGGGCACCAGGCTGTGGCTCAGCCTGGGCTAAAACCATCAGAACAACCATCTTCTGGCACTGAGGGTCCTGAGGTGGGATCCGTCCCATCACTGCCAGACCCTGGAACCAGCAGGAACAGCTGCGAGGGGGGCCCTGGGGGCAACTCAGCTCCCCCCTCCCCAGGCACAGCAGTGGGCATGGGGCAGCTCCCAGTCCTGGCGTGCTCTGGGCAGGGTCTCACACAAGGCTGCATTCATTCAGACCGGGCAAAGGGTGGGGACGGGGCCAGCACTGTCACCTAACCCGGGTACAGGTTATCCCTGCTCTTGTGTAACCCGTTGCATAAAGGTAGGGTGGACAGGGGTGCTGCCAGCAGTGGGGGCTATAAAGGTGAGTGCAGCCTCTCCTGCCCACATCCACCCCCAGAGCGAGGATGACGGTGGCACTGCCCGGCCTGGTGCTGGCCCTGCTCTGCCTGCTGGGGGCAGGGACCGAGGTCCCCCTGCAGCCAGACTTCGACGCCGAGAAGGTAACGGCATGGGTGCTGCCAGGCGTGTCCCCCCGGGGCTCGAGGGGCTGGGTGGGGCAGGGGGCCTTTGCTGCTCCCCCAGGCACCTTCTGGTCCCATCTCTGACCTGACACCAGAGTAGCTTCCAGGAGAGCCTGTGAAAAAATGGGTTAGTTAGGGCTGCTATGTCCAGCACCAGCTGAAGGAAACACCCAGCCGCCCACTGAAGGGACATCAGCAGTGGTTCCGTTGAAGGGACACCAGCACCTGAGGCTGTGATGTCCCTGAGCATGTGGCATTTCCCCAGTGAATGTGGACCAAATGCCTCTCCTGCCCTCCTGGCATGGGGCAGGGCAGGGTGTTCTGCATGCAGGAAGGTGGCAGGTGGCCATGTTTGGCTGGCTGGTTGCCACAGAGAGTGGCAGGTCCCCCACTGCAGGTTGGCAGATTCTTACAACAGGGTAGGGGGTTCCCCATGGTGGGGGACAGGTGCCCCTGTAAGGCAGCAGGTCCCCACAGCTATCCCAAACCCCACTGGTGATGTCCTGCTGCAGTTTGCAGGGATGTGGTATGTCACAGCCGCGGCTTCCAACTGCTCCATCTTCCTAAAGATGAAGGATGGGATGAAGTCGTCCATCACCGCTATCAGCTTCACACCAGAGGGGGACCTGGCCATGAAGCTGGTCTGGCCCCTGTGAGTGTCTGTCCTGCTCACCGTGTCCCCGGTGGGCCAGGGACTCTCTTCCCCCCCACGGCACCTCCCCCAGACCCACCACCCCAGGGTGCCCAGTCATGCCTGCACCCCAGCACATCCCCCAGGCAGGCTGGGCTCCCTCCTGCACCCACCGCCTCACTGCCCTCCCGGGTGACATCCAGCCACGTTTGTCATTTCCATGTTCCTCTTCCAGGCTGGACCAATGCCAGAAGTTTGAGCTGCTCTTCCAGCAGAGCGGGCAGGCGGGGCGCTACACGGGTACATGTGGTCAGGTGGTTGGAGCCATGGGTACCCTGAAACAGAGGGTGGGCGTCCCCAGCCTCCCATGCCTGGGGAGCAGCGGGAGGTGGGCTTGGCCACTCTGCCTTCTCTGCTCAGTGAGGGGTCATGCTGAGGGTGGGCACCCAGCTCCATCACATCGCACAGGGGGCCCCTCCTCATACTCTCCTCAGGCAATTTTGGGGCTCAAGCACTGAGCTGTGAGCCCCAGTGGGGCCTGGGAGATTGTACCACATTGCCCGACTGGGCACCTCTGGTGTCCTTTAGCAGATCAAGAGAAGAGGGACGTGCTCATGATGGAGACAGACTACAGCCACTATGCCATTGTGCACGAGGTCCATCACAGCGAGACAGAGCCCAGCACTGCCCTGCAGCTCCTCAGTGGGTGTCGGAGCGGGGACGGGCACCCAGAGCTCTCAGGAGGGATGGGGGCACCGATGGGGAGTGAGGGTTGGGCTCTCCACTACCACCCAGGGCCACCATCAGTACCCAATGTCCAGCACCCAGGGAATTAATTTTGGGGTGAATGAAACCTTTCGATAAAGGTATCTGTGGTTGGCTGTTGGTTGAACCAGACCTCCTTGCAGTGTGCCAGCCCAGCGGTGGACCCACAACCCTCCAGCCATCCCATAGCACCCCAGGCAGATGGGCCACTCATCCCAAGGGGCTTGTGTCCCTTTGCTGTTAGCCCAGGGCACCGTGGGTTGCCTGATGTCCACCCTGTACCTTGATGGTTTCACCTTAGCCCTTCCCTGGGGTCCAATCACTGCCCTGTGGTAGCTGGAGCCCTGGGGTGGGGCTGGCTGCCAGGACCCCCTGCTCTCACCAGCCCCCACTTTGTGTGTCTGGCTGCAGCAAGGGAGCAGGATGTGAGCCTCCAGCTCCTGCAGAAGTTCACAGAGCTCATCCCCACCATGGGCCTGACCAAGGACATGCTGGCCATCCTGCCCAAGTCAGGTGAGTACCCTGAGGGCAGGGGGTGGCACATATGGCCCCTCTGTACAGGGACACTGCACGGGGGCTCAGGGTGCTGCCCATGGCACACTCACTCCTGTCTTTGCTTTCCAACAGACCAGTGCACCAAGGCCATCAGGTGAGTGTGTTCAGGGGAAGCCGTGACTCACTCCCAGCATGGGCAGGCCTGAGAAGGGACTCACAGCCCACTGGAGGCCCTCCACCTTCCTCGGGACTCTGTGTCACATCGGCTTTGCCCTGCTCTGACCGCTCGTCTCTCTGTCCTGTCTGCAGCTAAAGGGCCCTTGTGTTCTCCAGACCTGGTGGACACTGGGCTCTGATCCCCACTCTGTGGTGTTCCCTTCCCATCCTTCCCAGCTGAACTGTGCCAGACCCTGCCCCACACCAGGATCACCTCTCAACCTCCTAAATAAATAGATGCAGAAGCTGTCCCAGAGCTCAGAGCTTTGTTGGTGGGAGCAGGGGTGCTGCCAGGGTCCCCAGGCACCCTGAGCCCAGTGGTCCTGGAGCTGACCCTTCCTGTCAGCCCCCAGGGTTGTTGGGGGACTCCTTTGCTGTGATGTTTGCTGTGCCCAGCATGGGTAGGATTGGGAGCAGAGGTGCAGCTGCCAGGGCAGGGGAGAATGGAGCTGGGGTGACCAGGGGCTGGTACGGCTTGGCTGGGGGGCAGCAGCTCTGGGCAAGCAGTGTTAAGCAGTCAGACTGTCCAGCACTGCCCGAAGGGATGCACCCAGGATACCCCATTCCCTGCTCAGTCCCCTCCCAGGTCACCTAGCTGGGAGTGGAGCTTCACCTTGGCTGCCCATAGCAGGCCTGGAATACCTATGCCTGTCTGCCACCCCCCTTGTCCACTGTGGCCTGCTACCCCTCATGTGCCCACTGACCGAAGTAGGACCATGCTGCCATGAGCCCCACGGGCACTTTTCATCCCACTCCACCTCCTGCAGAGTGGAGGCAACCCCCGGTCCCCCCCACTCCCTCCCTGCCTCAGGGTGGGGGTCCCTCAGTACCCAGGCAGGTGTGGGGCTGTGACCCCAGGAGTCTGACAGAGCGGGGGCAGAGGGGACATCACACTGAGAAGGAGGGACACAGTCTTACAGTGACATGAACCCCTTCTTCTGCCTGCCCTGCTCCTGGTGCACCCTGCCTTGCAGGCCCTGAGCACGGCAGAGCAGGTGGGGAAGCTCGCTCAGGCACCACGGGTCAGACTGTGCCAGCAGCATGTGAGTGGTTGGGTTTGGGAGGATCCCAGCCATTGCCTCGGGGCAGGTTCCAGCTGGCCAGGAGGACGGGTCACCGAGCCCCTTGGTGGGTCACGGGGCTGCCCCTGGGTCCTGTGCTGGGAAGAACCTGCCGCTCCTCCCAGCAGCCCTCTGGCAGCCAGTCGGGAAACAACAGCTCGCTTTGTTCTTTCACAATCCACTAAAGAAATGGGGAAAATCCCGAATTTCAGCAGTGGTGCAACAGTTCCTGTAACCCTGTTTTGGGGCTGGCAGGCACTTCCCCTCTGCCCCAGGGGTTTGTTCACCCCTGGCTGACTCCGGCCCTTCCAATCCCCCCCCGCCTGTTGCCCAAGCCAATCCCAGCAGTGCTCCCACGGACTCGCAGGGGTGGAGGGGGGGGGAAGCACCAAGATATAAATCCGGCGGCCCCGGCACCACTCCCCATCGCACTGGTGAAGCCAGAGGAGCTGAAGCGACATGAGGACCGTGGGGCTGAGCCTGGGGCTGGCCCTGCTCTGCTTGCTGCACGTGGAGGCTGAGGACCTCGGCGCTGCGGGGTTGGACAAGAGCAAGGTGATCTGCAGCATCCCGGGGAGGGACGTGGGAGGGTGGACTCCGGTCACCAGCAGTCAGGGGTGACTGTAGAGGTGTTTTGGTACTGGGGACAGCTGGGGACACTGCAGACACCCAGACACCACTGCTTTGCTGTCACACCCAGGTGAGGGTGGTCACCCAGCTCCAGCACAGGTGTCCCTGAGGAGATTTTGTTGCCTGGAGGGGATGTGGGTGTCCCAGGGACCAAGGGTGTCCTGCCTTGGTCCCTGAGGAGGGGACGCTCCCAACTGCTCCCACAGTCTCACAGTCTGCTCTTGCTACCAGATTGCAGGGAAATGGCACATCACTGCTATGGCCTCTGACTCCGAGAGCTACCTCCAAAAGAAGGACCAGCTGAAGATGGCGATGGCCAGCATCAAGGTCCTGGGGGAGGGTGACCTGAAGGTCTCCTTTGCAATTCCCACGTAAGTCCCACATGCTTTACCTCACAGGTTTCACTGACCAACCTCCTCTCTGGACCTTCACTGGTGGGTCCCCACCTGAGTGCGCCCACCAAAGACCTGTGCAGGGGGTGATGCAGGACCACCAGGGGCTCAGGACAGCTGTGGGCACCCCTTCTTCAGGGCAGGCTCAGGGCATCACCAGCCAGGACCAGTACCACCTCAGATGGTGGGGTGCTCTATGGCTGAGGGATGCAGCAGGGTGATGAGGGACCCTATGGTTAAAAGCTTCCTGGCAGGACCAGCCTTATGCCAGAAGCTCAGAGCATGAGCAAGGGCATGGATGATCCCCAGGTACCAGTACTGTCCCCTGCCAGTCCAGGCACCAAGGGTGGTGGTATCTATCCCCTCCTGCCCCCTCCTCCACACCAACCCATCCCTGAACAGCAAGTCCCACTTCTGGGGTAGCTACCCCAGAGCAGGGGAGGGAGAAGGGGTCACTTCAGTGGGTGCTGGACCATCCTTCACTGTTTTGCAGCCCAGGGAGATGTATGAAATTTGAGTCGATCTACAGGCCAACAGGCATCCTGGGTGAATACTACAGCTCTGGTGAGTGGGGGGAGCCTGGCTCTTGGGGTGGGTGGGAGGCACATCCCATCATCCCTGTCCGAAGCAGCTGGTTGTTCCTGATGACATGGCCCTTAGGACTGCCTGCCCCTCCTGGGTCCTGGGTGGGACATCCCTGTGTCCAGGTGCCAGTTGCACTCCAGAGTCAGTCCATGTCAGGGCTGGTGACACAGCAGATGGCAGAACCCCTCAAACCCTCCCTTTGGGATAAACACATTCACACCCAGCTTAAACCCTGGGGGAAAGCAGGTTCTTTCTGCCAAGGGGCTGTGGGTGAATGTTTCCAGAGGATGAAGCAAGGGGTTGTTTCCCACCATCCCCAGCCCAAGGGTCAGTTTGACACTGACCAGCAGCCTGCAGTGACCATACTTGGCCCTTCCTGCCCTCATCTCTCTGTCCCCCTGCTCTGCTGTGGTCTTTGGGCTCCCCCAGGGCTTTCAGAGGAGCCTTAGCAAGAGGGAAAACCAGGACAGAGAGACACCAAGGAAAGACAGACTGGGTGGGCTTTACACTCTTATAGCCCCCTTGCAGTATGGGAGGAGGTAATTAATTTTTCTCCATGTCCTTTTGCAGACAGAGGCAATAAGACAGTACAGCTGGTGGATACCGACGGCAGGACCTATCTGATTATCTTTGCCACCAGAGAGAAGGAGGGGAAGATCTTGCACATGCTGAGACTCTACAGTGCGTAACCAGTGGTGTGCGACGGGAGTGAAGCACTCAGAGGTGTCAGGGTGACTCCAGGGTCCTGAGAGGCCAGGAGCCAGGGGACAGACCCCTCCTCACTTCTGCCCTGGGTGTGGCACAGGAGCAGGGCTGGGACTGCTGTGTGCCCCCCATGTGGCAGGGAAGAGATCGTGATTTGGGGTGCAGGGGAGGCTGGGGCTCAGGCTCTTGCATTGTGCTGGGAGTCCACGGCCTTAGGTAAGCCGTGTGGTGAAACAGAGTGAAGAGTGGGGGTCCTGCTGCAAGGTGCTGCAGGGACACAAACCTCTGCCTTGTCCCCTGGGGGAGGTGTCTCATGTGTCTCTCTAGGACCTCTACCAGTATCTCCAGCCTTCTTCCAGGGACTGCCATCCATCCCATCCTCGTGCTCACCAGATGCCCAGGAGACGCAGGGACAGGCACATGGAGTTAACTCATGTCTTGGTCTTTAGGCAGAACCCAGTTGGTGAGACCCAGAATCATAAAGCTGTTCAAGACGTTTGCCAAGATGAAGGGCTTCACCGACGAGATGATCTGGATACTACCCAGGCAGGGTGAGCACTTTCCGGGGCGACACAGGGACGTGCAGGCTGGGATCACTCAGCCCATTGCTGCCACCACTTTGTGGTCTGAGCTGGTAGGAGACAGTGCTGGCAGCCAGAGGTGCTCTGGCTGGACACACTGTGACTTTCTCCTTGCTCAAATTCATTCTGGGTTGTCTATTTTGGGTGCTAAAGGGGGGTAGTCAAACCACAGCACCAGACTCAGCCTTTCTCTTTATTTTCACAGAGGAATGCACCCTTGATGAATCATAGGTGAGTTGCTGCAGTGCAACACAGTGTTTGCAATGTCCTCCTTTGGAAACTGCCCCTCTTGGTGCCTCAGGAAGGGCCACCAAGAACTCTTTGAATTCCTCTGAGTCTGAACTGTTTGAGCCTGTGCTGGAGCTTGTACCCAGGTAGGACCATTCCCTTGGGTGCTGCTCTGCAGTGGGGACCCCCAGGGAGCAGTGCCCGGTGCTGAATGAGGGTATGTGAGCCAAAAGCACTGGATCGGTGGAGAACCAGTTGCTCAGCCCCTCCAGCAGTGAGGGCCAGGACACCTGGCTCCTGCCAAAGGTACCTTGGGCTCATGGACTGGTAAACCTGGCCAAAGTGGGTTGGTGTCTCACCACACAAACCGTGTTTGCCGTTGGCCCACCCTGGCATGTGCTTTGCCACCACACCTACACCCACTGCTGTAGGGGTTAACTAGAAATCCATTGCTGGACGTGGCTCACCCTACAGAGCTGGGGAGAACTGGAGAAGAACTCAGTGATCCCGATGGAGAGCCCCGCTTGGCCGCTCCGCTGGCCTTGCCTTGCTCAGCCTGCCTCTCTTGGATGCTTTCCAGGAAGTGTGGGCTGGCTCGTGGATGCTCCTCCCAAGCAATGCGAGACCCACACTTTGAAGCTCCAGGCTGCTGCTCTACCAGCCCTCTTGCAAGCTTCGTGGTCAAGGCTCTGACACAACCCCTACTCCTCCAGCACGCAGTCCCTGCTTTTTGCTAAATAAAGAGAAACTTAACCCAAATCTTGGTGTAGCTGTCTGAGGAGAATCCAGGGTTCTGGGGTGTGTGGTCCCCCACTGTTGCCCTCCCAGGGGCTGCGAATGGTGAGCAGCCAGGAGTGATCCCAGGCTGAGCTCACCCAAGTGAGGGCAGTTTCAGACCTCAAAGGATTTCCCTCCTGGGTGCCTCCCATGGGGCAGGAGCAGGCCAGGTAGAGGTGAGACAATGAGTGCAGTGAGGCTGGGAATCCATGGGCATGAGGGGCTGCATGGAGAAAGGAGAGTGAGGTTGGAGTTTGCAGGGCTGCACCCACCCCCAGCATCCATCACCTCCGCTCCTCTGGCTCTGCTGTGCCTGCAACACTCTGCTCCCCAGGAGCCCCAGGAACTTGTCCACCAGCTCAGGCTGAGTCAAGGCAGGGCAAGACTCAGATTTGGGACCTCTCAGCCCCACAGTGCTACAGGTTGCTGTGGAACATGGGTGTCTGAATCCTCTGCACTCAAACCTGGAGAGATGCATGTGGTTTCTGCCCCTGAGCACCACACAAAGAAAGCCTCCACTGGATTTGGAGTACTTGGTGGTGGTGGTTACCAGAGAAGCTGTGGCTGCCTCATCCCTGAAAGTGTCCAAGGCCAAGCTGGATGAGGCTTGGAGCAACCTGGGCTAGTGGAAGGTGTCCCTGCCCATCTATAGACAGGGGGTGGAATGAGATGAGTGTCAAACTCCCTTCCAATCCAAACTGTTTTTTGATTCCTCCTCCCACAGACAGGAAAATACATTTGGGAAATTGTCTCTCCTGACTCTGATGATCACAAGAGTGGGATGCATCTCAGCAGCAGCAAGGCAAGGGACCTCACGGGGACTTCCCAACCCAGTGCCATCTCCTCCCTCTTGGGAAGGGAGCCCAGTGTTTCCAGCAGGAATTCTCCCCAGCAGTTTGGATTGGAACAGTTCAGCATTTGCTGCACTCCTGGGACTGCCCAACCCACATGCAACTTTGCCTCCAGGCTTGGTTTTGGTACATGTATTGCTGCAGATGAAAAGATCCTTCTGCCAGCAACGCCCTTCGCCACAGGCTCTGTGTGACAGGGAGTGCCAGTGTCTCCACATCATGTTCCAGCCAAACATTTCCTTCTTGCCACGTGCAGGCATCACCTTCCAGACAGCAGTGAGATACCTGCTCTTTGCCACTAGCACTTTCTACTCCTCCTTTTGTCTATTTTTTCCCTGTGTCCCAGAGCACACAGGCTGACAGTTCAGATATTTTTTGGGTGTGAGTTCCCGCCATGCAGAGCAGGGGGTGGGTCCCCATGCAGCCCTCCACAGTCCCTCCAGCCTGTCCCTGCCTCCACTGCTCATCCAATGCTCCTTTATCCCCCTAGCAAACCTGGCCAGATGTTATCATATATCTGATAACAAGGGACTTTTGTTTCACTGAATGTTTCTAAGGACTTCCTGGGCTGAGGCACCTACTCGGTGTTGGTGGCATCCTGCAGCAAGGAGCTTCACGACCCACCGCTGCTCTCCCTTTGGCTTGTTGTAGTGGTTCCATCCTCAGCTCCTCAGCCAGGTGCTCTGGGAGCACACCAGGGGAACGGCTGACGGACCAGGTTAGTACAGTGGGGGTCAGACCAGGCACCAGGGTCCCAAACACTGGTAGAGAGAACAGAGGGGTGCTGGGTCAAGGGAAGTGCTGGGTCAGCCTTTGGTGGCTGAGGAGCAGTTTGAGACTCACAGCTCATGTGTCTCATGTGATGCAAGACCACCTGCTCTATTCATGCTTCTCATGCTGTCCCAGCTCTTAAATCTTTGGCAAGTGACCCTGTCCTCCCAGCTGCTCCTCTCACGCTTCTCTCTCCCTCCCTTGTTCAGGCCATGTCCCAGCTGGGGCTGTGTGGCCAGACCTGGACCTCCACCTGACTGAAATGGTGGGAGTACAGCTGAGATTTACGTGGTGCCTTGGCCTGTTCCTTGATCTTCTAATGTCTCCTCATGCTGCCCCCTTTGGCACCTGCTGTACATGGATGAGATGTTTTACAAGACATCTGTCAGTCAGCACAGTGACCTCCCTGGATGACCTTCTTCCCTTTCTCTCAGCCGCTGTTTACTGTGTGGGTGACCAAGCACTGGTACAGGCTGCCCAGAGAGGTTGTGGAGTCACCTCTGGGGAGACTCAAAACCTGTCTGGATGCAATCCTGCGTGACTGCTCCAGGGAACTCTTCTTGAGGAAGGAGGTTGGACTGAATGATCCCCAGTAGTTCCTTGCAGCCTGGACATTCTGTGATTTATCCCATGAGATCTGCCTCTCTAGCCTAAAGCAGCTTGTCCCCTGTGAGCTTCAAAACCCTTCCAGCTGACCAGGGAATGTCCAACACCCATGTCTTGTTGACTCCTCCAGAGGGGAGGTGTATTTCTGAGGTGTGATTTTCCTGGGCGAAAGTTGGATTTAGTCTGTCCTGTGACATACTTTGCCCAGACATCAACCAAGTCCGACATTAATTACAGCTTTTGTATCTCCCACACTGTGTAGGAGACCTACTCATCTGTCATCCTTTACCTCTGACCACCTCTGCAGAGGCTGGCATGTTAGCTTCTTGCCTGGTGAAAACCAGAGGTATCACAGGGGACTGTAAGTGGCATGTGGCATGCTGCAGTGATGTTTGAGCTTCATATCTGACTTATGTTGACTGGAAATGTCATCTCCTCGGTCTTATTAGTCATTTGCCCTTCTGCATTGGTAAGACAGAACTTCTCAAGTGTTTGCAGAGGAGATTGTCCATCCTGGGAATCCACCAAAGCTCCTCCTTGACCAAGGGGGATGCAGAGTTTCTTCACTTTTCTATCAGCTTATTTTCTTTGAATACTCACTCTGGATTTAACTGGCTACCTTTAAACATTTTCTAGTGTTAAATTGCTCCTGCCAAAGCCTTTGAAGAAGGTGCAGATGTCATTCCCCAGAGCAGAGGAGCAAAGCACCAAATTCTGATGTCTTTGTTGTTTGTCTTAAAATTGTTGCCTTTGGCTGCCTTCAGTTAGTTAAAGAATATTTATGCTATTTCTAACCAGCTTCTTTGAATTGATGTAATCATGCTGGCTTCCATTTAGACTTCCCAATGTTCTTTAGGGTTTGTATTTGCTAATATCAGCTTAAGTGCTCAGAAGGAAGCTAAGCTGATCTTTCCAGACAATCTCTGTGCCATATGTGATAGTTAATCCTCTCAACTTTTCATTTTTTCCTCTTTTAAAGATGAAATGTGACTGTATGGGATCATCTCTGGTTCCAAGAGTAGCAGCAGTTGGCACGAGAATGACATTTTGATTTTGGCCCCTGAACCAGGTCCCACTTGCTGCTCAGGACCTGTGGGCTCCTGGCCGTCCCAAAAAAACCCTGAGCTCATGGATGCCCAACCAGCTTGCCTGGAGCAGCCATGTGTTAGAGCCTCCTGGATGTCCCTTTGCATGTGATGGCTGCCAGCACCACTGTCACCAGCTGGTGAGATGGTCACCACAACACGAGTCACTGCAATGATGTACAGACGTCAGGGCTTGTCCGTCTGCACTGGATGCTGCGGAGTGAGACCACGGGGTTCTCCAAGTGCCACTGGCTGTGGGATTGGTGAGTGTGAGCCCAGAAGAGCCTTTCCCCTTCCAAAATACACCCAGGAGTATATTGAAATCATCCCAGTTTCCCAAGCCACTGGTGCTGCCAGACACACCTGTTGCGAAGAGAGGAAGCATCTTGTCAAGCAGAGCAAAGGGTGGGTCCCCATGCAGCCCTCCATAGTCCCTCTAGCCTGTCCCTGTCTCCACTGCTCATCCAATGCTCCTTCATCCCCCCAGCAAACCTGGCCAGATGTCATCATATATCTGATAACAAGGGACTTTTGTTTCACTGAATGTTTCTAAGGACTTCCTGGGCTGAGGCACCTACTCGGCATTGGTAGCTGAGTCACCAGTGTCCCCAACAGCTGTGTGGGGTGAGTGCTTGAGGGTAGAAGAGATTTAGGATGGAGGAGAGAAGGAGTCAGCCCCATGCTGGGGTCTCTGCCCTGCTCTGCTCCCATGACCAGCAGTCATGGGTGTTCTTGCTGTCCCTCTCGCAGCCCAGCAGCCAGATGAGCACCAGGGTGCCTGGCACGTGTCTCAAAGCACACAGCCTCACAGCTCATCTGCAGGCAGCATGGCAGGAGTCTTGCCTCTACCGCAAACATGGCACTGCCCACCTACAGGCAAGCCCCTCATCCACTTGTGCCACAGCCTAGTTCCCATCAGTGTTCCCAGGATTTGGCTCTCCATGCACAGCAAGGCTGTAGAGCTGGCCTGTGCTTCACTTAAGCCTACCTCAAGCTCACTTGACTCATCAGATTTGATTGCAAATCAAATGCAATTTAATTAGCAGAAAGGCAAACAGCCCCTGCCAATGACTGGCTGATCATTCCCTAATGACTATCAGATCAGCAGATGCAATTGCAAAGCTCTACAGTTATCAGAAAATGAAATGAAGGTGCCACTTGCATCCCACTCAGACAGTGCCTCCGACATTTCCTCCTGCCATGGCTCGTGGGGAGCTTCTGCAGGGGGGAGCACATCCCTCTGCACCCTTCACCTCCCAGTAAAGCAACCGGTGCCAGAGAAGCCAACCTGGTTTTCTGGTAGCCCAGACTGTGGTGGTGTCCTGGGGACACCAGCTCTTTGGAATGCCTCAGATTCTGGAGAGGTCACAGGGCACAGGGAGGGAGCCGGGGATGGGTGCCTACCCAGGGGTCTTGTGCTGGGTCTGTGGGTGTGACATCTTCCCAGTGAACCAGCCATGTAGTTTTCCACCTCTGCTTCATTAAACCAACTCAAAGGCTCTGTGAACACCAAATTATATTTTTAGGTGGGGTTTGCATATTTTCTTTCTCTTTTCTGTTTGCATGCTCAACTTCTCAAACCTGCCCAGCTGCAGGAACCAGCCTATCTTACTTCTTTTTTTTGTTCACAGCCAGCAATCTTCCCCTACTGATCTTCCCATTTACACCACACAGCATTGACTCATGCATGCTTGAACTGAAGATGTTTTCCCAGATAACTCTTCTAAAAACAACCTATTTTTCAGGAGTAGGTACAAAAACCCCACCCCATCTGTTCGCCTCATGCTGGTGAAAAATTATGTTGTCCTCATCTCCAAGGAAGTCTGGAATGACCATTGCAGATAAGGCTGTGATGATAGCACCTCCAACCCTCCAAAGAATTACTCTTCTGGAAGGATTTCTCTCCCAGGGCTTTGTCCTCACCCCAAGCTAGCTGAGACATCTGTGACAGGCTCCCAACACCATCCAGGCAGACACAGCTTTCCTTCCTTCCCAAGGCACTGTAGGTTCAGGAAGATCTTCTGATGGTGTCCTTCAATGTTTTTTGCTGTGCTGCCCTCCATCCTCACTTCCCACTCCTACAGCCTCCTCTTGAGTCCTCCATCACCTCTGCCCTGGTCACACCAGCTGTTTCTCTGACCTCTGGGAACCTCTGCTGCCATGGGAAGTTCCATGGAGTAGCTTGAGTTGCTCTTTTCATGGTTACAGGAGGTTTTTGTATTTTATTCCCTTTCCCAACATTGTTTTGGAGGGACTGTGTCTTTAAGAATGAATTCCCCACCCCTGCTGGAGCTGGGCAGGGGGAAAAGAAGAAGACCCAGTGGAAAACAGAGCTCCTTTGCTTCCCCTGGACCATGTGGGCTGGTGCCTGGGGAATCCACGTGCAACTGCTGCCCGTGCCGGGAACCCTGGCCATCACCCGGACTGCCGCTGCCACCCGCCCTCTCCACAGCCGGGGAGAACACGACAGTGAGACAGACCCAAGGCACGCTGTGTGGGACGAGCACGGCCTCCCAGCACTGCCACCACTGCCCGGGACCGTCACCACTGCCAGGGATTGTCACCTTCGTCACCACTGCCCGGGACCGTCACCACTGCCGGGGAATGCCACCGCTGCCAGGGACTGTCACCACTGCCAGGGAATGCCAGCACTTCCCGGGACTATCACCACTGCCAGGGAATGCCAGCACTTCCCAGGACTATCACCACTGCCAGGGAATGCCAGCACTTCCCGGGACCGCCGCTGCCGCTCGGCCGCTGCCCAGCCAAGCCAAGCAGGGCAGCACCAGTGCCAGAGGCAGCACGTGGTAGGGAACAAAGGGGCTCCAGGCTAACACCGCTGCTACAGTCAAGACCTGAACGAGACAGAGTGGGCAGGTTAATAGTATAGCTTCTTGTGACCAACACAGTTTTCCTGGGTTTTTGCTTTTGCCCCTTTTTTGCATTGTTTTTTTTTTGTTTGGTTGAGCAGAGGGGGGCAGGGAGGGGAGGGCAGGGAGGACCCTGCACCATTTTCCCCCCTTTGTTCCAGGGGGGCCACATGGGACGGTGAATTCCCCTCTTTGTTGGTAAGCCTATTCCTTTGTATCTTTGTGGCTGCTGCTATTTCCTTGTCAGTAAACTGTTATTTTTAACTTACACCTCCTCACATTTTGTCTCTCTGTACTGGTGGGAAATAAAAGGGGAAGGAGTTCATTTTATTGGAGTTCGCACCCCAGTATTTGTCCTTAAATCAAGACACTCTACACCATCTTTGCACAAGGTCAGCATTGTTTGTTATATTTCCTATGAGCCAGAGGAGATACCAGCCCATTCTGCTCTCCCAGCTGCTCTTATCCCCCAGATCCTTCCCTTCTCTCTGAGGTTACACTTTTGTTTACCAGCTTCTACTCCTCCCTCACAACCAAACTAGCAAGTAGAATACATGCCTCTCCTTCAACCTCCATTCCTTTTGTGGGTCAAAGCCTGGCATCACATCCCTGAAGGCTTCTCCCATCCTGCTGGCACATCTCCTTGGATCGAGGGACATATCCTTGGATGCTCCCAGATGCTCAGACAGCCTGAGCAGCTGGGCTGCTGCGATTGCTCCTCCTCCCTCCTTGCTCACACACATCCACCCAACTGCAGGGCACCAGGACAAACCCACAGCCCACCCTGGCCCTCTGCATTGTGAAGCACATCTCCAGCACAGCAATGTTGTCCTTGTTCCTTCTTGGAGGGCAACTGAAATGTCATTTGAAGGTGCTTAATCCTCTCAGCCTGACATCCACCTCCTCTTTGCTCCAGGGAGATGCTCCCATCCTTCTCTCTGGAAGGACCTGGTGACAGCTCTGTCAGCAACAGCAGGTTCCTGCAGGTTTTTGTGAATCGCTGATCATCTCCTGGCTGCTCCTTCTCAAGCTCTAGGTTCACACTCAGACTCTTCTGTATCTCATCTTCCTTTACTCCCAAGCTCCAGCTTCCCATTAGATCCAGAGTCTTCCTTTTTCCTGCAGGCTAATATCTCTGCTTTTCTTTGCCATCTTCAAGCCTGATGGAACCACAGATTCACCTTTGCATTTCTGGTCCTCCTGTGATCTCTCAGATGCTCAGAGGTCCCTCCCTTGTGTTTTCTCGGGGTGAACACGAAGCTTACATCGGCCAGAAGGCACCTTCTCTGTCTAACATGTAAACACTGTTTATTTTTTTTGAGGTCTGCTTCCATGATCTGTGACAGAGAGGGCAAGCAGGAGACCTTTTTGTATCTTCACTAAAGGTGTAAACACAATTTGTTCCCATGAAAGGCAGCAGCTGTTCAAGCAGGCTCCAACCTGTCACATTTTGCGGGATCTTTAGACCAATCTCCAGTTGCAGGCCAGAAAACCTGGAAGGAGGAGTGAACTGCTCTCATCTCTCTTGTTTGACAGTCCCTAGGATCCTTACTGATTACAGAGGTGAGGTCCCAGCTCTCTCTGGTGTCCTTCAGGTGACACAGAGTTGGGCATTGCCTTAAAGATTGAAACCCCATGGGCTCAGACCTGCCACCTGCCCCCACAGTTGTACTCCCACCACGCCTCTGGATCAAGGTGTGAGCACTGCCTGGGCAGTGGCACAGCTTCAGCTCATCACACAGCAGAGCCAAGGGCTGGTGATGCCCCACGGCAGGAGTGAGCACTCCCCTTCCTTCCAGCTGTCCTTATCTCCTGCTCTCCCTGTAGATGAGCCCCAAGCCCCTGCAGCAGGAAAGTCTCAGTGCCCCCATCATATTCCTTCTCTTGGAACTTTCCAGTGTCAACGTAGCAGAGATGACCCCCCTGCCCGTGCTTCTTACTCATTTGCCTGGTGATGGTGCTGGGGAACCTGCTCATCATCACCCTTGTCTGCTGAACATCCTCATGTATTTTTTCCTGGGCCACCTCTCCTTCCTGTCCTTCCTGAACATCTGCTGTTCCTCCACCCCCCTCCCTAAGACCCTTGGAGACTCCTCATCACAGAAGACCACCTCCTTTGTTGTCTGCATCACTCATATGTGCTTCTTCCTTGGCTTTGGGGACTCTGGGTGTGTCGTGGTTTTAGCTAGAGAGCAACAGAATTTTCTCCCTTCCCCCCCGAGCCATCAAAGATACTTAAGATACAA
>JAYRBT010000038.1:11207931-11222667 GCA_036023395.1 Myiotriccus ornatus
GGGGTGATGGGATGGCCTCTCCTCAGGTACAAGGTGCTGGGTCCCTGGGCGCAGGGTACAGTACCTGCCATCAGTCTCATCCCTGCATTGATTCCATACAAACAGTGCCCCAGTGCTTGGCCCCTCAGGAAGTTCTGAGTCTGCTCAGCGGGACAGTGGCTCCCTCGGGCCGGCTGCCCCCCCCAGAACCCCCGGGCCAGGCCCCAACACCACTGCCAATGCTGAGGCATCTCCCTTCTGTGCCTGGGTGTTGCCCAGCGCTGCTGCCACAGAGTGACCAGCGCTCCGAATGGCAGCTGCAGGCCTGTAATTAGCCACTTTGTGAGCTAATGAGAATTGCAACGGGAAGAAACTGGCCGTTAAGTGCCTGGAGCGAGCTTTGAATTGAAGGAAGGAAACACAGCTGGAGCAGGTCCAGGTCCCTGCCTTATCCTGTCCTGGAGCACCAGGGGCTGGCAGCTCCCCACCTTAACCCGTGCATGCCATGGCACATGCTGGGGTCCCTCCTGCACGGATGGAGGATGGCAAAGCCTTTGTGGGGGGAGATTCGCTCTTTGGGTGGGAACCCATCTCTCTAGATGGGTAACATGAGAGGTGACATGTCAGCTGAGGGCTGGCAGGGACCATGGCTCATGGTGTGACAGGGATCCCCTGGGATCCTGGCCCCTGTTCCCTTCCTATAGAAAGGAGACTATGCTGCAGGTGGGAACAGGAGGTATGGAAGGTACAGTTCTCCAGTGCAACCATAACACCTATGGGTGCTGCCTGGGCTCAGCTGGGGGTCAGCAGGGGAGCGTTCCTGGGGAGCCCACAGCTCTTGTGTGCAGGAGGAGCAGCTCTGCCTCGGGGATTTCATCATCTCACATCTGTTGGGGATTATTTCCCAGCCACCTGCTAAATCGGGAGAGAGGGCAGTCCCAGTGAGCTGCTGTAATGGGACCCATCCTGTGGCCGTCATTCCTGGCTTCCTGACTAGGATGGAGAGGGTTTCCCTGAGCTGGCTCTTCCTGTGGGGCATAAATCCCCAAATCTCTGGGTCCAGCTCTTTCAGCACCATCTGCAGTCCTTTTCCAGGGGCCCTGGGATGCTGCATTCAGCAGCACCCCTGGGATGCAGCTGTGCATCCCATGGACCCCCAGTTTCTGGGTTGATGGGGCCTCAGTTTCTGGGCTCTGTCCCATGGGACATGATGACCCCACAGGTCTTTATTGCTGGCAGTGGCTGAGCCAGCACAGTCGCAGCCACGGGTGCAGCCCCAGTTGGGTGGGGAGCTGTGGCCCCTGTGTTTCCACTTGCCTCTGGCCTTGCGTGTCCACTGGCACATGGTGCCCTCCCGGGGTGCCCTTGCCAGCCCTTATTCCAAAGGCTGTTGTTCCATTGGCTGTTCCTACAGTCATAAAGGTCGGCCCCTATCACCCCAGTAGCCGTGGGTAAGGGGCTGTGTCCCCAGACACTTGTTTCAGGCTGGGGGGAGTGCCAGGGCTGGTGCCAGGCAAGGAGTGGATGAGAGGAGCTGGACTGACAGGCAGACTCCCCACCCTGAGCAAAACTGCCTCCAATCTCCAAGGGTGTTTCATCAGCAAAATCATGCCAGGGCCTCTTTCTCAAAGGCTGCAGGACGTCTCCAGTGACAGCGTGGGCTGCAGCAGGGGGTGGGAGGGCTTTGACTTTGCCCAAGAGCATCTGGCATAGGTGGGCACAGTGGTGCTGCTCCTCTGGGCGGGTACTTCCAGCCCAGCAGTGGGATCACGTGGGAGCCTATGGCTGCTTGCAGATGGCTGAGCTGTGCTGAACTGTGCTGAGCTGTGCTGGCCTCTGGCCTGGCAGCTCCTCGAGTGCATGGGCTGTCCTCTCTCACCTCCACACCATCAGCAGTGGCTCCACAGGGAGAACTTGCCTGAGGCTGTGTCTCTGCTGTGGCTCACTGGGTGGATGAGCCCCCTTGAGATGGTGCCCTGCTGATGGGCCAGTGCCCAGGAGTGCCAAGAGGAAAGAGCTGGACCCCAGCCCTTCTCTCCAGACTGCTCAGTGCTTCAGGTGGGTCCATGGTGCCAGGGCTGCCCATTCCCTGCCATGCCAGCACAGCAAGGGTCCAGCACGGTGCTGTGCTGCCCCTTGTGGTGTCTCAGACCAGGGATGCAAGGAGGGGTCCCCATGCCACTGCTTGCTCTGCTCCATGGCCCTGGCCACCATGGCATGATGCCAAACCTACCTAATAAAAAGGGAATTAAAGAATCCCACCTCTGCCCCAAGCCCGGTCCCGTTGGGCTCAGGGCAGGTGTGAAGCCTGCTGGTTTTTACTTCAGCAAAAGCTGATAAACAAGACATAAAGTGGGTGGTTCAAAGAGCAGCCAAGTGCATTTTGGAATGGGGTGGCACCAGGAACAGCCTGGGGTGCCTGACATGGGTGGATGGGTGGATGTGCAGTCAGCAAAGCACAGCCAGCAGCAGGTTTGGGCGGGCAGCCCCAGGGAAGTGGCATGTGGCACCTGGTTTGCCTTTTGCTCTTTTTTATTATTTCTTCTCTTCCTGAATATCTGAAGCCACTTGTGGCTGGAGACTGCCTGGCACAGTCGGGGCACAGGGGTATGCAGTGGTGCACATCCTGGGTGCAGAACAGCCTCTGCAGGGCTGGAGCTGGGGCTGGCAGCGTCCAGGGGTGTTGGGGCTGAGGTACTAGCCTGGAGACGGGAGGGGTGATGGGATGGCCTCTCCTCAGGTACAAGGTGCTGGGTCCCTGGGCGCAGGGTACAGTACCTGCCATCAGTCTTATCCCTGCATTAATTCCGTAAAAGCAGTGCCCCAGTGCTTGGTCCCCACAGGAAGCTCTGAGTGGCTTGAGTTCTCACTTGGCTTCATGCCCCCCTCACCTGCCACAGGCAAGGAGGGCTACATCCTCTGCTGCCTCTTGGCTCTGCCCAGTCCCTGCTGGTGTCTGGATCCATGGTTTGCTGGAGCTGTTTCCATCCATCCGGGTGCCATCTCCCCTTCCCACAGCCCTACCACTCCAGCCCTTGCATGGCAGGCGGGCCGCCAGGGCAGGGAACAGCCATTTTTCTGGCCATTTAGGGGATTTGAGCAGTTATGATACAAAATTCCACTCCCTCAGCCTGGTGGAGTCTACTTGGTGGTGCCCCAGCCTAGGATCACAGGAGCAACTTGGGATTTCAGAGTGCTTGTAAATGGAGTCTCCTCTAGAGCAGGGGCAGGCTCAGGGAGAACACCGGCGACTGGAAGGTGATGTGCTTGGGGATGCCAAGGGTTTGGCATCTGCTCACCTCTGCAGAAGCCTCACTCAGCCCCTCCTGCCCCTCCCTTTCCCCTTGGCATTGAACCTGGAGCAGGACAAGGCTCTGGAAGCCCACTGTGATGCCCTCAGGGCTGCAGAAGATGTGCACGTGTGCTGCCTGTATTCCGGGGCTCCACACTGGTGGCCCCAAAGCAGCAGCAGCAGGGTGGGTGTGGGTTGAGGCTGATGGGGCCATTTCCCATCATTTCTGGTTGTTGCTGGTGGGAGCGTTCCCCCGTTGGGAGCAGGGTGCAGCGAGGTGTTTGCTGTACAAGCAGGGAGAATGCTGCCACACGGTCCCTGTGGAGGTCCCCACAGAGGTTTCTTGCCCCCCAGTCTGTGACATGGGGCTGCTGACACTGTCCCTTGGCCTTGAAGAAGCTGGGCTGGAGATTGCCTCTGCTGGCTGAGCCAGATCTCAGTGCCCACCAGCTGCAGCTGGGAGCCAAGATGTGAGCCACAGTGGCCTCGGGGACAGGAGTTGGTGGCATGTGGCCTCTGCCTGACCAAATCTGCTGAAGCACAAAGCAGTCACTTCCAGCTGCTCTCTCTTGGTGGAATGGCATGGGCCAGCGCTGCTGCAGGATGCAGGGCCAGACTGGTGGCCCTGGCCGTGCCACATGCTCCATCCCCAGCGGTGACATGATGTGGCCAGCGTCCCCCCACTCCCACCTTACGGGGTCAGTATTGCAGTGAGCCCCGCTCTGCTGCCTCCACACGTGGGAAGGGGCTTGACTGCTGTGTTTCTGGGGGCAGGAGCTCAGAGGTGACGTGAGCAGCTGCTGGCAGTGGTGGGGCTCCCACGGGGACTGCCTGAGCAGTGGTGCCAGCTGTGCCCAGGAGCAGAGATTGCTCCAGGACTGCAGCTCAGCCACCAGCACGGTGTCTTACCTGCAGTCATGGTGTAACCCCTGTGGTCAGGGCGTGTCACCTGTGGCTGCTGTGTGCAAAAGGAGTGGTGCCAGGGCTTGGTACCCCAAGCATCCAGCCTGCCATTGGCTGTGTTACTGCAGCTGTTGGCAGGCTGTGACCACCTGGCTCGCCTCAGGGGCCACATCCCTGGGCACAGGCAGTGGAGCTGGGGCATTGGGGTGCCGCAGCAGCCCCTGTTCCTACCTGCTGCTGGACAGGCTGTGAGCAGGGGGGAGTGAGACCTCAGGGGATGGAGTGTGGTGGGGAGCATCCCATCTGCCTGCCTGCCCAAGGCCTGCTCTAGAGTGCTCCTTCAGAGCCAGGAGCAATTTGTAGAGCCAGGAGGGAGCCCCAGACAGTGCCAGCTGGCCCAGGAATTGCTGGGAGGGCCAGCAGGCTGCAGGCAGGGCCCACAGCAGCTCCCACGTCACCTGGCTGGAGGAGGAGGATGAGGAAGAGGAGGAGGAGTGACCTTGGAGTGGAGCTGGCAGACACAACACCACTGCAGGCCCCACGGGGGTTGCTGCCGCTGCCGGGGCTCTGTCACACCCTCGCCATGGCCTTTCCTCAGCCACAGTCATGCGGCAGCGTGCAGGGGCTCAGTGTGGGAGGGAGACCTGCATCCCTGTTCCCCAGACACCCCAATATACCCCCATGCCCTGGCTCAGTGCCCATGGCCCGCCAGGGGCATATTCTGCTGCCACAGGGGCACTGGACCCCAGTGGTCCCGGGCAGGTTGCTGTGGTAGGCAGATGTTGCTGGTGCAGGGATTGTGAGCACTCGTACCAGTGCTCAGCACTACTTAATTGTCTTCTTACATTCACTTTTATCTCTCTATCTGTGGCAGTGACACATCGAGGGCAGTCCCTGCTTCCCAGCCACCCAGATGTCCTCCTCGGGTTTATTTTTGTTTCTTTCTCACCTGTATGTTTTGGCACGAGTGTGGAAGAGCTGCTTCACTCAGGCTGTGACTGCCAGCAGCTCCATGCCCTGCCCAGGCACCCCCTGTCACAAACATTCTGCTGTCCCTGAGTACCACCCCAGGTGGCTCCTTGGGGATGGGGGATTGTGCTCAGCTTTCCCCCATGGATAACACATCCAGGGGCCATGGACACACACCTTGCAGTTCGCACACCTGGATTTCCTCCTGGGAACAGGTCTGTTCCCACTTACATGTGTCCCTAGCTTATGCCCACCCATGTCTGTGCTGGCTGCAGGGTGTCCTGTGCACCTGCTGGCCTTGGGCTCAGCTCCTGTTTGGGATCCTGCCTGAAGGGAGCCACTCACCTCCTCCAGCACTGGCAGCTTGGCACAGCCCTCAGCTTGTGCTGGGCTGGGCTCGCTGCTCACCTGCACAGGAGCTGCGTGCCATGGCAGGGCAGTGACAGAAGATGGGGCATCCCCCTCCTCCCAGTACCCCATGTCATTGCTTGCTCCTCTGGTGTGTACCATCCTGCCGGCAGGTTCGTGCTGCCCTTGCATCTCCGTCCTTCAGGATCCCAGCCTGAGTCCCTCCTGACCGTCCCACCTGTGGGCTGTCCTTGTTGGGCTGCACTGATGCCAAGCAGGGGGTGTGGTTGGGGTGGGGGCATCCCAAATTCTCCCAGATTTGACAGCAGCCTCACAGGTGCAGAGACAAGGTGGGGCGGCTGCAGTGGGCGTGCTGGCACTGGTACAGGTGAGTGGCATGGTGGTGACACGGCCACAGCTGGGTGGAATGTGCCGGGGCACAGTCGGGACCCATGTTCTGTGCCAGTCCCAGTACCTGCCTTTGGGTGGGTGTTCAGGAGGGTGAACCCGTGGCCAGGGCACTGGGGAGCCACGGGGTGGTGGGAAGGGTCAGGTACACCCCAACATGGGAGCTGGACCCCACCACCTGCCTGCTTGAGAATGGACAGATGGTACCTACCCCCCCGGGCATGTGTGGGTGTGCAGGGCTGGGGCAGCACGGGGGGGCAGGGTGTGACAGCCCCCCAGGGTGACACTGGTCAGGGTTGGAGATGCCCCTGTGGCACCTGAGTTCTGGCACACGCAGCACTCAGTCCCTGTCACATAGCGTGGCACTGAGGTGCCCACTCCCACCAGCACAGGGCTCTCACTGCTGGGCTTTGAGGTGGGCTCAGAGAGTGGCAAAGCCCCATGGGCCCCCTCAGCCCACAGGGTGCCCAGGCAGTGGTGCCAGCTCACCATCCACTGACGGGTGACACATGGGAGCTCTGAATTGCAGCCTGTGACAGCTGGGCAAGCACAGCTCATTCCTCAAACAGAGATAACAGCCTTCACTGGGATCCAGCCTGGGCTTTATTTATTTACCTGGTTGCTGGACTCTGGCTTGGGGCTTGTGCTCTGGCTTGTGCCCCCATAGCCCCTCCCACTCCCCAGCGTGGCTCTAAGGGTGTTGTCGAGGTCTGGCACTACAGGGTGGCCCATGCTGGGGTGGCCTACTCTGCTAGTCACCAGCTTTTGGCAGCACCTGTTTTCGGGAAGGTGTTTCCATGAGCCTGTGGCACAGGCAGGGGCGCTCTGTGTCCCCCCCAGTGACCCACGGGGCTGTGGCATGTCCCCAGCCTGGGGCTGTGCAGTGCCACAACTCCCTCCTGCCCCTCATTTTTAACCAGAACGGCCTTGAGAGTAACCCCAGAGAGGTGCAGCCAGTAACCAAGTCCAATTTCTGTGCTTGGCCACCTGATTATTTTCCCATTAAGCACTAATTGCCCCAAGCCACCTGGCTGAGGCCCATGGCAACCCCAGGGAGCAAACCCGGCTCCCATGGGCAGGGTGGGCTCTGGCTCCCACCTTGAGTGAACACCCTCCAGGTTGCTGTGCCTGGTGTGGGGTTCAGCCAGCCCTAAAATTGCAGCTGCTGCAGGAGAAACCTCTACAGTGAGGGCAGCTCTTCCCCTGACACTGCCAGCTGGGAGGGGAAGTGATGAGTGCCTCGGGGGGTGCAGTGGGGAGCAGGCTGGGGGCCATTAGTAGCGGTTGCACCCTCTGGTGAGCAGTTCGATAATGAAATATGGCCATGCAGAGGGACGGGTTGCCGTGGGTGGCATATCCCACTCATGGCTTTGGGGTGACATCCCTCCTGTGCCCTTGCTGGGGGAGCAGAACTGTCATGATTCGTGTCTTGGCAGTTCTTTGTTCCAGGACTCTCCAGTGTGCACGGGGTGCTGCCTCCCTCGCCCTGCTGTGCTGCAGCGATGGGGATCAGCACAGTCCCCGTTGGGGTGCCCCTCCTCGTGGGGTGCTCAGTGCCAGGGCTGCCCCCCAGTGTTGCCATCCCCGGGGTGCAGGACAGGCAGATGGCGGGTGTGTTGCTGGTGCCAGTGTGGGTGGCGAGGGCTGGCAGGGCTGGCTCAGGGTGCGTGGGCTGGTGCTGGGAGCCAGCTCCTGCCGTGACTCATCGCCAGGCCGGGGGCGGCCTGCCTGGCCCTGTTCCCACTGCAGCCCCACAGCCCTGCTGCCTTCCCAGTGCTGCCTGCAGGAACCCTGTAGGCATGGCCACGCGTGGCAAGGTGAGGGGCAGGGTAGGGCAGCTGTGTCCTGTGCCCCATCCAGCTCTGCCTCCCTATGCACTCCCTATTCAGCTGCATCTATCATTCAGCTGCGCCCCTCCTCCAGCTGTGCCCCCTCCAGCTGCACAGCCCCATCCAGCTGTGCCATCCTCTCTGCCTCCCATCCAGCTGTGCCCAGCCTGAGTGCTGGCCATAGTAAGGGGAACCTGATTCTGTACTGCCACCACCTCGTGAGGGAGGGACACTCATGCTCATGCTGTGGCAGGACTATTCTCAAGGAATAGTATCGAACTTTGTTGCCTTCCTTCATTCAGTGCTATGCTGTTGTTTTTCCAAGCCTTCTTTAAACAATGTGTGACTTAAAAATGTACATTGTTAAAGTCTCTTACTGAGACAAGGCATTGCAGTAAGGTAAGAGGGATGGCTCGTCACTTCCAGGCCCCCAGCGTGTCCCTGCAGCTCCCCGCTGAAGGTGACACCTGAATCCTGGCCCTGCATGTCATTGTCCTGTCTGGTCACAGTTTCTCCCTCCAGCTCTGCACATGGTTTGCCACCATCACTGGGTCCAGGACTCAGCTTTGTATAGGACACGGGGACCCTGTGTCCCCCCAGGAGGTCCCGCTGGCCTGAGCCTGGCTGGGGTGATGAACCAGGGTGCTCCTGGTCATGACAGCGCTGCCATGGCATGATGTGTCGGGTGAGGTGGAGCCTGGGGGGCTCATGCCTGTTCCCAGGGAGTGGAGATGCCCCGGGGCTGACACGGACATGGGATGCCCCATGACACTGCAAGGGAGGTCTGGGGTGCGGTGCTGGGAAGGGTTAGCTCCCTCTGCTTCCCCTGGGCAATGCTGAAGGGATGGGATCCTAATTGCTAGTGCTAGTGCTGACCTGTCACAGGCCCACTGAGGCTTTGGGGCGTTGATTTGGGACTTTTGGTTTGATAATCACCACGTGAGCTTCAGTCTGTGCTGGTTGGATTTCAGTCCCTGTGTGGGGCAGGCTGGGGTAGGAGACCCTGGCCACTGCCAGCTCTGTGGGGCTCAGGGTGTCCTGTAGCACATCCTGCCATGAGATGGTGACAACCCTGGGGCTGGGGACCTGTATGGGAGTATGGACACTGGCTGCCCTTCCCTGAGGCAGCAAACTTGCAGGTCATGGAATCACAGACTATCTCGAGTTGGAAGGGACCCATAAAGATCATCGAGTCCAACTCCTCAGTCATTAAGCTTGTGGTTAGTTGCAGCTGGTAATAGCTTTCTAGAGGCAAAGCAGGACCAAGGGGTGGCTCTGGTGAAACCTATCCATACCTGGGAGCTGCAGCGGGAGCATCCCAAGGCAGCTGGATCCCATTCCAAGAGGCCATGGACAGACCTGGAGGCACATTTGACCCCTCTCCTCCTCCTAAGCTCTTTTCTCCTGTCCCCACAGCAGTGTCCTGTCCCCGGAGCCTGGACTGTGCCCTGCAGCGCCGAGAGTTCTGCCCACCGGGGTCAGGTGCCTGTGGGCCCTGCCTGCCCCCCTTCCAGGAGGACGACCACGGGCGCTGTGTCCAGAAGCAGTTCTCACCCAGTGGTAGGTACACCCACCCTGCAGCAGTGCCTTCAGCCCCTGCCTGCACACCTGCCCCTCACCTCTCCAGCTGTGGGAGGTTCTGTGCCTCAGGGCAGCACCCTGCCCCAGCAGCACCCCATCCTCTGCTCTCTCCTCTCCATGGCAGCCGTATCCCTGTGGGGATGGCTGCTCTGCTCCCTCTCACCCCTCTCACCGCAGCTGGGGGGTGGTTTTGGGGTTGGCAAGGAGCACGTGGACCCCACTCTGCTCCACGTGCATCCTCCTTGAGTGACTGCGTGTGGCCGTGCCAGCACCTCGGGGTCCCAGGACCGCTGGGGACAGGAGGGGGCCAGGCGGCTTCCGGGGCTCTCTGGGGTCTTGCCTGGCTGTTCCTGGGTGCAGGCTCTGCAGGAGCAGGGAGGCAGTTTTCAGCACACAGAGCTGTGACTTGTGCTAACCCTGTGGTCGAGACAAATGGGTGCCCACGGCCTCACCCGTCCCAGGGCTGAATTGAGACATTGGCCTGTGGTTCAGGGCTGCTGCCTCCTCCTTGGGTGATGCCCAGCATCCGTGGCAGGAAGGCTGGGGTCGGCAGCCCCAGGCAGGACTGTGCCTGCCTGTGCACTAGGGTACCAAAGGCTGAGCAGGGTATTATTCCTGGATACTTTCCCGAGGGATATGAGGGGCTGTGGCAGCCTGGGTGGCTGCACTGTGCCAGTGGGCAGAGAGACAGGCAGCCATGGTCACCCATCCCACTGCTGCTGCAGTAGATGGAGGGTGCTCGTGGTGCAGCCATGGCACTTGTGCCCCAGTTTGGCTGCAAAGACAGTGCCAGGCACAGGCATTTTTTAGCATGACCCTCAGCTCTTCATACCGCCTGGAAAGCTGTGGCAGAGCTGTTTCTCTGCCCCCTTGTCGTGGGGTTTTATGCAGGTTCAACGCACAGGTGAATTAAGACCGTAATTAGGGTCCCACATAATTATTTTTCCTATAACTATAGTGGAGCAGCCTCTGTGTCTGGGGAAGAGGGCAGGACTGGCCATGCCCTTGGGCTGCTCCTGGTGTGTTCTGCTGGAGACCATCTGGATGCAGGGTGGCAGCTCTGGAGCATCTGAACCACCTCCTGCTGCAGAGCATATTAGCATCTCCCCCCAGCCTGCCCTTCTCCATCTACTCTTCGCTCCTGCTGCCCCCAAAAGCCACCTGCTAAGGGGGTCCCAAGTCCTGGGGAGCTTCCAAAAACATGCGAGTTGGCTTGTCCTGTGCCAGCAGGATGGAGAGGTGCTAGTCACTGACCCAGAGAGGCAGCTCCCCTGGCATTTGAGTTCCATGCAGACATGGAGGGGTCCTCTGGGTTTGGGGGGATTGCTTTATGTTCTTGAGCACATTCGGGGTCCTGTCAGGGGGCAGCCAGAGCTGCTCTTTGCCCACGGCTCAACCTGGGTAGGCACATGGGGGTGGCAGAGCCCAGCATACCTTTAGTGCCGTTCTTCATGGCAGGAGGATCAACCTGTAAATCAGAAGGGAGAACCCAAAATGAGGCCCTTTGGCTGAAATGGGACTGACAGCTGGAGGGGTTGAGAGGGGATGGCACAGGGCTGGGGTCCAGGCTTGGCATTTGACAGCAATCACGGGTCCATCCGCCCTGCCATGGGCTCTTTATTCACAAGTATCAAATGGCTTTGGCAGTTGTTCATATTTTATTTTTTAACATGAAGTCTTGGGAGCAAATTCCCCTCTCAGAAGGACTGCACATGCGCTGGCATCTCCATAGCAACCCAGATCCTTTCTGAAGAATGCGGCCACAGTTGTATCTTCACCCGGAGAAATGCAGGACCACAGTACCGTCCTCTGAGGACCCACCCTGGGAGGATAGTGGCCATTTGGGTCTCTCCCAACCCCATGTTATTGTCCCACACAATGCCACTAGCTTGTGGCAGCAAAAGTGTGGGTACTGGAGTAAGTGAAAAAGGGGGATCCCCTCCCAAATCCTCTATTTTAGCATCCTGAGGATGCCCAGCTCCTCTTGGCGGGGAGGCACCAATTTTTTTCAATGGGGGCTTTTACATCCTGCCTATACCTTGATCTGACAGCAGCACTGGAGAAGGCTGCAAGGATGAGGAGGGGCTGTGATAGCTGCATTTTGGGGGAGATGCAAGGCAAACAGAGGGGACTGCTGTGGCTCAAGGAAGCGTAACCCTTTAAAGGGGCTGCCCCTTTGCTGTGTGGTTATGCATGACATCAGGATCCCAGCTGCTGCCGGATCCCTGGCAGGACCATGGGCAGGAGCTGAGGATCCTCTCCCAAGAGCAACTTTTTGGGGTAAAAAGCATCATTTGGGGTCTCAAGAGTGATGCATGTGAGTGGTGTGTTCGTGCCACTGGTGGCAGCGTGGGGAGGTCTCGACATACCCAGCACAGACAGCGTCAGCACAGAGGTGAGATGGGATGCATAGAATCTCGATGCAGTGCATCCTACAAGCTGGTTGCCTGCACATGGCTGGTGCTGTCTTGCACAGGGGTCTGAGCCCCCCAAAATCCCATGCACACCATGGTGCTGCATGTGGCTGTGCTGTGATGGGTTTGAGTGATGTGCTTTGGGCTGCTTCTGCTTGACCAGCACAGAGACCCACCAGGCTGCAGGAAGCACTTTGGGAAAAGGGGGAAAAGGGGATCTCAGCTCACATATAGGGAGGTTCTCCCTTTCTCACTTGCTGGGCTGCCAGCACCAAGGAGGGTGTCAGCCATCCTGGGGCAGGACTATAGAAATCAATGGATTTGTGCCCTCCTGTGAATGCTGTCAGCCTCAAATTTCCTCTGCCTAGGGCAGAAGTCACACTTGTCTCTCCTTGGTCCCTGCTGTCCCCAAACCATCACAGTAACTGGTGAGACCTCGATGTGTGTCCTAGGGTTGAGCCCTGAGGAGGGAGAAGCCCTGAGGAGGGGCCGAGGGGAGGGGCTGCGGGGCTCTGCCATCCTGGCTGTGCTATCCTGCTGCAGGCGGCGGTGGGACCTACCATGAGAGGGCACCCACTCCCTGCACAAGCCCTGCCTGCACCTCTGAGTGCCCTGTGCATGTCCTGTGTGTCCTGTATGCCTTGTCCCTGCCCTGCATGCCCGTGTGCTCGGCCGTACCCTGCCTGTTCTGGTCCTCCCCAGCATGCCCAACGCACTGCAGCATTTCTGCTCCTCCTGTTCCTGGGACAGTCAGGCCGGAACTGGGGCTCAGCCTGGCCCCCTGTTCCCTGTAGCAGCTCAGGGCAAGTGTCTTACCTGAGAATCAAGCTGCCGGTACCATCTTGCCTTTCTATGTCTGTACTTATCCTCTGGGGCTTTCCACAGGGGATAACCTGAATATGGGCAGAGGGAGCAGGGATAGGGATTGGGATGGGAACAGGGATAGGACAGGGATGTCTCTGCCTTGGAAATTGAGATTAATCCTGTTGAAAGCAGGGGTGAATGTCAGAGCTAGACTCTGCTCAGTGAGCCTGAGAAGAGCAGCTCCATTCCTGCTCCACCCTGTGGGTGGGCACCTCCAGGCTAGAGTGGGTGTCCTGCCCGTGCCTGATGCCACAGGAGCCCTCTGCAGGTTGAATGTCCCTGGTGAGCACTGTGCATGAGATGCCACCCATGAGATGCTGGGCCAGCCCCTGGGGATACAGGATGCTCCTTGCTGCATGGGGCACCCCTACTCCCTTCCCAAAGGGGCTGCATCCTACCGGGCGGAAATCAGCCCCTCCGCTGGAGCGAGGGCTCCCGCACTGTTGGACAGCCCAGCTGAGCCCTACTCGGGGGTGGCTCCAGGGCCCCTGAGCTGTAAAGAAAAATTTGGGGTGAAAACCAGTGTTCAGGTGTCCTCTGCCTGCAACTCACCCTGCTGGAGCTGCCCCTCACCCCCACAACAGTAGGGCAGCAGTGGGGTGTCTGTCCTGGTCCAGCTCCCATCCCTTCACACTCGGGGCTACTGTGAGGCCCCAGGGGCAGGGCCATGAAGCAGGTCCTGCACAGAAGGTGCTGGCACCCTGCCTGCTCCCACAGGATCTGCAGGACCTGCTGCCTCTGTCAGGGGCAGACACTGTTGCTTCTTCAGCCTCCAGCGTTGGTGGGATGAAAATCCCTCCAAAAGCAGCAAGGACACACATGGGTCCCAGGTTCCAGCTTCGGGAGGGCTGCGCCTGAGGGGGGCTCAGCCTCACCACCACCTGCGTTTGCTGGAGCTGGGATGCAAACCCCTTCTTGAGGAGGCCTGGGGGTGGGCACACGGCTGCACCCTGCAGTGCCTGCCTCACGCACACACTCTCCCACAGGACGGACCTCCATTCCCAGCTTGGAGGCAGAAATTGATTTTCTGGCAGATGTGCTGGCCAGGCAAGAGGCTCCTCGCCACCGCCCGGTGCAGGATGGCAGACCCAGGAGTAAGTGCTCTCTCCCTACTCCCAGTGGTGCCAGGGACCCCACGGCAGCCAGATCCTGCCCCCTAGGCTGGTTTGCCCTCCAAAGCTGCCCGGCAGCTGCTCACAGCTCTGCCTTCTCCTGCAGCCACGCTGGTGCCCGATGGCAGCAGACAGCGCCTGGCCAGCGGGCTGAGAGAGGGGCGACTGCAGCTGGGTCCCACTGGCACCGCAGCAGCTGCCACCCTCCCCACCACTGCCACGGCCCAGAAGAACCCGGTGGAGGCATCCCGCATCCCTGCAAATGACAGCATGGTGCTCGGTGAGACCCTGGGGACCCGTGGGAAGGGGTTTCACACCCTCAGCAGGGAAGCGTGGGCTGGTGGCATTGTGCCACTGGCTCATCTGCTGTCCCTCGGTGTCCCCTCTGCCTGCACAGGGCTGATCGTGGTGTGCACAGTGGCCGGGATCTCGGCGCTGATTGTGGCTGCCGTCTGCTGGTGCAGGTGAGCCGGGGCTGCCAATGCCAACCAGTCCCTTGGTGTACCTGTGCCTGGGCAGTGTATTCCCATGCTTCCCAGGCACAAGGGGTTGGAGGAGAGGCAATAGCTGCCCTTGCCAGTCCCCCCCAGCCATGGTGTCTGCTGGCCAGGGTGGGAGGACAGTGGTGAAACATCCCCGTACCAGGTGCAGGCTCCTGGGATTGGGTGGCACCCGTTGTGGGCATCGCTGTGGCACTGGGTGCTCACACTCCCAGCACATTGTTGCTTCGTACTCAGGCCCCTTGGGATGGAGGTGGCTGTGCATGGGGGTGCCACCTGCCATGGGTGCCATCTCAGAGAACAGGGATGTGAATGGGAGGACTGAACCCTTCTGATGGTCACTGACTCAGGAATGGAGCCATCTGCTCCCATAGCTCCCAGCTTCCTCTAGGATGGACTAGAGAAGTAATTGTCCCTATTCTGCACTGGCGAGGCACCTTGAATCCTGGGGTCAGTTTTGGGCCCCTCACGACAAGAAAGATATTAAGGGGCTGGAGCATGTCCAGACAAGGACAGTGGAGCTGTGGAAGAGTCTGG
>JAYRBT010000038.1:11230687-11399823 GCA_036023395.1 Myiotriccus ornatus
GCCGCCCTGCCCGGGCCGCCCTTCCCCGGCCCGGCCGCCCCTGCTTTCCCCGGTGCCCAGCTGTGCCCCGCCGCGCTGCAGCCGGGCGCCGGCGGCCCCTCGGGGCTGGGCAGCAGCGGCAGCTCCAGCGGCGCCGCCAGCGAGGGCGGACACTCGAGCGATAGCGGTGAGGAGGTGAGACCCGACGGGGTGGGGATGGGCGGCCTTGCGCCGCCCGCACATGGCGTGTCTCGGCTTTCCTCCCCACACGGTGCCGCTGCCGGGACAGGGACCACAGCCCCGGCTCGCCGAGACCCCGCCGGTGCCTCCTGTTCGGCCCCGCCGACGGGTGCCCCCGGGGAGAACCCCTGATACGGCGCTGGGGCTCATCCCGGCTCGGTCACCCTCTCAGCGGGGGGAGCGCCTCGGGGAGGCTGATTTGGAGTAAAAACGGGGGGTTGGGGACTTAGGGGAGCAGTTTTCCGTTTGTTCTGTCGCCCCTGGTAAGCGATGCGACGGGGCCGTCCCGGGTAGCGATGTCGAAGGTGGGCTCCGGAGGGATACTGGGGGCAGCGCTGCACGGTCCCCTGTGACCTCCTGGCAAGCCGCCGCTGTCGCCCTCAGCTGCGTCCCCGGCCGCTGCTCCCGGAGCTCCGTGGGCTGCTAAGGCAGACAGCCCTAAGATGAGGGCAGGGGGCAGACGGCAGCACTGGTCACCGGCACGGCTGGACCTGTGGTTTGGGTTAGTTTTGAGTATTTTTACATCTCGCCATAACATGAGCCCGCTCCGGGAGCAGCAGCGCGGCCGATGTCAGGGCTGGTCCGTGCGGGGGTCGAGTGTGTTTGCACAGCCGCGGCTGGGCCGTGGCTGCGGGAGCTCCCACGCACGATGGGTGCGGGTCCCCGGGCCGCAGCCGGCCGCGCTGGGTAGAGGGTGGACACGAGTGGTGTTTCCCGGCTGCGGGACGGAGAAGAATGCCCCCTGGGAGGGATATTCCTGGCTTCCCGCTGCCGATCTATGCCCGGAATTATAAGCCGCGGCTCGGTGACAGAACGAACGCCTAGAAAACCCGCAACTGTGGTGAATAAGTGGAAATTGGGTAAAAGACTTCAAAATGCCACCGCAGCGGCTGAAGACTGCGCGGCAGGGAGGTGGGAAGCGCCTGGGTAACCGCTTGCCAAAAGAAAATAGCCTGCTGGTGGCAAAGAGGAGCTTGAGTCCCACGCGTCTCTTGGGCACTTTGATCCCTCGCTTCACGGGAGCCTTTTCCCTGTCCCGGGCGCAGGCTGGAGAGCGGCTGGCCCCCCCAGAGCCATGGGGAGGTGGCCCACGCCGCGGGAGAGCTGAGTCTTGGTGTCGTGTGGAGGGATGAGTGGGAGTGGGGCGAATCTGGGGCCGACAGTCCAATGTGGCCGTCGTTGCTGCCTCTGGCCAGGCCAGGAGAGCGCGAGCCGGGAATGAAGGGGACATTCTCAAGGCGTGTTGAGGCAGACCAGGAGGTCTGACTGATCACTTGTGCCACTCTCGGCCGCCGCCGCGCCAGCGTGGGTTCATCTGGGCCGTGTTCGCAGTCCGGGACCGGGTCCTGTGTGGGGCATGGTGGAGGTGCTTCGCGGTACCTGAGCGTTTGTGCTTGTTTCCCAACCCCTGGACAAGAATCTTTCGTCTGGGGGTTGGGAAAATCCGCTCTGTCGTCCATCCCATCGCCCAAGGACGGCATCGCATGAGCACTGTCACACTGCATGTTGGTGCTGCCGAGGGCTCAGCTGGGCCTCCCTCTCTCATGTCCCCGTTCCACGGGGACCTCGTCAACCCGACAGACCCAGCTCTTGGCAGCCCGTGGCCGCGAGCTGTCCTCTCTCAGTCTCTTTCTGCCCCTGCCAGGATGCGCCAACCTCTGGAGAGCTGGAACAGTTCGCCAAGGACCTCAAACACAAGCGCATCATGCTAGGCTTCACCCAGGCCGACGTGGGGCTGGCCCTGGGCACGCTCTACGGTGAGGAGCAGAAGAGGGTCGGGGGAGGGCCCTCTTCTCCCCGCGTAGCTTGGGGGAAGGGAGAAGCTGGGGAAGTGGATGGTATTACCTGGGCCAATGGAGATTTCTGCTCCTTAACGACCCGCAAAAGAGCAGACAAGCACCAGCCCCGGGGCGGGAGTTGAGGGGGGAGCAGGGGGCCCAGCTCTGCGGTGAGCTCAAAAGGTTCGATAGCAGGGAACTGGTTTAATAAAATAGCCACAGTTGCTTTTTCAGAGCTTTAAATCCCTGCTAAAGCAGCAGAAAGAATCCCTTCCCTGGTCTTCCAGGGACGGGGAGGCTTGGGGGTGGCAGATCCTGGGGGACTGCAGATGGGGCAGCTGCACGGTGCATGACGCCCTGCCCTCCCTCCCCACGCAGGGAAGATGTTCAGCCAGACAACCATCTGCCGCTTCGAAGCGCTCCAGCTCAGCTTCAAGAACATGTGCAAGCTGAAACCGCTGTTGCAGCGCTGGCTCAACGAGGCAGAGAACACGGACAACATGCAAGAGGTGCGGGCTAGGGAGGGTGGGAGCTGGGGTACCCTATGCCTGCAAGCCCTCAAGCCACAGATTCTTCTCCATTTCCAACATGCTTTTGGGGAGAGAAGAGGGGAACAGGTGTTTTGTGCCACAGCAGCATCTTACTGCATGGCTTCAGTCCAGCTTGGGGGGATATCATTGGGTATTGCTTTCTGCCAAGCTGAGGGGACCCCAGTTTCCCTACAGACACCTAGTGATTATGGCAACTCCCATCTTGGAGCAGCCAGGTCCTGCTGGAACCTCAGATAGGCTAAATGTGCAGCTTACTGCTCCCCGGGGAATCTGGCAGGGGTGCAGGAAGATGTGTCCAGCCTCGCCACACGAGCTGCTGGCAGGGCTGGGTGACCGGGAATGGCCCAGTCACAGTGGAGTGATGCTCACTGGAGACTCAACAGAGACTCACAGTCTGTCCCCAGAGCTCTGCAGCCAGCCACACATGTGCCCAGAACCTGGTGGAGACTCTTCCATCCAGTGACCAACATGTTCCCTCTCTTGTTCCCAGATGTGCAATGCGGAGCAAGTACTGGCCCAAGCCCGGAAGAGAAAACGCAGGACCAGCATTGAGACCAACGTGAAGGGGACACTGGAGAGCTTCTTCCGCAAGTGCGTGAAGCCCAATCCCCAGGAGATCTCCCAGATTGCTGAGGACCTCAACCTGGATAAAGATGTAGGTTGGAAGGGTGAGAAGGGTGGGTGCCCAAATGGCGGCAGCTCCTGAGCATCTGCATCAGGCCAGTTTGATATTATCTCAGAGCAGAAGCCAGCAGTTGTGAGCTATAGCTGATCAGTACGAAAAAAAAAACCCACTTGGCTCCGAAGGAGACTTTCATTCGTTCACAGATGGAGTATTTAAAACTTTAGAGGGCCAAAAATAATTCCCAGACCCAACACAACACCCATCTGTGTTTGTGTATATGCACATAATATATAAAAGTAATCCTTTGATACTAATTCATCTCTGAAGAAGCTGAATTTTGCCCCCAGGAACCCACATGGAAAGCAAAAACTTTTTCTTCATTGGAAGTGGAAATGCACCAGAAGACCAGCAAAACACAACCTTCAAACAATACACAAGTTCCAGTCACAAATGTGTATTGACTTCATCTGATAATGCTACTGGCCTTTGGAGAGAAACCTTTCTTTCAATTCATTATCTTCTTTCCTATTTAACATTTGCTACCTCTCTCATCTCTCAGCTCTGGAAGCAGTGGAAAAGTGGTCCTGGCTGGAGTCCGTCGGGGCTCAGACCAGGAAGGAGCTTTGGCAGGGAGGGGGCTGCACTGGCAATTTGGGGTGCTGTGGAGGTGCCACAGTAGAAGGGTCTCCTCATCACCCACAGAGTGCCTGGGGTCACCCCCTCATCCATCTCTGTCTCCCTCCCTGCAGGTGGTCCGGGTCTGGTTCTGCAACCGGCGTCAGAAAGGCAAACGGCTGCTGCTGCCCTACGGCAACGAGGCAGATGGGATGATGTACGACATGAACCAGCCCCTGGTGCCCCCCACCCTGCCCATCCCAGTGACGTCCCAGGGCTACAGCCTGGCACCCTCCCCTCCCATCTACATGCCGACCTTCCACAAAGCTGAGATGTTCCCACAAGCGCTGCAGCCAGGGCTCTCCATGAGCAACACCGGCCACTGAACCGGGGGCTGTGGGGTCACTGCAGGTGGTCTGGCAGCCCCCACTTTGCCCTGGGCTGGCACAGGTAAAGCCCTGCTTCCTCTTGTTGGGCTGCTGTGTAGGGGTTTTTTGGGGTGCAAGGGGCTGGGAGCCTGTTGCAGGGTTGATGCTCACTCTCTGCTGTTGCTTCCAGCCCTTCCCAGTTATGTGAGCTTACTGGTCACAGCAGCATTGGCCCCCCTCTGACCTCTCCTGGGGGCAGCTGCTCCTGCCCCACTGCACCCCCTGAAGCCACGTGCGCCCAGCCCCAGCCCAGCCGCTCTCCTGGAAGACCCAAAAAAAAAGTATTTTTTAGATTTGGGGTGGGGGGAGGGGGGTGGTTTTATTATTTTTTAAAATGGTTTTTGTTGTAGTTTTTAAAAAGCAAAACATTTTCGTAGTGATCTAGTTTCCCAGGTGCCTCCTCCCTGTCATGTAGAGCAGGGCTGGAACACCATGCCCAGGGCTGAGGGGCCCTGGTGGCTCTGCCCACCCTCCTGGTCAGCCAGGGTGAGCTGAGGTCTGGGGCAAGGGCTGGAGTTGAGCCCCTGCTGCCCCTTGAGCTGTGGCACAGGAGAGCTTCACCCCTTGGGGGGTCAGCTGGTGAGGCCTGTTTGGGTCAGGGGGGTCCTCCCCAGTGCTTGTGCCCAGCACAAACTGGGCAAACAGGACTGAAGACCCTCAGTCCCCTGGGCCCTCCTCACTCTTCAGCCACTGTCCTCTGCCCCAGCCTGGCTTGGCTGCCCAGAAACCATCTTTTCCTGGGGAATCCCAGCCCAGGGGGCCGACAGTGCCCTGTCCATGCTGCTAGCACCCCAAGCCTTCCAGCCTGCTGTAGTTAATGATGATTTTTGTATTTTTTGTTCCTAATCACATTCCCCCTGGCAGTGAAATAAATCTCAGATTTCTTTGGGGCAAGAATGAGTTAACCCTTTCCTTGCCTCACTTGCATCCCTGCTCCTGCAGCCCAGCAGTGCATGTTTGGCTGCATGTGGGGGCACAGTGACACTGGACCAAGGCATCCAAAGAGAATGGACATGTCCCTGTTACACTGGCAACACCTGGCTTTTGGCTGCCTGCAGCTTGGCCCCCAAACCAGGAGTGATGGCAAAAGTGATCATCTTCCACCCAGTTTGAACTGCTGGTTTGCTGTAGCTGCTTCTGGGAAAGGGGAAAGCAATGGGATCTCATTTGCAGGCTGCTTCAGCAGCTGCCATGGACAGGGAAGGACTAAGGGAGGATGTAGAGTTCTAGGCAGAGAGGAGGTCTGGGAAGCTGGGTTTGTCCTCACCCACAGGGCTGCTGGTGTGACACTGATGGGCAAAGGATGGATGCTCCCGTGTGCGTGGTCAAGCTGAGGCAGCCTCGTGCTGGGGTGAAGCCAACCCAGCCAGGCAGGTCCAGTGGGCACTGGGAGCTGAGCCAGTGGGAATTGGGGGTGTCTCGGAGATGACTTCGCATTCCCCCACCATGGTCTCAGCTGGGCTTGCACCCAGCCCTTTCCTTTGAGGGACCTTCCCTGAGCAGAATGAAATCCCCAACCAAGCCTGTAGGGAAGCTTCTGGAAAGCCCTGTTTTCAGCTCAGCAGCTGGTACCTGCAGATTTGATCTACAGGTCTGCCTGGAGTGGGGGTACTTGAAGCAGCTGCTAACAGAACACTCTGGGACTCTGCTGGACTGGGTGCCAGCCCTGCGGGGCAGGACCCCCTTGGCTCACTCGGTGTCCCTGCTTGTTACCGAGGGATATTTCCCTGCCTGCCCGCGGGGTGGGGGCACAGCCATACACAGCATCCACTAGAAACTGCCCCTGTCGCAGCTGCACAGTTTAAGGGTGTGGGAGGCTGGTGGGGTTTGGAGCAGAAAGCTGAGAAGGATATCATTTCCCTGAGGTTTGCTTCTCTCCACATTTCCACCATCTGATTTTCTACTTCCAGAAAGGCAGGATCCCCAACCCCCATATCCCACTACCCTGGCACCCTGCCCATGGGCACCCAGCACCTGTCTGTGGGCACCCACAGCCCCTCCTGCTCCACTTCTGGTTGACCCAGAAAACGAAGCGGACATCGGAAGCCACAGAAGTCAGAAGAGCGTGGTGTGCCCGTTCAACTGCCACCCCACCAGGGCTGGCACCAGGGCAGGGTTGTCCCCTCTGCCAAGGGGGACCCGAATCCTGCTGGGCACCTGGTGGCTCACAGGGTGGCAGGGGTGGAGCTGGGTGACTTCAGAGCTGCAGGGAGGAAAACAGGGGGAAACTTGTGAAAAAAATTGTTTATATCACTGGGGTTGATGATACTGAGCAGAGGGGCATAGAGCAAGGCATGGGTGGAGCAGTGTGTCTCACTCCCTGGTCCTGTCACTCAAACCTGACATCACCACTGATCCCAGATGGTTGCCCACGCTGCAGGGTGTCGATGGTGCAGTGTACGCGGTACAGGATGCCCATAATGTAGGGTGCTGTCTGTGCAGGATGTGTGCATGGTGCACGGTGGCCATGGTGCAGGGTCCCCACAGTGCAATGTGTGTGTGCGCAGGGTGCCCACGGGACTGGCTTTCCTCCGGAGGCCACCAGCTTGCTTCCTTCCTGCCGCAGCAGGGAGGGAGTGACAAACCACAGCATCCCTCTGCCTGGCTGACTCTGAGATTGCCCTGAGAGCATCTGCTGTCCTGTGGCTCCTCACTGGCACAGTGACAGCCACGATTCAAGTGCGGTGGGGGAGATGGGTGCTGATGGGAAATGGGGGAGCAGAGGAAGTGGTCCCTGCTGGCCATGGGGTGCTGGGCCCCTCTGGACTGCCTGAGCATGGCTCCTCCACCCCAGCCACAAATGTCACTATGGTGCCCCTGCCACCAGGGCTTTGGTACCCAGGAAATGGTGTTGGGGGGACACTGAGGATCACGGGGGAAGGTTGGGGAGCCCTCAGCCACCCACCAGCCCCCTGCCCTGCCCACACCTTGCACCACAGGCACAGCCTCGGCAGCAACGTACCATTTATTTCCAAAGCACCCTCTGCTCCTGCCAGCACCCTGGCAAGGTGGTCGGTGTTGTGTCAGCAAAATGAAGTCATGGGGTGTTGCTCAAGGTCCCAGTGTGGCAACAGCTGGGTTGGGAGAGAGTGATCCTCCCTTCCCTCCCTGCCCTGCATCCTGGTATGCAGGTGGGTGCCTCCCACGCCTCCTACCCCCGTATCCTCTGGCTGGATACATCCCAATGGTCCTGGCACACACTAGGAGTTGAACCAGCTCTGCAGGTCGGGATAGAGGCGGCCGCGGGGCAGATGGGGGTAAGCGGTGCAGATGGTGCAGATCCGCTCCCTCCAGTCAGTGTAGAGCTTCACACTGAACCTCCTCTGCCAGGCAAAGAACTGACGGTAGCGGCTGGAGTTCATGGTCTTCAGGAAGGTGGCCAGCTCCTCCAGGGAGTTGAAGTCATCAACATGGATGAAGGAATCTGCGGGAATGAACTGCTCATAGTTGGCCCGGGGTGGTCCCAGCACCACGGGCACAGTGCCAGCCAGCAGCGAATTCCTCCAGAGCTTCTCCGTGATGTAGTCCCGGTGGATGGAGTTCTCAAAGGCTAGGTAGAATCTGGACTTGGATGTCACTGGCAAGAGGCAGTCCTTGCAGAGGGGTCTGTTGTTTGCTTTCCCATATACATTCACATGGAGGTACCTGGAGAGGTTTCTGTAGACTTCAGCTCTTTTCTGAGTCCTGTGGTAGTTGCTGATAACCCAGGATACCAAGTTGGTCTTTGCAGGGATGTTCATAGTGGCTGACCGGTTGGGCACAAGCTTGCCATAGGGGATAAAGATGTCTGAGTCCTGCCTATAGGTCATCACCCAGTTGAAGGTCTGGTTCCATCCTGCTAGAGCTCTACTGTTGGAGGGGGACTCCAGGGAGACCCATACCCAGTTCTGCCCTGGTGGCCTCTCCTTGGGCAGCCTGTTCTGGCCAGGCTGAAGCTTGGCATGGGGGAACACCACGACATTGGCCCGGTGCAGGAGCTGCCGCTCTGTGGTGAGCCAGCAGCCTGTGATGCCGTACAGCTCATGGCACACGTCTCCACTGACATTGGGGACCTGTTTCGAGGGCCACTCCCACACCAGCACCACCAGTGGCTCTATGTGTTTGGAGTCTTCTCTAGGGCCATTGAAGGGGCTGAGGAAGCATCTTAAGTTCCAGAGGGTGGTTACAAACACCCCGGCAGTGACCAAGGTCTTCACACCAGGCCGGCCCCACGGTGACCGTGGCAGTGGTGATGCCCGGGGCATGCTGGCAGGATGGCTGTCACCTCCTAAGAAGACAGAGCTGACACCTGGGAAAGAGGAGAGACCACCAATGACCATCATCTCAGCTTGCCGGGGGCAAGAGGTGATGGGGAGGTGCTGGGGTCCGAGGGGCTAGAGAAAGGGTTTCTCCATGAAACCTGGGCTTCAACATCACCCCTGGACTGTCTGCTCCCCTATATCACAGGGTTCCCCATGCGCCTGGTGTCACCCCGGGGTGGTCTTTGTTCTCCCTCCCATGGTCACTTGTGTCTCCATCTCTGCGGGAGCACAGATACTGCCAGAAGGTGCAGAGCTGATGGGAAGCAGCCACCTGTGACCCCTGCCCCACCTGTCCAGCCCCACTGCCCATCACAAGAGGTCATTGGTGCTTGCTCTGTGCCTCAGTTTCCCCACCTGACATGCAGCCATGGTCCCACTTCTCACTTCTTACTTTGTCCAGAATAGGTCAAACCTGATATGCAGCCAGCCTTGCTGCAGCTGTGCACCAAAGGATGAGGAGGAAGATCCCAGTTCCAGCTAAATAACCCCACGGTGAGGCCCCAGCTGCAAAACAGAGTGTCCCTGGGACTGACTATGAAGTCTGAAACTCCATTCAGGGCCAGACTGGAGTGTCCTGACCAAGAAGTGCCCCAGCATTCTCCTGCGACAATGACAAGGCAATCCCAAGCTCGAGGTGCCCTCCCCAGGTCAGGGTGCTATCACCAGCCCCCAAGGACATGAGGACCCCCAGCAGGCTGGGAGGTCGTACCCTCAGTGCCCCAAACACTCATATTTTATATTCAGAATGTCACAGATGGCCAGTGCTCCGCTGTGCAGGCATGGAGGGCAGGGAGGGCAGTGAGAACAAAAAGGGCAGAAAGGGCAGTGTGGGCAGGGAGGGCAATGCAGCATTTGGGGTTGCCACTGATGGGGCTCAGCCCGCAGGCACATGGGCCCTCCAGCTGTGGGATACTCACCCTGCTATGGTGCCCATCTGCCTGCACCCCAGTTCCAGCTGGGGCTGGGCCCATTCCTCCAGTATTGGAGTCTCCTGGAAAGCAGTGCCCTACTTTCCCACCCACCCCAGCGCTGCAGCTTGGCTGCAAAAATATCCCTTCCTTGCCTTGGCCCGCTCCATCTGTCCTGCTAAAATATACCAAGCTAAGTTTAGGCTCCAGATAAACCTGGCATGGGAAGCAGAGAGGGCTGGGAAAGCTTTGCTGGTTTCCTGCACTGCACATCAGTGCTGTGGGTCTCTCTCCCCAGCAGTGGGGATGTTGCCCCCCTTTTGGGGATGATCTGAAAGGGAACCTCCTACTCCAGCAGTGCCAGGGGCTGCCCCATTTCTCAGCCCCTCTCCCCTCGGTGGTCAGTGATGCTGAACTCAGACTTACCGGGATGGAGGTGTGCAAGATGCCAACTGCGTCTGCCTGGGCGCTGCCGCACTGGGCTGGGGCACTCAAAGGCTTCCTCTTTTCTGTGGTTTTTGCCTTGTCCCAACCCCATGGCGGGTCCTTCCTGCCCCATGTGGCAGCTGGCACAGCCCGCTCCCAGCACTTCCCCTGAGCCACCCCGGGGGCTGGTACACGCCCACAGCTGGGTGGGTGCCCTATGGCCAGGTGGGTACCTTGTGTCCAGGGTGGGTACCCCATGACTGGGTGGGGTACCCTCTGGCTGAGCGAGCACCCCATGGTGAGTGCATATCCCAGAACAAGCTGGGTGCCCTGGGGCTGAATGAGTGCCCCATGACTGTGTGTGTCCTGTGGCTGAGTGGGTGCTACACAGCTGAGCATGTGCCCCATAGATTTGTGTGTGGGTAGGCACCCTCAGCGTCGACAAGGTGCCACCCATCTGCCACCTGCAGCCTGGTTGCAAACAGGATGCCAGCCTGACTCCAGCTCCCACTGACTCATCCTGAAACTGTCAATGAATGAAGCCCCAGCACCTCCGCAGTGCTGCCGAGCCCTGGGCATTGCCCTGCCTGGGATGTTTCCTGCCAAAAGGGGAAGTGGGCACGTGTGAGCCTCAGTGGTGCATGCACGAGCTGTCTCCTGGGTCCTGACACCGATCCTACCCTGCTCCCAGTCTGGCTCAGTTGTGTTCTTTGTTGGCATTGCTGTCCAGGACCCGTCTCCGTAAAAGCCCTGGCAGCCAAAATGAGATGGCAAAACTGAGGCAGAGGGTCAGTCCCCTCAGAGGAGGGGACTATCAAGGTGTGCAGCACTGTTCTTGAAGCTGGCAGGGGTATGCCCTATGCCCTGGCATACACAGAGCTGGGAACACGACCCCAAACAAGACTTCCCTGGGGTTTCTTGGGCTGCTCTAATGCCCCTGGGGTCTACCATTAGACCTGCTGGCTGCCAGGTCCTGGGATCCCTGTTGGGCATGGTGCCATGTCACCGTGCCAGGGTGCAGTGGGGCTCTGTGGTTTCAGTGTCACCCTGGGAGCCCTCAGAGACCAATTGTAGCCCCAAGGCAGGATGTTCCTCTGCAATCATGTCCCCTGCTTCCTGTCATCTTTTCTCACTCTCTTTCTGCGTTTCTTCCACTGCATGATTGAGAGTCCAGATACCACAATCCGTGGATACCGTTCCCAGCCTGGCCTGGCCCAGCCCTGTCAGCTATGGGCAGCAGTCTCTGCCTGGCTGGAATATTCAGCATCATCCTGCTGCTGTCCCATATCTTGAGAGCCCAGGGCCACACTGGCTAGGGCCATTCCCCTCCATAGACAGCACTGGTGATAGAATTTCCATGGGGGATTCAGGATGTCTTTTGGAGCAGGAGGGAGCTGTCACCTGCAGGTGCTGCCTGAGGACATCCTGGCAGCAGAGACAATGCCCCAGGAGGACCTGAAGCCAGTGGGTCCAGACACCCTCACCCTGTTGCCCAAAGCATGTGTCTCTGAGCCAGGCTGGGAGCCAGGACCAACACTGCCTGGGTGGGCTGGGCAGAGATCAGGGCCAGGAACCAGGCCATGGGACCACTGGGGAACATAAGACAGCACCAGCACAGAGCAGAGAACTGGGTAGAGGGGTACTGCCACTTGCAGATGACCCCACACAGAGAGCTTGGCCACCCCAAAAAGAAGTCCCCTGAGAGGTACTCAGCGTTCCATGTCCCCAAGGCTTCAGGCCCTGGGTCCATGGAGGATGCTGTTCCCAGGGCTGTGCTGTCCCACAGTACGCCGCTGTGTCTGTCCCCTGCTGGCCCTGCAGAGGGTTCGGTAGTCATGCCAAGCAGAGAAGAGAAGCTCCCCAAAACTCATGCAGGGGCAGCAGGAGGGAGAGAGCAGGAGATCCAGGTCAGGGCTTTGATCCACCTGTGGAACCCCCCCTGCACCCTTCTAAGCTCAGGGAACCACTCTGCTGCAGGACAGGGGTTTTGAGATGCTTCTTGTGTGGGCTGGGGACGACCCACATGCAGTCCCTTGCAGGGAGCCAAGGGTTACAGCTTCTCTCCTTTCCCAGGGACCCAGCAAAAGCCCAGCTCCTCTTTATTCTGGGCAGCTCTGCCCATACCCCTGCCTGCACACCCAGCAACCCTCCCAAACTAGCCACCCTCCCCAGGGCACGGAGCTGGGCGCACGATGCCGCTCCTCTGCTGCATCCCTTATCCTCCTGCGCCTGTGTTTCACCCAGAAGTTTGGGGAATAATGGCACTTTGTGTAGGACAAGGAGAGCTTTTGTTAGAGCTGTGCAGCTGCCGAAGGGCCTTCCCTGAGCACAGGGCACCCTTTGCAGCACCACTGGGTCTGCAGCAGCCAGAGGGGGATTCATCACTCCCAGCTGAACTTGGCTGGAAAAAGAGATGGTCACAGTGACTTGGAGGGAAGGAGACAGGAGAGGGAGAGGAGGCTGTGGAGAGCAGGAAGAGGGAGGGACAGGTGGGAAATGGAGAGAACCAGAGTGATGGGAAGAGAGAGAGAAAGAAGGATGGAGGAATGGGTGGAAGCAAGGATGGATGGAAGGGAGAGAAGATGGAAAAGAGGGAGAAAAAGAAGGAAGGAAGAAAGGATAGAAGTAAGGATGGATGGATGGGAGGTCATATGGATGGGAAGAAGCATGGATGGGAGGAAGCATGGATGAATGGAAGGATAGAGGGAAGTAAGGGTGGATGGGAGGAAGGAGGAGAGCTAGCCTGGCTCAGTGTTTATTGCTGCTGAGGGCATCCTTTCCAGCCCTGGCGTTAGAGCTGACAGTGGACAGCTGTGGCAGCAGGTTGGTCCCTCCAGAAATACCTCTGGATGCCCCAGCACGTGCCCGTGGGAGGGGTCAGGCAGAACCAGGGGCACCCTGGACGCAGAGCCTGCAGGCACGGGCCAGTCCGTCCTGTCCTGGGGGAACACGGGGAGCAGAGGCGCGGGGGTGACCTGTGTCTGGCTGCAGGAAACCGGGGCGGATCGGGAGGACCGAGGGTTTCCCGGCACCTGGTGCAGCAACCCCCCTCCGGACCGGCCGCACGGAGGCCCCGGTTGCCGGGAGGAGCCGGGCCCGCCCATCCAGCGGGGATCCCCCGGGGCCGCTCCGGCTGTGCCGCCGCGGTGCAGGCGGAGCGGGCGGGCCCGGCGGTGCCTTTAAGGGGCGGCCGGCGCGGGCTGGGGCGGTGCCGGTGCTGCGCAGGGCTGGGCCGGGCGCGACGCGGCGGGGCCGAGGCCGGAGCCGGAGCCGGAGCCGGAGCCGGAGCCGGGGCCGGGGCCGAGGCCGAGGCCGCTGTGCTCCCTCGCAGCCCGCTGCGGGCAGAGGCGGCCGGGCGGGGATGGCGGTGGGCAGCGGGTGACCGCGGAGCCGAGCGCGGCGCGACCCTGCGGCGGGGCCGGCCCGGCCATGGGGTTCCTGCATCAGCTCCATCTCCTGCTCTGGAAGAACGTGACGCTGAAGCGGCGCAGCCCGGTGAGCGGGGGCGGGGGCCGGGGGGCCCTCCGGCCCCGGGGGGCGAGGGCAGGCCCCGCGCGGGGGTGGTGCCGGGGGCTCCCCGGGATTTCCCCCATCCTCCGGCCCGGCGGTGTCCGCTCGCCTGGGGCCGCCCGTGCACGAATCCCCGGAACGTCAGGAACGCCCCGGCGGCCGCCACCGCAGCTTCGGGCCCGGCACGCCCCCCGTGCGGCCACGGCAGCTGTGGCTCCCCCGCCCCGCTCCCATCCCGTGTCCGTGGAGCCCCCGGGGCCCGCAGGAGCCCGCGGCCGGGGGCTGGGTGTCGCTCCCCCTCTCCGAGTGGGATCGCTCTCTTTCATTCATCCTCGGTACCCGCTGGCTATAAATAGGTTCCCAACCCATATGTGGGTCGGAGACGCCTCTCTTCCGTGGGCTGGAGAGGAGCTGCGCGTCGGGGGGCTGGGGGTCGGGGAATGTTGTGTGCCTTCCCCAGGAGGGTAGAAGGGGCGAGGTGGCACCGGCCGTGCTGGGGCCGCCCGGTCGCACTGCCAGCCCCCCGAGGCAGCGCCGGGGGTCCGGGCAGGGTGTGGGGCCGCGGCTCGAGGGAGCCGGCTATTTTTAGCGGGTGGGGGAGGGGAGTGAGCTGCTGCTTCGAGGCTCCCCTCTTCCCTTCCTAAATATCCTGCAGGCCTAATCCTGATCTTCCTCACCCACAGCTTCCCGCACCAGACCCCCTGTGTCCCGGTGGCTGAAGCACTCGAGACCCCCGGGACAGGAGCAAGGCCGGGCCTGGTGCTGCAGGCAGGTTGCCCTGCACGGGCAGCCTCGGTGCCCCCAAAATGGATGAGGGGGATGATGATCTTTGGCTGAGTCATTGCCACTCACCCTAAACAGAGCTCCGTGGCCGCAATGGGAGGCTTCCCCAGACCCCTGCCCTCGAGGGCGAGTAGGCTGGCACAGCTAAGCTATGGCATGTGCTGGCTAACCCAGCCATAGTTGCCATGTCCACTGGGTTACAGACTGGGGATGCATGCAGCCTTTAGGGACCTATTTGTCCGTGACCCTCCCCAGCCCTATGGGCTGCATGGAGGTACAGAGCAGGAAGCTGTGGTTGGAAGAGGAGGATGAGGAGGCCAGGCCCCATCACCTCCATGTGCATGGACCATCACTGGAGTGCCACTGCTGCAGAGGGGGTGGCAGGGTAAGGAGCAGCCCCTCCTTGCCCATCCAGCAATGCCACGTGTGGATGGGGCATGCAGGGGATCAGCTGTGTGCCAGTGAGAGCTGGCCCCAATGCTGCGGGTGCTCGTGGATGGATTTGGTGCAGCCCCTGGGACAACCGTGTCCTGTGCACGTCATCTCCTTCCTTGTGCTTCTGCTGCGTGCAAGTCCTGGAGTCACCTGGTGTCCCCGGTCTGTGCAGAGGCCCTCATCCTGCTCGTTCCTGGGGGAACTGTGCCCTCTACCAGCATCCCTGAGCCAAGCTGCCGGTGCTGGGTGGCCCAAGGCAGACAGGCCCTGTGCCAGACCTTGGTGGTGGCTGCGCCTGGCGCTCGGCAGCAGGTTCCCCAGCACAACTCTACCCTGGCACCGGCCAGAGAAGGATGTTTCACTGAGAGAAACCAGCTCTGTGTCCCGCTGGGGTAATTCCAGTGGCTAGGGTGTTGGAGCAGGGAAGGGGGAATGCAGGAGCCCCCTCTCTTGCTGGGGGTTCACCCCAGCAGTGTGGAGTTCGGAGTCACTGGACTTCTTCCAGCCTCACAGAGGGAACGTGTTGCGTGCCAGCAGCTGCCCGTTGGCACAACCTGGTGCTGCTGAGGGGTCAAGTGCCTTGCCACCATGCACTCCACTCCCGGTAGCATGCAGAGCAGCGGCCACGGTGCTGTGGGCTGACGTGGGAAGCAGAGACCCCGTGTTTGGCTGAGGGCTCTGGGCTGGGATTTGAAAGCTGGGGCAGTTCCCTGCACTGCCTGTGAGTGCTGATGGCCAGGAGAGTCCCCACTGTTCCAGCACCAGGAGCTGTTCAGGACCAGGATTGCAGCAAGGTGCAGATGTGGTTTTGGGACCGACTTTGTTTGCACAGTTCAGGATGTTCATGTACCTATCCTCTGCCTGCTCTCTGGGCTCATGCAGTTGAGATGGGCAGGCAGCCATAGCTGGAGCTCCCAGTGCTGAAAGTGTGCTGCTGGGTCTGCTGCTGGGTTTGCTCAGCCCTGGGGAAGCCTTGGCGGGAGGGGGCTCTTTGGAGGAATGGCGAGTGGGAGCTGAGGCTCTGGGTGCTGCTTCTGTGCCTTCTGCTCCTTGGCCCAGAGCCAGAAAGCTCCCTTCACGCAGAGGAGCTGGCCTGGCAGATCTGTCCCTTTCCCTGGCTGTTGGTAGCAGAGCTGGTGGAGGGAGGGTGGGGGTAGATATTTATGCCTCCAGAAAAAGAAAGGCTGAAAGCTGGGGTGCTGGAGGGCTGTAACAGTGCCTCTGCTGGGGCACAGCATCCCTAGGGGACAGTATACTCTGTGCCCATCGCACTGCCAGCTTCTGGGGCTGGGAGAGGGCTGGTGCCAGATCCTGCAGCAGGAATCGGTTGGGCCCTGCCCTGCTCTGGGTGCTCTTTGCCTCCTCACTGTGCGAGGCGGATGCGGGAAGGGGAAACGCAGGTTTGACAGGGGCGTGTCAGCCCCGTGAGTCCCTGCTGGCCGGGCAGATGGACGACACCTGTTGCAGAAGCACCTTCCTCTACATTGTGGCTGCTGGCACAATGCTGTGCTTGGGCCAAGCATCTTGTGCCTGCTGGAGTGTGGCCATGTCCCAGTGCCATGTGTCCCCCTCAGCCCAGCACACTGGTGCCTGGCTGATGTGGTAGGGAGAACCGTGGTGGATATTCCCTGGGCTCCCATCTCAGGAGAGGTGTTGGCAAACCCCAGCAGGGATTTCCTCCTCCTCCAGCCTCCCCAGGGCAGGACCCCTGGCTCCCAGGGCCACCAGCAGGATGTGAGGGGTGGGAATGTGCCCATTCTGCAGTCGGGCTAGTGGGACAGGAGGTGACAGACACAACTGGCAGTGACCAAAGGGGTGAGAGCTTCCAGGCCTTGGCAGGAGAGGAGTTGGCAGCCCCGGGGTCTGCCCTTGTCTGTCCCTATGGGGCAGGTGACCTCAGCCCTTTTGGGTCCACAGCTGGGTGGTGACCATCAGTGGGTGTCCATGGTCAGGTCCCCTGTGGAATTGGGGAGCTTGGCATAGCCTCCTGGTTCTGACAGGCCCCCTTTCCAGTGCTCATCTTCCAGGGACCATGTCTGTTTCCTGGCTGTGGGCAAAAGTGGATGTTTATTGGTGACTAAAGTCTGGAGCCATCAAAAAGTTTAAGATATTTCTTGTGCCAGCCTTAAAATGGTGTTGGAAAAGCTGGATCCTTCAGGAGCTGAGCCCCATCCCTTGGGGTTCCTGGAGTCTGGCACTACAAGCAGCACTGGCATGCGCAGAGAGACTGGCAGGGAGCAGGCAGCATCTCCTTCCTCCTGGGAGATGTACAGGCAGATTCTGCCCTGGCAGACCTCTGTCCTCTGGTGGGTACGTGTGGGGCTTCTGGATGCCGAGCTTGCCCCAGGCTGTGTGTGGTGCTGCTTCACCTGTGTCGGGGCTGATAAACCCCCTCGCAGGTGCCAGGCTACAGGAGAGGGAGGCTGGCATGGCAGGTTTGGGGGCAGGGACGTCGCTGGAGTTGCCAGCTTGAGGGTCTTAGGGTGGGGCTGCCCAGCCCCTGGCTGCCCCTCTGCCATGCCGTGCTGGCTGGAGGCTGTGGCTGTGGGCTTCAGGCATTGCTGGGAGCGGGCAGAAGGGAATTGAGCGGACTTTTGGGTGGCAGTGATGGATACGGGAAGCTGTCTCTGCCTGGCCTGGCTGTTCCCACAAGGATTGCCCACAGGGCCAGTGGGATATGAGTGCTGCCACATTCTGGGGACACTGGTGGAGTTGTGCAGTTTTCCATGACCCAGCACCCATGTCCATACTGACCCTGGCTCCAGCACATATTTCAACTGTCCTGGTGCTGGCTGGAGGGTGGGCATGGTGGCACCGCTGTGTGAGGCCGGGCTGTCTGCTCTCCCAGTGTCCCGTGGTGCTTGTCTGCCCTTTGGACCTGGCTGTGTGGGAGCTGTGTATCCTCACGGGCACCGCTGCCTCCTCCTCAGCCTCCTTGCGGCCCCTCGCTCCCATCTGATGACATGGCAGAGGATGGGTGTGGGTGTTCAGCTGCCGTCCTGGTGCTCAGGGAGAGATATGTTCCCCTGCCAGGGGCCAGTACCCTGCTCTGGCTCCCACCCAGCTCTTCCTCCCTGCCAGGGGCAGGACTGAACATGGGGCCCAGCAGGCACAGGTTATCCTACCATCCCTAGGGTGGCAGGTGGACACCCAGCACTTGTGCAAACCTAGTCAGCACCCATGGCCTCATCTTGCTCACATCCAAGCAGACTGAGGTGAACATGTACCAGGGGAGGTGGATGGGGTTAATGCACCACCCAGGAGTTGCTCATGGCCACTCTCACCTGGGCACAAGGGACCAGTGTCTTACCCTGGGTCCTGCACCTACGCCAGGGGATGGGAGGACAAGGTACACTGGTTGGTGCAGGGCATGGCCAGCTACTGACAGGTACTGGCCTCTGTCATTCCCCTAACCCTACATGCTGGGAAGCATTTTATTCCAAGTCACCTGCATCCTGGCCTCTCCCCACATCCTCGCTTCCTCACACAATCCCAAAATGTCCCCCAGGGTCCTGCCCCTGTGGGCAGGGACCTCACGGTCCCCAGGCTGTGCTGGTGCTGAGTGTCCCTGCTGTGTGCCTCTCTGGGGGGCTGAGGCTTCCTTGGGGCCCTGCTGTGTGCTGGTGCCTCTGCCCCACTGTGGGCAGCCCTGGCCTCGCCACCCTTGGGAAGCCCCATTGGGGCAGCCCTGGGGACCAGGGGGGCAGGATCAGTCCCAGAAGTGCTGGCTGGGGAGTACCCTTCTTCTGCCATGTCTGCCTGTTGCCTTGTCACTCTGGGTGCTAAAGGTGGGAGACAGCCTGCCTTGCCACTGGTTTATGTGGCAGTGCAGGAGGAGATGGGGATGAGCAAAAGGTCAATGACCCCCATCAAAAAAATAAGTAACAACAAGCAGGTTCCTGCTGCTGCCACCAAGGACAGTCCTCATGGGAGCCTGGTACAGCCCAGCATGGGTGTGGGTGGATGGTTCCCCTGGTGCCTGGGCACAGAGGCCCCATTGTGTGCCTGGTAAACAGGCAGGGAGGGGGCAGGCAGCTGGGAGGACAGAGCAGGGGCCATGGGACAGCAGTGTGGGTCCCCTGCTACCCCACCTCCTACAGGAACAGTGATGCCAGGGACTGTCCCTGGGACTGGTGGTATCAGAAAGATGGAGATCCCCTGGCACTGTTCCTGGGGCTTCCTCCATCCCTTCCAGCCCTTCTTCCTCTTGTCTCTGCCTCCCCAAAATCAGGAGCTCTGGGGTGGTGAGGGCAGCATGGGGTGGACATCATGCTCATCCCACAGCAGCAGCACTGTGGCCGTGTGCCAGCAGGGACCCAGGTGTGGGTGTCCCTCTGCTCACCACTGTTTAGGGCTACTCTGACTTTCTTGACAGAATGTTGGCAGCCCCTGGGTGAACCAGCAAGGAGGTGGCATTGGAGACAGAAGGGCCTGACCCTGTCACATCTTGCCAGCTCCATCCTTCCAGGCAGCTCCTGCCACGTTAAAGCCCACTCTACTCACCTCACTGGCTTGCCCCTTGGCAGCGGGTTACTGGTGGGAGCCTGGTGGAGATGTGGGTGCTACAGGGAGCACCTTCCCGGCAGTGGAGCTGGGCCCTGCCTTGCCCTGCCCACAGTGGCAGCGGGTTTCAGGGTCTCAGCACCTGCCTTGGGTCTGTCCAGCCCTGGAGCAAGTCGAAGTTGGCTCACCTCACACTGTTTCTCAGCTTCCCCGCCTGCAGTAATTCCCCCACACTGGGCAGCGGGGCCGTGACGTGTCCAGGCACTCCTGGTGCAAAGTGGCAGCAGCTGCACTGGCAGCATGCCAGGTGCCCACTCCTGCTGGCTGAAGGCTCTGATGCCCATCCCCAGGGCCTCTGGGCATGGAGCCCAGTCTGGGCTTCCTGAGCCACTGTGGCCAGGGATTCCTGGGGATCTACTGTGATTTACCATATGCTGCCACTATAAATCCTGTGCAGCTGGAGCTTTTTATGAGGGTGCCAGGGCACCCCACTTGCACCTGGAGCTGGTGTCAGGGCCTGGCTGAACTAGAGGTTTGACACCTGCTATAGGACTCATGTATGGGACCTGGTGGGACTCAGGGGTGGCACAAGTGGCAGGGGGATATGAGATGCCAGGCAGCTCCAGGCTGTGAGGGCACAGGCTGTTCAGGACTTAGGGTCATCTCCGTGGGCAGTCCCAGCTGTGGTGGCCAGTGAAGGCTGGGCTTGAGCCCCAGCACCCTGTTTGCACTGCTGGAGGAGGGATCCGTCCTCCCTGTGCACCTTCCCATGTCCTGCGGTGCCCCAGGCAGGATGGAGCAGACAGGTTGCAGGCAGGAGATTGTAGGGGTGCCCAGGAACCTGTCTGTCTCTGGCTGAGCTGTGACACTGCCACCAGCCATCTGCAATATGTGGGCACAGTGCCACACTGCACCAGGGTACGGGGACCCCTGTCCTGCCCACCTTCTTCCCTGGTAGCTGAGTTCTGTCCCTAAGTGTCATGATCCCTCTGCTCTGTGTCGTCCCCAGTGGGTGCTGGCCTTTGAGATCTTCATCCCCCTGGTGCTCTTCTTCATCCTCCTGGGGCTGCGGCAGAAGAAGCCGACCATCCCTGTGAAGGAAGGTGAGTGCCAGTGAGGCAGTGCCTGGGGTACTCCTACACTTGAGGGTGCCTTGAGGCTCTGGGGAGGTGCTCCAGTCCCCTGGTGACAACCTGGGGGTAGGGGGAGGACCCAGAGAGGCTTGGGGGCTCCCCTGGTGGTGGCAGTACCAGCCAGCCTGTGGCTGCCATTGGCAGGAAAGTTTTGTGGGAGGAAATGTGACCTGGACGGTGCTGGGACAGCCAGGGTCCCCCCAGGTACTTGAGGAGCAGCCAGAGTTGCTCTGGGAAGGACTCCCCAGCAGTGGGGAAAATGTCCCACAAGAAGCCCTGTGCCTGGGGAGCTCAGGGGCCTGGCCTGTGTCACCTCAAGGTGACACATTGATGAGACTGGATATGGGGACTCCTGGAAAAGTCTAGCCAGAGTTCTGGCCAGGGCACTGGACTCCAGTGCCCGCAGGCTGTGCTGCTGGGAGGAGGTGGCGGAGCGGAGCTGCCAGCTCTCCAGGGCCTATGGAATGCCTACCTTAGTAAGTGCCCTGGCACAGGTGACACAATGGGGCCAGGGGAGATGCTGGCACTGGAGGTGACCCCACATAATGATGGTTCAAGCCTGTGTTTCAGTGTGTCCCGGCGAGGGAGAGCCCAGCTGCCAGTGCGGTCCGGCTGCAGCAGGCACTGCCTGGGTTCCTGTCCCGGCGCTGACGTGTGTTCTGTGTTTTGTGGTTTTTTGGTTTGGTTTTTCATTCTTTTTTGCTCATGTTTTCTTTTTCTTTCCCATCATCTCCCCTGCCTGCCTGCCCTTCATACCTCTACTGCATGCGCCAGTCTGTAAGTTGGTGGGGTGGGTGGGCGCCTCCCCCCTTCCCTTGCCTGTGCTGGCCTCGTAGTCTGGGGAGAAAGAGCCTGATTTAGATCAACTCCCTCTTGCCTAATTCACACCTCTGTAACCCTCTTGCCTTCCTCTGCAGCTGGTGAAGATGAGCTTGGGCAGCATGGCCCCTGCCTGCTCCTCCTGGGGGGCTGACCAGGCATGGTGGTGTCCGCCCTGTGTTGATGGTGCTGGGTTTCCCAGGTGCTGGTGCCACTGGTGGCCATGTCCTCAGCCCCCTGGATTGCAGAGGGCTCTCCAGGCTAGGTGGAGGCTTGTCCTAGCCCTTCTTCTCACCTCCTTGCTGGGTGCTGTCACCCAGGTGAACACCTAGTCTTGCCAGGTCACCAAAAAGCTTGGGGTGGCTCCCACCCCAGCACAACCACCAGGTCCCTGTCTTGGCCCTTTATGTCTGGGACAAGCTGGGATGTGGCGCTACTAGGAGCCTGTAGGCCTGCAAGATGCCACCCATGCACTGACTTTGTCACCAAACTGTGGCATGGCTGCCAGTGTGGGTCCCACTACCCCAGCAGGCTGCTGGCCCATCCCATGCTGCACCTGCCCATGCCCTGGGCCATCCCTTGTCCCTGCCAGAAGCCCATCTTCACCAGCCCCTGCCCATCGTGGCTGTGCTAACAGCACTGACCTGCCTCTAACCACAGGGCTGGGGTGGTGAAAGCGGGGTCCCTGCTCGGCACTGCCTGGTGATGGTCTCTGGTCCCCTCACTGGACAGGGCTGTTCTGGGCTTGCCCTGCCCCAGGGAAGGACATGGGAAGGTCCCAGTAGGGTCAGTGGCTCAGTGCCAGTGGAGGGGGAAAGGTTTGCTCCTTGTTTCTTCCATCTTCCCCCACGTGTCTCCATTTCCACCCACCTCCAGCCACCACACGTCAGGGCAGCCGGACTGGGGGGAGGCTGGGGGCTGTGGGAGCTGTAGGTGACAACTCTTTTCCCTGTCGTATTCTTCCTCCTCTTCCTCTGGAGATCTGCCAGTGCCTCTGAGATTACTAACAGGAGGGGCTGGGAGCCCGGAGAAGGTTGGTGGCCATCCTGGGGGCAAATGGCAGAAGCTGGCATTGTCCTAGGGGTCGAGGGACCCATCACCCAGGGCAGACTGGGTGGGAGCAATAGGGCTTGAGCCAGGGTGGCAGGAGCTGCCTGCAGCCCCATGGGGCAACCAGCCAGGACAGCCCTGGTGGAAAAGCTACTGACTTCTGACCATGGCCGCCAGCCTCCTGTGGACTCGCAGACCCTGGCGTGTGCTTCTCTGAACTGAGTGTCTGTTTCTCTGGTGGCCCCCTTTCCCTCCCTGCCTCTCCTCCTCCCACTCACACCTTCCCTGGACTCTTCTGCGCTCTTGCTGGCTCCAGCTTTCTACACGGCGGCCCCGCTCACCTCGGCTGGGATCCTGCCCGTCATGCAGTCTCTGTGCCCTGATGGCCAGCGTGATGAGTTTGGCTTCCTGCAGTACTCCAACTCCACGTGAGTCCTGCCCTTGCTACGTGCTTCCCGTCCCACCCTCCACACTACCACATGCTCTTGCACACAGCCTGCCCTTTCCCACATTGTCACTGCAGCCCTGGGGATGAGGCACAAGCTGGTGTCCCTGAAAGTGCTTGGGTGCAGATCACCATGTCCTTGGGGTGAAGGGAACACTTCAGCCCATTCCATTGTTAGTTCCTGAGTGCTCTGTGCTGGGAGGAGGATGGAGGTGGCCCCTGTGGACACCTCAAGGCATTGGCACTCCACCGTGCACTAGCACTCTGCATTCAGTGTGCAGGCGAGGGCAGTGGTGCCCCATTTCAGGCAGCACTGCTGCCCCCTGCCCCCGAGGGGCTCATCCTCCCCTCGAGCTCTGGGGAAGGTGTCCCCATCCTTCTGTCCCTAAAGCCAGGGCGGTGCTGGGCTCTCGCAGGGTGACGCAGCTCCTGGAGCACCTCAGCGAGGCAGTAGAGCAAAGCAGCCTCTTTGACCCACGGCACCCGGGGCTGGAGGAGGAGCTGGAGTCACTGCGCCGGCACCTAGAGGCCCTCAGCAGCTCTGAACCCAGCTCCATGGAGACCCACTTCAGCAGGCAAACAGGTGGGCTGTGCCCTGCCTGTCCCCACTGCCTGTGCGGGCAGGGACAGAGGTGCCAATTTGCCTGGCATCCAGCAGTGTAATGCTGTGTGGCAGTGCTCTGTCACTGTCCTGCATCACTGTGTCGGGCAGGGCCAGCTCTGGTGCCACACCATGTCCCTGATGCTTGTGGGCTGCTCTGACCCCTACCCTGCTCCTTCCCAGGATCCGGTTTCACACTGGCATGGGCGGCCAAGGACCAGGGCGAGCTGCAGCGCTTCCTGATGCAGAACATGTCCCTCCCCAACAGCACAGCCGAGCTGCTCTTGGGCTCCAGTATTGACCTGCAGGAGGTGGGTGACTCCCAGGCTTTGCAGAAGTCTGTGCTGCCCCGTGAATGGGCCATATCCTGGCCCAGACTGAGCCCCGACCATCAGACCCACGGGGCGGGAGCCTGTAGGCACCCAGCTGGGATTATCCTGCCCTGCTACCCCATGCCAGGGCCTTGCTGGGAAGTGGGTGCCTCTGCTCCCAGCACACCTGGCAGCCCCACTCCCATTCTGGTGCAGGTGTACCGCCTGTTTTTTGGTTCCTTTCCTTTGGTACCTGATGAGACCCATGAGCGAGACCGGTGGGATGGGTTTGGCCCCGGCGAGAAGATGACATGGCTGGAGGTGAGTAGTGGTGCTGCATGCAGGGAACATGGTAGGGCAGAGCCCATCCTCCAGTCCCATCCACATCCCACCACAGGGAGATCTGGGGGTGTCTGTCCCAGTAGAGGGGCTGTGATGTGACCTTGTCGAGGGCAGAGCAGCTGCAGGGATGCCTGGGGTTCATCCCGGTGCTGCCACCAGTTCCCTCGGTGCTACGAGGCACACCAGTGCCTGTGCCTGGGTTTACCACTGCATTGGGTGATGGCACTGCCTGGGCACTGGCTGTGGAGGGAGCAAGGGGAGATTGTTCCCTCCTTGCAGCTGGGGTGCAGGGGACCCCTGCTCTTTGCATCTGCACATTCTTCCCCTCCCTGTGGAGACCGTGGGTGCTGTGGGGCTGTTCACATATGCTTGGGGACTTAGGGAGCCCTCACCCCACCAGCCATCCCTGTTCTTCCTCTTGCAGAAGAGCCTCCCCAGTGGCTGGAGGAGCCTGCGGGAAGGGCTGGTTCACAGGGCGCTGCGGGGCCCCGTGGCAGCCCCACGCCGGCCAGCACTGCTCCGCATGCTCTCCCAGGCCCTCGGCCTCGCCAGCGCCGCCTTGGCACCCACTGCCTCCGACAGCCCCCAGGCCTTCGTCACTGAGATGGAGGTGAGCACCTCGTGGGGGAACCTGGGGTGCTCTGCCAGGGCAGGCACTGCAGCACTGTCCCCACAACTTCCTGCCCTGTAGGGTGTCCTCTTCACTGGGCCAGTGCTGGAGAGGCTGACATGTGAGCAGAGCCCGGGGGGGCTGCGCCGCCTCTTGCGCGTGGCCCCCGGGCAGCAGCCGCTGCTGGCGGCATACCGGGCACTGGCCTGCAATGGCAGCCGGGCCTCCCGCCGTGAGCGCTTTGCCCAGCTGGCCACCGAGCTCCAGGAGCAGATGGACACCCCCAGGATCGTCAGCAGGGTGAGAGCTGGGCAGGTGGGGCGACCTGGGGGCAGGGATGAGTCCTGGGCAGGGTTTCTTCTCAGCTGGGGATGTGTTGGGGCAGGGGACTCGGTTACATGGCCTGGTCTCTCCTGGTCACCCCTTCCCATGACATGAGCACTTGCCAGCTGGCTCCATGGTAGGACCCCAGATGATTCCCCCTCTAGCACCCACTTGGATACTGCCTGTTGGGTGGGGCTGCGTGTCTCCAGCATCCTTCAAGGTGTCCCTGCAGGCTTCTCTCCCAGGGACTGTTGTGTCCCTCAACACATCCCTGCGAGCATTTGCCACCACTCCCACTGCCTGATAGCCACGGATGCACAGCAATGAGTCCGGGGCCCTAACTGGGCACAGCTCCAACCTTTTAACCAAGCAAGTGGAGTTGCCACTGCTTGGGGTCTCCATTGTTTCCCTCCTGCTGGACCCTGTTGCCCCAACAGTGGGTAACTCCTCGTCCCCTCGTCCTTGCAGCTGAAGCTGGACGAGGTAAACAGCACAGCTGCTCAGCACCGCCTCCGTGCCCTCCTCGAGGACCTGGTGGAGATGGAGAAGGTTCTCCGGGACATGGACATCCTCTCAGCGCTGGCTAAGCTGTTGCCCAGGGGAGCCTGTTCCAGCAAGGCCCCACCACCCACTGCCAACAGTACCAGCTGGGCTGGCACCAATGCCACGGCTGGCAACGCCACGGCAGAGGAGGAGGAGGGTGCTGAGGGCGGCCCAGCTGGCAGTGAGAACCCCCAGGGGCAATTCTCGGCATTTGTGCAGCTCTGGGCCGGGCTGCAGCCCATCCTCTGCGGCAACAACCGGTAGGAATGCTGGGGGATGGCTCCGGGTGCTCCCTGGTCTGGCCAGGGGTGTCACTGCTTGCTGAGCAGGCAGGATGGATGCTGTATTGCATCCTTGTACTGCGACCAGGGATGCTTCCTGGGTTAGGCAGCACCGTGCAGGCACAGGAACAAGTGTGAAGTCCCCTCACGGGCAAGGGTGGGGGCTGCCTGCAGCAAGGGGTGCTGGGGCTGGAGCAGTGGACAGCTTGAGCCCCCTTTGCAGGACCATCGAGCCTGAGGCGCTGAAGCAGGGCAACATGAGCTCACTGGGCTTTACCAGCAAGGAGCAGCGGAACCTGGGCCTCCTTGTGCATCTTATGACCAGCAACCCCAAAATCCTGTATGCGCCCATGGGCACTGAAGTGGACAAGGTCATCCTGAAGGTGAGGGACCCCCATTCTTCCTGTCCCACCAGTCCTCTTTTGCAGATGGGCTGAGTGGCAGGGAAGAGGCTGACTGGCAGACACAGGCAGTTCTGGCCCTTGCTGGGGAAGCAGTGCCTGTGGGAGGTGGGCAGGTGCCTCTATGGCCGCTAGCCAGCCCAGAGAGCAGGAGGCTCCCACCTCTGCCACTGTGTGACCTTCCCCCAACTCACAGGCCAATGAGACCTTCGCCTTCGTGGGAAATGTCACCCACTATGCCAAGGCATGGCTGAACATCTCCCCTGAGATCCGAGCCTACCTGGAAGAGGGAAGGCTGCAGAGGCGCATCCGCTGGCTCCAGCAGGTAGGACAGTGTGGTGGGGACCAAGCCTGCCTGGGATTTACTGCCCTGCCAGTGGAAAAGGGGGTGTCCTTCCCCCAGGTACCCTGTAACTTCTTCATGGGGTGCTTCCTGGTACCCACCTTGCTCTTATGGAGACTAATCTGGATCCCTGCATAGGGTGTATACTGTGCCCCATTCCCAGGATGAGCTTTGGGTCCTGCCTGTGTCCATGGGGAGGATAGAGACCTGAGAGGCAGGGTATAGCCCAGCTTCTCCCTCCCATGTCTGTCTCAGTTCACCGCTGACCTCCACAAGCACCCAGAGATCCTGAATGTCTCTGACAGCGATGTTCTACACAACTTTCTCAACGGCAACTTCTCCCTACCCAATGCCAGCATCCTGCTCCAGCAGCTGGACACCATTGACAATGCTGCCTGTGGCTGGGTCCGCTTCATGGCCAAGGTGAATGTAGAACCACCCACAGCTAGGCTCTGTGGGATGAAAAGGGTCACATCCACTCAGACCTTAAGAGCATGGGACGGACCCCATGGGGGCATGGGAGAGATGGTGACTTTTGAGATGTCAGGAGGTTTGGGGTAGATGTCAATGGTGGAAATGCCCACACACTGTTCAGGAGCTGTGGGGTGACTTACTGTGTGCAGGGTCTGTGTGCTAAACCCATCTTTGGCCTTGGGATCTCACTGGCCTGCTAGAGTGTGTCCAGGGAAGGACAATAGAGTCAGGGAAGGGTCTGGAGCACAAGTCTGATGGGGAGCAGCTGAGGGATCTGGGGCAGCTCAGCATGGGGAAAAGGAGGCTCCGGGAGAACTTTATAACTCTCTACAATTACCTGGAAGGAGGTTGTAGCCTGGTGGGAGTTGGTCTCTTCTCGCAGGTAACAAGTGACAGGACAAGAGGAAAGAGCCTCAGGCTGTGCCAGGGCAGGTTTACTTTGGATTTTAGGGAAAACTTCTTCCCTTGAAGGGTAGTCAGGCATTGGAACAGACTGCCCAGGGCAGCAGTACTATCCCTGAAAGTGTTCAAAAAATACGTGAATTTGGCACCTGGGGGCATGGTTTAGTCCTGGGTTTGGCAGTGCTTGGGTTACTGGTTGGACTTGATGATCCAGTCTTAGAGATTCTGATTCCCCTCCCATTAGGTCAGCGTGGACGTTTTCAAAGGCTTCCCAGATGAGGAGAGCATTGTCAACTACACACTGAACCAGGCCTACCAGGACAATGTCACAGTCTTTGCCAGTATGTCCCTGGGAACCAACCCCTTTGCAGGGGTCCCTGAAGCCATGTACTCCTCCGGCCGTGCCCAGGAGCCATTGGCTTTGGGACGTGGCTCCCCTGATGCATGCACTGGGTGGGTGGACAGGCTGAACATCTCACAGTGCCCATCCTCTGCCCCAGGCCAAGCACTGCTGGATGCAGCACCCTGCTGCTGTCCTGGCTTTCCCACTGCCACCGCCTGCTGTCCACATGCCCTTGCATCCCGTGGGGCTCTCACATCCCAGGGCCATGCCACCCTCCTAATCCGTGGCAGCCCATATGGTGTCCTTGGTTGGGACATGCTGAACCCCTCCCCATCCCTGTGGGCTGGCCGATGTGGCTGTCCCTTGGTGGACTCCCTGCCTCTCCTGCTGCCTGCAGGTGTCATCTTCCAGACCAACAGGGATGGCTCACTGCCCCCCCACGTCATGTACAAGATCCGGCAGAACTCCAGCTTCACAGAGAAGACCAATGAGATCCGACGGGCGTACTGGCGGCCTGGCCCCAACACTGGCGGCCGCTTCTACTTCCTCTACGGCTTCGTCTGGATCCAGGGTAAGTGTCAATGCCCTACCACAGCTGCCGACATCCCCTGCCCCTGCCCACTCAGTCTGACCTCTCCTCCTCCTCTACAGACATGATGGAGCGTGCCCTCATCAACACATTTGTTGGCCACGACGTGGTGGAGCCTGGCAACTATGTACAGATGTTCCCATACCCGTGTTATACCCGGGACGAGTGAGTAACACCCACCTGCAGGACTTTTCCCCTCCCACTTTGTAGCCAGGACACTTTAGCTCAGAGAAGGGGACAAGTTTGGGACCTGAAAGATTGGTGACATTAAGAGTGATAAGCAACCAGTTAAGCGAGTTCCTTAAACCACCAGGCTCAGGAAGGTGGGGGTGGCACTTGGTGATTACGATCACAGTGGTCTGGAGGCAGCACCTGGAGAAGTCCCAGAGCCACTAATGCTCCTGGACAGGAGGGTGGAGAGGGCCTCATCCACACCGGGGTGGCCAGGGCCCTTGGCTGAGCCTGCGGCTGCTACCTGCCTGCCTGCCAGCCAGGACAGTGGATTGTCCTATGGGCTCACTGGAGAAGCTCTTTCAGGGCACTAAGAAGGTGCTGGGCTTGGGGACTGGTGGTCCCTGAGCAGTGGGAGAGCCCCTCCATGATCCTGTGCCCCCAGGGTCTCCCTGGGTCTCTGGAGCACTGCCATGATCCAGCTCTCCCCTCTCTTCCTCTACCTCACCAGCTTCCTCTTTGTCATTGAGCACATGATGCCCCTGTGCATGGTGATCTCCTGGGTCTACTCAGTGGCCATGATGATCCAGCACATCGTGACTGAGAAGGAGCATCGCCTGAAAGAGGTGGGGATGGTGGGAGAGAAATCTGGGGAGGAGTGGGTGTCTCTTTGAGCTCTACATTCTGTGCCCCTGGTCACCTTCCCTGTGTCTCTGGGTCACATGAGCGGGGGCAGATGTAGATCCCAAATCCGTGGGCTAAGCTGGTCCTTCTGAGTGTCCCTAGCATGAGATGAGCCCTGCCCAGCGCTGGAGGGAGCTGAGCACAGGGTTCTGTGTCCTGCCTGCTCCCAGCAGCCCCCACAACCCTTGGTGCTGCCCCTTGCTCTCCCAGCCCAGTGGGAGTGGCAGCAGGGGCGCACAGGGTCCGAGGACAGCCCCACTGAGCAGTTTCGGCCTCACAGGTGATGAAGATGATGGGCTTGAACAATGCAGTGCACTGGGTGGCTTGGTTCATAACCGGCTTTGTCCAGCTCTCCATCTCGGTCACGGCACTCACTGCCATTCTCAAGTACGGCAAGGTCCTGATGCACAGCGATGTCCTCATCATATGGCTTTTCCTCGCCATCTATGCTGTGGCCACAATCATGTTCTGGTGAGCTGCCCAGTCCGTGCTGGGCAGGGGGCACAGGCAGCACTGGGTCCTTGCGCCATGGGGCAAGGGTGCTGGGAGCTGTGTGGGCAGGGGCCAGTGGAGGAGCACAAGTCCCTCCAGGCAGCTGATTTGAGTAGCCAGTTTATCACCTCAGCGCCACCAAAACTGGATGGTGTGGGGAAAGCCCTGGTGGGGTGGGATCTGAGGTGACACTGTCCTCCCTTGCAGCTTCCTGGTGTCAGTGCTCTACTCCAAGGCCAAGCTGGCCTCTGCCTGCGGCGGCATCATCTACTTCCTCAGCTACGTGCCCTACATGTACGTGGCCATCCGGGAGGAGGTGGCACATGATAAGATAACGGCCTTCGAGAAGTGCATTGCGGTGAGTTGGCTGCTGGCGAGATGCTTGGCCCCAGGTTTGCCCCAGGCATCCCGTGTCCAGTACAAGGCCACCAAGCTGTCACCAAACGCTGGGCGAGCCTCTGCCTGTATGAACCAACTCCCCTGTGGGGTTTTGGAGGCATCTCCAGAAGGTTTGGTGCCCTTCAGGGCCAGGAGCATCTCCACCCAACTGGGTGGAGGAACACTGGGTAGGAATTCACTCCAACCTGTTCCTCTGGAGCTGGTCTGTGGTTCCTGCTGACCTCCCATTCCCTTCCCTCCACCTCTTCACAGTCGCTCATGTCCACCACAGCCTTTGGGCTGGGCTCCAAGTATTTTGCGCTGTATGAGGTGGCCGGTGTGGGTATCCAGTGGCACACTTTCAGCCAGTCACCTGTGGAAGGAGATGACTTCAACCTCTTGCTGTCCATGATGATGCTGGTTGTGGATGCCGTGGTGTACGGGGTGCTCACATGGTACATCGAGGCCGTGCACCCGGGTACGTGCAGGTAGAGGGGCATGAGGGCACCTTGGACCTTACGGGGACTCTTTGCTGGGGAATACCTGCCCACATGCCCTCACCTACTGGTGACACCATCAGGTTCCTTGGAGATCTTCAGCTGAGTGTCTCAGTTCAGAGGTCAGCTGTAGAAAAGGTGTCCACAGCTAGGACACTGATCCCCCTTATCCCTCCTCGGGGAGGTGTCTCACCTGCTTCCTTTTCTTTCATCATAAAGCTGAAGCATGAGCCAACCCAACCCAAACCCCAAAGGACTTTGTTTCCTGGCACAGCCCAACAGCACTGCCTTGAGCCCAGCTGGCTGGAGTGCTCACTGGCCCTACCCCACATGGTGACCCTGAGCCAGAGAAACCCCCGTACCTGTGCCCATACCAAGTTCTGCCCTGGCCCTCAGCCGGTCTCTGCGTGGCCCTGGGTGCGGGGTTGGCCCTGACTGCCCGGGGCTGTGGTTGCAGGCATGTTCGGCCTGCCGCGGCCCTGGTACTTCCCTTTCCAGAAGTCTTACTGGCTGGGCAATGGGCGCGTGGAGACGTGGGAGTGGACCTGGCCCTGGTCACGCACCACCCGCCTCAGCATCATGGAAGAGGATCAGGCCTGTGCCATGGAGAGCCGGAGGCTGGGTGAGAACAGCTGGGGGTGACAGTGAGTGGCATGGGGATGGCCCTGGCTCTGCCACAGGGTCTTGCTGTGGCTGTGGACCCCTGTGGTCTTGCTGGGGTAGGATCCTGGGTCAGGCACTGCAGCCTGTCTGGGAGCTGCCACTGTAGTGCGGGAGGGGGAAGCTGGCAAGAAGCAGAGGGGAAGGAGCCAGAAGCCAGCACAGCCACCATGGGATGGAGGTGGGTTGCTTCATACTCTAGGAGCCCTGCTCCAAGCCTGGCTTCCTGGCTTCTCACCATCCCACTGTCACAGCAGAGGAGACACGGGGCATCGAGGAGGAGCCAACCCACCTCCCCTTGGTTGTCTGCATCGACAAGCTCACCAAGGTCTACAAGACAGACAAGAAACTGGCGCTGAACAAGCTGAGCCTCAATCTCTATGAGAACCAGGTCGTGTCCTTCCTGGGGCACAATGGTGCGGGCAAGACCACTACCATGTGAGTGCCTGTCTGGGCAGAAAGGGGCCATGTCTCTCTGGCCATCTGCAGGGGGTGGGGAAAGGGCTGTGGGACGTCACTGCAGGATCCTGTGGCAGCTGGTGCCATGCCCAGAGGGTAGCAGTGTGGATGTGGGGCTGGCACAAACATGGGACAGGCAGCGGGTTCGTGGCTCTGTGCTAATGTTGCTCTGCCTGGGGCCCAGCAGATGCTCCCAGAGGTGGTGGTTGGGATTGGGAGCAGATTGAGGAATACAGGCTCCCTCATATTGTTGCCTTTCTCCATCCATTCAGGTCCATCCTCACTGGCTTGTTCCCTCCAACCTCGGGCTCTGCAACCATCTATGGCCATGATATCCGTACGGAGATGGACAAAATCAGGAAGAACCTGGGCATGTGTCCCCAGCACAACGTGCTCTTTGACAGGCTGACAGTGGAGGAGCACCTCTGGTTCTACTCACAGCTCAAGAGCATGGCAGAGGAGGAGATCCGCAAGGAGATGGACAAGTAGGCACCCTCCAGCTCCTTTGGCTCCATCCATGCCTTTGGCATGAGTGAGTCTCCTTCCTGCTGGCTGTGCTGCAGGGAGCAGTCTGGTGGCAGAGATGTCCCCTGGAGCAGCTCCACCAGCTGTTTTCCCACCCTTAAGTGTGTCAGGCTGTGGAAGCAAGCAGAAGATGCTCATAGCCTGACAGCAACTGGGCAGTCCCAGTGGCCAAGGGCCACAGGTATCACATGGGGAAGAAGTATCATGTACTCCCCATAGGCACTGAGCCCCAGTACAGCTCCCCCAGCATCCCTGGTGCTTCTGCCCTGTTCCCAGGATGATTGAGGACCTGGAACTCTCCAACAAACGGCATTGCCAAGTGCAGACCCTCTCAGGTGGCATGAAGAGGAAGCTGTCAGTGGCCATTGCCTTTGTGGGTGGATCACGGGCCGTTATCTTGGATGAGCCCACAGCTGGCGTGGACCCGTATGCCCGCAGGGCCATCTGGGACCTCATCCTCAAGTACAAGCCAGGTGAGCAGAGCTGGGCAGAGCCTGGCATGTTCATCTGCCCATGGCAGCCTTGGCCACTCTGCTGAGGCCCGTTGCTGCCGTCAGGGAGGACCATCCTGCTCTCCACACACCACATGGACGAGGCCGACCTGCTGGGGGACCGTATCGCCATCATCTCCCATGGCAAACTCAAGTGCTGTGGTTCCCCATTGTTCCTCAAGAGCACCTACGGTGACGGCTACAAGCTGACGGTGGTGAAGAAGCAGTCAGACACCAGGAACAGCACAGGTTTGGGGGGAGCAGCAGGACCCTTTGTTTAGAGGAGTAGGTGGGACCAGCCCTTCTTCAGCCCAGGAAAGGAGCGAGAGGTCAAAACCCAGGTGTTCCCATCCTGAGTCTTCTTAGGCCATATGGAGGGCAGAGGGGATGGGGCAGGGGTGTAGGAGGTGCCATCACTCAGCCATCACTTCTCCCAGCTGAGTCCTTGGTCAGATCCTGCATGGTGGCATTTGCCTCCAGGTGCTGGTTCTGTCCAGCCTGTAGGTTGCCCACCGAGACATCCAGTGTGGATCACAATGCAGAAGCCCATCCCCAGGTCAGGCAGGGTGACCAGGGAGCTGCCAGCACCCCATGATGGAGGCTGGAGGAGCCCCCATGGCACTGGGGGGTAGGGGGAATGTGGTGGGTCATGGTGGGAGGCCAGGTGTGAAGTAACCGATGGGTGCTGCCCCTCTGCCCCAGAGCCAGGCCAGCCACACAGCCCCCCAGCCCACTCCTCTGTCAGCCCCTGCTCTGAGCCCCGTGTCTCCCAGTTCATCAAGAAGTATGTGGCCTCCTGCCTCCTGATCTCAGACACCAACACAGAGCTCTCCTACATCCTGCCCAGCGAGGCTGTCAAGAAGGGCTGCTTTGAGAGGCTCTTCCAGGTACCTGCAGGGGCTGGCAGAGTGGGCATGCAGGGGGCTGTGGTACTGTGGGCATCTCCTGCCCTCGTCACACAGCGCTTTCCCCCACAGCACTTGGAGCAGAGCCTGGAGGAGCTGGACCTCACCAGTTTTGGGCTGATGGACACCACCCTGGAGGAGGTCTTCCTCAAGGTGTCTGAGGAGGACCAGTCTCTGGAGAACAGCGACGTGGGTACGGGTGCTGCGGGGGTTAGCAAGGGGCTGTGTGCTCTTCCTTGGCTTGGTGATTGCAGGAGTCTCCTCTCCTAAGGGGAGGAGATGTCTCCAGCAGAGCCCATCCCAGCCAGCCTCTGCTCTGCTCTGGATTTACTTCCGCCTGGAACAGTGTCCAGCTCTGGAGTCCTCAGCACAAGAAGAACTTGGCCACAGAGATGCTCTGAGGGCTGGAGCACCTCTGCCAGGGAGATAGGCTGAGAGAGCTGGGGATGTTCACCCAGGAGAAGAAAAGGCTCTAGGAAGACCTTAGAGCCCCTTCCAGTGCCTAAAAGGGGCTTGAAAAAATGAGAGAGGGACTTTACATGGGCAGATAGTGATAGGATAAGGTAGAATGGTCTTAAACTTGAAGAGGAGAGATTTAGATTAGATGTTAGGAGAAAATTCTTCCCTTTGAGGGTGGTGAGAAGCTGTGTCTTTCCTATCCCTGGAAGTGTTCAAGGCCAGGTTGGATGGAGCTTGGAGCAACTTGGTCTAGTGGAAGGTGTCCCTGCCCATGACAGGGTTGTGGAGTGAAATGAGCTTTAAGGTCCATTCCAACCCAAACCAGTCTGTGATTCTGTGATTCGATCCATCCCTGCTCCATGCATGCTGCAGTGAAGACGAGCATGACTGGTGGCAATCCACCTTTTTCCTTCCAGACATCGAGTCCAAGAAGGATGCCCTGCAGCCACCCACCCCTGAGCTGGGCCCAAAGCCCGAGGCCAACGGGGAACCCCTGGCCGAAGCAGCGATGCCAGAGAAGCCTGAGGTGGAGCTCAGCAACCTGGTGACCTGCTCTAAGCTGGCACAGTCACAGGCGTCCCTGCGCTCGGCCTCCTCGGTGGGCTCCGTGCGGGGTGACGAAGGTGGGGCTTATTCCGAATTCTTTGGGGATTACGCGCCCCTGTTCGATAACCGGCAGGACCCCGATAACATCAGTCTGCAAGGTTGGTGCCACTGGTGCCCGGCCAGTGGCAGGGGCCAGGGGAGGCACTTGGCTGGGATACAGAGGGTTCACCGGGGCAGGGCAGAGCTGGTCCTGGCCCCACAGGGTATGCGGTTGCGTCTGAGATGGGAGGCTGTGCCTGCTGGGATGAGAACCCGCAGGGAGGGGCCTGATGGTCCATCCACCAACACAGCACCCAGAGAGCCACAGCCTGGGTGGGAGGGCTGGGAATAGGCTCTTGCACCAGTTTGCAACCCCAAAGTGGTAGGTAGGGTGTGGGGAGGGGGTCTTGTGCCGAGGCGTGGAGCGAGGGCAGCTGGCATTGGCTCTGCCTCTGCCTCCTGCGGGTCTCCAGTGTCACCTTGCAGACTTGTCCCACTAACATGTCCGCTCCCAATACTGGCACTCGTCGGGTCTTTCCTCCTGGCCCTTGGGCATGGAGTCACCTTCCAGTTGGTGGCTTCACCTGCCATACCCTGCCCCAGGTGCAAGGCTCTCCCTGGATGCTGGGATTGCTGGATATGGAGGGTGCAGGCAAGTGCCTCGAGGTTGCTGCTTTAGTCACAGATCCTGTTCTGGGTTATCTCAGCAACTGTTGTGATTAATTCAGGGATGTGCCAGCTTTACACCCCCACCAGAGCTGCTCTCTGTGATTTGGGCTGTGGGAGGCAGACCTGGAACAGTGCTGTGGCAGAGCTCCCACTACCTTGGTGGGACCCCCACCTGTGTCCTGTACGCTGTTCCTGACTGTGCTGACCCCTTACCAGCTGGGAGAGCTGATGGGAAAATCAAGGAGTTCTGCAAAAAATCACCAATTTAGCTTGTTTTTTTTTAAACTGTTGTCTAAATTTACCATTAGGGGCTAAGAGGAACCTGCCAGCCAGCTGCCTTGCTTCACACCACATTGCTGCTGTGGCTCTGTGGCAGTCAGGGTGCTTGGGTGCTGCCCTGTCCCTTGGGCAGCTGTGCTGGACTGGGTGTCCAGCTCAGCTTTCTGGGAGCCCTGGCAGGCATGGGTGCAGCTGTGCCAAGGGGCTGATGTCCCTCTCCCCTCCCCAGAGCATGATGCAGAGGTGGAGGCAGAGGACTGTGATCTGGCAGGGCAGGGGAGCTTCAAACTGGAAGGCTCGTGGCTGAAGCTGCGCCAGTTCCACGGGCTGATTGTCAAACGCTTCCACTGCGCCAAGCGCAACACCAAGGCCCTCTTCTCGCAGATCCTGCTACCCGCCTTCTTCGTCTGTGTGGCCATGACTGTGGCCCTCTCCGTGCCCGAAATAGGTGTGTGTGTGCCACCCACCTTCCTGCATGCTGGGGGTTACCTTTTCTGCCTGCCCCGGTGTAGCCGATGTGGACACTGGCTGCAGGAGGGCAGGGTCAAGGCACAGTCTGCCTGCGTGCAGTGGTGCTGTGGGTGTGAGCAGGTTCCTGTCCTTGTCCCTGCAGGTGACCTGCCACCCCTCATCCTCTCACCATCACAATACCACAACTACACCCAGCCCAAGGGCAACTTCATTCCTTACGCCAATGAGGAGCGGCATGAGTACCGGTGAGAGCTGTCACTGCTGATGACCAGCACCCCGTGCCCCATCCCTGGGACTTCGGGGAGGGTAGGGAGGAATGCAGCCCACAGCAGGCCTGGTACCAGTGCTGCCTCAAGCTTGGAGCAGAGCCCAGCTGGTGCCACATCCCCTGACAGAAAGCAGCCTCTGTCTTGGCCGGGGTGTCTCTGGGAGAGGTGCAAGCCTCTGACGCTGCTATCAGCAGCCTGGTCATGCCAGGCACAGGTTGCGTGTGTCCATAAGTGCCAGGGTCTCAGGGAGGTCCCAGCAGAAGATGGCCAAGGTGGTGAAACCTCTGTGTGCTGCTCCTTGCTCTTCCTTATTGGCTCACTTTCCCTGCAGCATCAGGCTGTCTCCCGATGCCAGCCCTCAGCAGCTCGTGAACACTTTCCATCTGCCCTCTGGTGTGGGGGCCACCTGCGTGCTCAAGACACCCTTCAACAACACACTGGACCAGCCCATGCAGACCCTCAACCTTAACAGCAACGAGTCCAAGATGCTGGCAGCCAAGTACTTCGATGCCATGTGCATCGACTCCTTCACCCAGGGCCTGCCACTCTCCAACTTTGTGCCACCGCCTCCATCCCCGGCTCCCTCTGACTACCCCATCTCAGTGGATGAGGACCTGCTCCGTGCCTGGAACTCTACGACCTTCTCTGCTGTCAAAGGTATTACCTGTGCTGGGTGCTCAGGTGTCTGGGATTTGTCTCCTTCGGGGAAATGATGCCCTTCCCCACAGAAGCAGCTCCAGGGACCCCTGGAAGTGCCTGTCAGTCTGGCCTGGCCACAGCAGAGCTTTGCTGGGCTGAATTTGTGGCTCAGGATGAGTGCTTGGAACACTGTCTTCATTCAGCCCCTACCATGCCAGTAGAGCCTCTGGGGTGGTGACATTGTCACCAGCCCTGTGGCCAGTTTTGTGCCATCTTTGGTGGACGTACTCCCCTGCCATTGCTTTCTCCAGCCACATTTCGTGGCCCCTCTCTGAACCTTTCTGTCCCCCCAGAGCTTTTCTTCACATCTATCCCTTGGTCCTTCTTAGTCACCAGGACCATGCCTGGCCAGCCCATCACCCTCACTCTGTCTGCAGCAGCTGGGGCAGGCAGGAGCCTGCCTGTGAGCCACCCTCTCTGCTCCTCAGGGACTGTGACCTCGGCCCCCGCTCTGCCTCGTATCATCCATGAGCCCATCAAGTGCACGTGCTCCATGCAGGGGACTGGCTTCTCCTGCCCCAGTGGTGTGGGGGGCCACCCCCCGCAGATGAAGGTAGTGACGGGGGACATCTTGGCAGACATCACAGGGCGCAACGTCTCTGAGTATCTGCTCTACACCTCAGACCGCTTCCGGCTGCACAGGCAAGAGGGGAGCCTGGGGGGGTCTGCCCTGCACCATGGAGCAGGGTTGAGGATCAGGGACTTGGGGATACCTGCCCCAGGGTGCTGGCTGGAGCCAGAAACATGCTTGAGTATGGCTCTACCCCTGGAGGTGGGGGACAGCAGTCACAGCTTCCTCAGCAGTGCCTTGTCCACCAGGTATGGGGCACTCACCTTCGGCAATGTCCAGAAATCCATCCCAGCCTCCTTTGGGGCCAGGGCTCCTGCCACGGTGCGCAAGATCGCTGTGCGGAGAACGGCCCAGGTGGGACGGCACTGCACCCCGGGGCAGGGGGAGATGGGTGGGGAGGAGAGGATGGGCAGGCAGGGCTCCCTGGCCCACTGTTCTGCTGCAGTGCTCTCTCCTCCAAGGGCTGGGGGGGGCTCCAGCTGGGTGGGAGGTGGTCAGCAGGTCTGTCCCAGCACAGTTAGCAGGGGTCTGGTCTCCCCAGAGCCCTGAGCACAGGACACCTGCCCTGTGGCTGGCTGGCTGCCCCATCCTATCCCTCTCTCCCAGTACATCTGTGGGCCCAGCTCTCTTGCCACCTCCCACCACTCTTCCTCCTCTAGGTCTTCTACAACAACAAAGGCTACCACAGCATGCCCACCTACCTCAACGCCCTCAACAACGCCATCCTGAGAGCCAACCTGCCCAAAAGCAAGGGCAACCCTGCTGCCTACGGTGAGGACCTGGAAGGGTGCTTGAGTGCAGAAGCATGTCAGGAGCAGCATTTGGGCATAGTCCATTTAGGCTCCAAAGTGCAGCGTTCCACTTTGGGCCCGGCTGGGTCAGAGCTTTCACGCGCCTTGGCTCTGAGATGTGAGAGCTGGGCAGAGCCCTCTGAGGTCTGGGCTGGTACAGAATGTCCCAAAGTGCTGCCTGATGGTGCCCAGGCTTGTGAGGGTGCGCTCCAGTGAGAGAGGGCTTGGCCTCGAGGTGCTGGGTTACTTCAGAGAATGCAGCTCCTGGCTAGCTTCTGGCTGAAAACCTGTCCTGCTCAGAAGTTTGGACCAGGCAGACTAGGGACAAGGTTCTATGTCTTGAGCCAATTTTCATGCTTCCATGTTTCTTCTTGGTCCTTCTTGCAGGCATCACAGTCACTAATCACCCCATGAACAAAACGAGCGCCAGCCTATCACTGGATTACCTGTAGGTCCAAGGAGCTGGTCTGAGTGAGGGTGGCTGTCTCTTGGGAGGTGGGGGCTTCTCACTGGTGGTTACAGGGGAACACTGAGGCTCCTGCCCTGCAGGCTGCATGGTGGGGGACAAGGTGGCTGTGATGTGGCAGTCCCTTTGCCCTATGCACAGCAACAGTCCCACAACCTGGATGAGTGGCCCTTCCCCAGGCAACTGATGGGGTCCCTTGCTCTCCTTGCTCCTCATCCAGCCTGCAAGGCACAGATGTGGTGATTGCCATCTTCATTATTGTGGCCATGTCCTTCGTCCCAGCCAGCTTCGTCGTGTTCCTGGTGGCCGAAAAGGCCACCAAGGCCAAACACTTGCAGTTTGTGAGCGGCTGTGACCCTGTCATCTACTGGTTGGCCAACTACGTGTGGGACATGGTGAGCAGTGCATGTGGCCCCACCAGCCAAGCCCCCAGGGCTGTGCCTGGGAGTGGGCAGCCACAGAACTTTCTGTCTTCTCCAGCTGAACTACCTGGTGCCGGCCACATGCTGCATCATCATCCTGTTCGTGTTCGACCTCCCGGCGTACACCTCTCCCACCAACTTCCCTGCCGTCCTCTCCCTCTTCCTGCTCTACGGGTACATTGCTCAGAGGGGTGGTGAGGAGGCAGTGGGGATCCCTCCAGAGTCTCATGGGGTGATGGTTTTAAACTAAAAGAGGGGAGATTTAGACCAGATATAAAGAAAAAAATGTTCACAAGGGGGATGGTCAGACACTGGCCCAGGTTGTCCAGAGAAGCTGTTGCTGCCCCATCCCTGGATGTGTTCAAGGCCAGCTTGGATGGGGCTTGGAGCAACCTGATCCAGTTGAAGTTGTCCCTGCCCATGGCAGGGGTACTGGATTAGATGACCTTCCAACCCAAGTCTTTTTTTGTGATTCTATAGGCCCCATCGGTACTGTGGCTGCACAGGCAGGGCTTGTCCTTGGGGCTGATGTTCTTGATGTTCTGCAGTCCCCAGAGCTGGTTGGGATGGCTTGGCCGCAAGGGCTGGGGTGTGAGAGCTGGGAATGGCAGGCTGGGAGATGGGCAATCTCAAGGCTGGGGGTCCCTCTCCTGCCATACTGACGTGTGCTCCTGCTGCTCATCTCCCCAGCTGGTCCATCACCCCCATCATGTACCCGGCCTCCTTCTGGTTTGAGGTTCCCAGCTCCGCCTATGTCTTCCTCATTGTCATCAATCTCTTCATCGGCATCACAGCTACTGTCGCCACGTTCCTGCTGCAGCTCTTTGAGCACGACAAGGTATAGGATTCACGGCTCTGCCGAGGGCCGTCAGGAAGGGAAGTGCTGCCACTGGGTCGTGGGACAGCTCAGGCTGGGACGGAACTTAGGAGGTCTCTGCTCCCAGGATGAGACCTGATCAGACTGGATCTTGGTTTCCCGATCTTAGCACATGCTCAGGATTGTTTAATGCTTGTGTCTTCTCCACTGTACCCACAGGACCTGAAGGTGGTGAACAGCTACCTGAAGAGCTGCTTCCTCGTATTTCCTAACTACAACCTGGGACACGGCCTGATGGAGATGGCCTACAATGAGTACATCAATGAGTACTACGCCAAGATCGGTACAGCCTCTTGCTCCCTCCTTGCCTCCCTTGCTCCAGGGCATGTGGGGCTGGAGGGAATGGTGATGCTGCTGCATCCCCTCTGCCTGTCCATTGGGGTGTCCTGAGGCCCAGAGCAACCTGGAGCAAAAAACCAGAGGGGTAGACTAGACGGGGCACACGAAGAGATATGGCTGAAGGTCAGCCATGGCATAGTGCCAGGGGTGCTGAAAGTGGCTCCTTGAGCCATCTTGAATAGCAGGCTCATGGTGAGAGCAAGGTGTGAGCCCTGATAGAGGTGTGCGGTGCTTCTGCTGCTGCACACTGCCTGTGGTGGGTCACAGTGGGGCTGTGGTGGAGCTGAGGTGGATTATACTGGGGCTGCACTGGAGATGTGGTGGGCCATGGTTCAGCTGTTCTGGGCTGTGGTGGGGCCGTGCTGTGACAGGAGGGACGGAGGCTGCAGGGACTTTCTTCTCCCAGATGGGGTCTCTTGGCTGCTGCCCAACTGAAACAAGGCTTTTGCCACTTGCAGCTTCAGCCTGGCCTCAGAAGCTCCCCTGCTTCTTGAACAGCTTTTGTACATACCACAGATGCTGCTGGCACCATGAGGGGCAATTTTGGGTCAGGGTCTGACAAATCCAACTGATACCACTCTCAGTTGGATTGATTCATCCTGCTGAGGTTGAAAAGCCGCCAGATCATTTCCACAGCACCTGTGCTTTGCGTGGGGAACCATGTTTTGACCAGCCCAGGCAGCTGCCATGGGGAGCATGGGAGCAGTGTTGTTGTTATGGGTCAGCTCAGGAGGCGTGGTCAGGCTGTCCCCTCCGGAAGGTGTCCCCAGCCACTCTCCTCTTCCTCCCACTCAGGGCAGTTCGATAAAATGAAATCGCCCTTTGAATGGGACATAGTGACACGGGGCCTTGTTGCCATGACAATCGAAGGCTTTGTTGGCTTCTTCATCACCATCATGTGCCAGTACAACTTCTTCCGGAAGCCCCAGTGAGTGCGGTGGGTAGCAGGCACGGAGGGCTGGCCACGGGGCAAAGCTTTGCTCTTGGGACACCTGAGCTCCAGGCTGCCCCTCTGGTGGATGTGGGTGGGAGCTGCCCAGCCCCAGCAGGGATATAGCTCCTAGTCCCACATCCCCCTCCACCCATGCCCCCTACCACAGGCGCCTGCCTGTCTCTACCAAACCCATCGAGGACGACATTGATGTAGCCAACGAGCGGCACAGGGTCCTGCGTGGCGATGCCGACAATGACATGCTGAAGATTGAGAACCTCACCAAGGTGGGGGCTGCACCGGGCTGCAAGAAGACACCTGGGACTAGCCTATCCCAGGGACATGCATGGGGCTGGAGATTCAGGTGGCTCCTGGTGAGCTGAACCCCTATCCCTTGCCCTACCAGGTGTACAAGTCCCGCAAGATCGGGCGCATCCTGGCCGTGGACCGGCTGTGTGTGGGCGTGCGCCCCGGGGAGTGCTTCGGGCTGCTGGGCGTCAACGGCGCCGGCAAGACCACCACCTTCAAGATGCTGACGGGAGACGAGAGCACCACGGGCGGAGAGGCCTTCATTAATGGGCACAGGTTAATGGGGGCACATGTTGGGTGAGGCTGTGGGCTGCCCGCTCTCCTGCGGACTGGACGGGGTTTGCTTGGAGGGCTCCCCGGATGAAACAGTGTGAATGAGCCTGTGTGTTCCCATGGGACACTGCAGCCCTGTGTCCTGGGTCACCCTCACCTGGGATGTGGGTCAAGTGACAGTGGCCCTGGGCTGAGGCTGCCTGGTGGGGGTTTACCTGTGTAAAGTGTAAAGACATGTAAAAGGGGTCTCAGCAGCAGGGTCCTCATGAAAAGCAGTTCCTTCTCTGCACTTCCCCCCCATCTTCTCCCACAGCATCCTGAAGGAGCTCCTGCAGGTCCAGCAGAGTTTAGGCTACTGCCCCCAGTTCGATGCGCTCTTTGACGAGCTGACTGCCCAGGAGCACCTGGAGCTCTACACCCGCCTGCGTGGCATCCCCTGGAAGGATGAGGAGCGGGTAGGGCTCTGGGTGGGCAGTTGGCAGCTCCCAAGGGCTGGTGCTGTGCCATGGAGATTGCATCTCACTGGGCAGCAGCGGGATGCTGAGCCAGTGCTGCTGCCCTCATGGCAGTGTGCCCACATGGGCTGCCAGGGCCAGGCACACATGCTCACAGGCCCCCACTGGCATTTGTCTGTGCCAGGGGCTACCCTGGGGCTCCCCTGAGTGGCACATGGCTTGTGGTCCCATCAGCAGCTGATGTGTGCTGTGTAGCCCAACCCCTTCCAGCTCTGCCAGCCCTGTAGCCTTGGCAGGGTGACAGCAGCCCCCTGCACCTTGCAGGTGGTCAAGTGGGCGCTGAAGAAGCTGGAGTTGACCAAGTATGCGGACAAGCCTGCCAGCACCTACAGCGGGGGCAACAAGAGGAAGCTGTCCACAGCCATTGCGCTCATCGGATACCCGGCTTTCATCTTCCTGGTGTGCCTTGAGGGTGCAGAAATAACCCTGGGTGGGAGCTGCCCACCCCTGGCTAAGCCACACATGTCCTGGAGTGTGGGACAGTGTCCTGAGCTACGCTCAGGACAGGAAGGGGCTGGAAGGGCCCCTTCCTGGGGCTGGCATGTCTGAGGGTGCTGTCTGTCCCCCAGGATGAGCCAACCACAGGGATGGACCCCAAGGCACGGCGCTTCCTCTGGAACCTCATCCTGGACGTCATCAAAACGGGTCGTTCCGTGGTGCTCACATCTCACAGGTCCACAGGGGTTCTGGCTGCGCCCATGATGCCTGCAGGCACCTGGGATGCTGCATGGGAGGGAGGGAGCTCCCCTGTTCCCAGGCAATGGAATTTGGGAGGGGCATGGGGAGCAGGGAGCCTGCGACACTCTCTGTTGTCTTCTCTCATCCCTGGTGGTGTGGCCACAGCACCTGGGTGATGGCCTGGGGAGCCCAGCCCCCTACCTGCCCCCACCATAGCCCTGGCACTGTCCTTCCATGTACCCCACTGAACCCTGCCCTGTCCCTCCAGCATGGAGGAGTGTGAGGCGCTCTGCACCCGCCTGGCCATCATGGTGAACGGGCGGCTCAAGTGTCTCGGCAGCATCCAGCACCTGAAGAACAGGTAAGAGCCCTGCGGGAGCCAAGCACCCCATGTTCACTGCAGGGCAGGAAGGGAGTGGGCCCCCATGGCTGGGTGACAGTGTGGCACCCGTGACAAGATGCAAGCTCTTCGTGTGGGTGCTGCTTTGGAGGTGGGCAGGAAACAGGCTCACTGGAGTGCCCTGGCACTGTCCTGGTGTCCAGCAGTAGCAGCCTGAGAGCACTGTCCCCTTCCATGGACTCAGTCCTTCCCCATGGGGGTGCAGGTGAGGGGACAGGTCCTCACAAGGTCCCTTGTCCCCGTGTAGGTTTGGTGATGGCTACATGATCACGGTGCGCACCAAGTCCAGCCTCAACGTCAAGGAGGTGGTGAGGTTCTTCAATCGCAATTTCCCTGAGGCCATTCTCAAGGTGAGCTGCCCTCGATGGCCATGCTGTTCCCTGCCAGCCCCCACCTTGGGGCACAAGCAGCCTTCATCCTCTGGGGTGATTGGAGGGGGCCTGGAAGTGAGGGCTCAGTTCCCCACCCTGTGCACACCCCCAGGAGCGGCACCACACCAAGGCCCAGTACCAGCTGAAGTCGGACCAGATCTCACTGGCACAGGTCTTCAGCAAGATGGAGCAGGTGGTGGACGTGCTTGGCATCGAAGACTACTCTGTTAGCCAGACTACGCTGGACAACGTAAGACTGGGGACAGCATGGGCGACTGGATGCTTGTCCCCAGGGATGGAGGCTGTGACAAAGTGCCAGGCAGGAACTGCCTTTGGTGCAGCAGCTGGAGCTGGATGGGGAGTACAGTGGCAGCCACCACATTGTGAAATGCACTGGGTCCTGTCCTGGCAGCACGGATGATAGGCGAGGGGTGGCTGAGGGTGGAGGCGTCTGTGAGGATACCTCTCTCATTCTCCTGTCCTTCCCCTACACCCAGGTGTTTGTGAATTTTGCCAAGAAGCAAAGTGACAACCTGGAGCAGCAGGAGACCAGCCCCAGCTGTGTCCTGCAGTCACCCCTGGAGCGCTTGCTGAGCCTGCTGCGGCCCCGCACTGCCCCCACTGAGCTGAGGGCCCTTGTGGTGGAGGAGCAGGAGGATCTGGAGACCGACGATGAAGGCCTCATCAGCTTTGAGGAGGAGAGGGTGAGAGTCTCCCTGGTCCCACCTATGTCCCTGCCATGGAGCTGTGGGACAGAGTGCTGCAGCACCAGGAAAGGGACACGGTGGAGCCAGGGCCGGGCCATGCCAGGGGCTCTCTGGAAGGGGTGGGGGTTCTCTGGGAGAGATGGCGGCTCCGCCACCTGGGCTGGACTCTGGCCTCAGATGCCTTGGGTGTGCTGGCAGAGTGGGCAACCCCTGAGCCCTGCCTGTCTCCCTGCCCAGGCTCAGCTTTCCTTCAACACCGACACGCTGTGCTGAGACCCCGGGGGCAGCCGCATTCCCGTCTGTGAAGTCACCGAACCCTTTTGGCCTCTCCCCTCCCTTTGCCCCGTGGAGCGGAGCTGCCGCGGCCAGAGGCACATGCCAGGGAGGACACAGTGGGTACAGCAATGCTTGGATGGACCTCTTGAGCCACCACTGGGTGGCCTTTGTCCCCTTCAGCTCCAGAGCATTATCACTGTGTGGTGACAGCGGCCACGGTCCTTGGCCTGTCCACCTGGCACGTGCCATGGATGGAGACTGCAGAGGAAAGGACACAGTTTGGTGCCAGCACTGCCGGCCCCACATGCCTTGGGGCAGAGACACACAGACCTGTGAGCGGTGCCTTTGACTGGACACTTGTGTTGCACTCACCCCAGGGACCCTCGGCTGTGGGGACCCTGCAGGCCTGGCCCCATGGAGCTGGAGGAGGGATGACTGCTTCTGTATTGCCCCTGGCTGGCACTGCCCTGGGCACCAACAGGGACAGGTCTGGTGCTTCACCCACAACCGATTTCTGTCACAGGGGATCTTGGCCCTGCTGGTATGTCCTGCCTACCCTGGAGTCTGTCCACCCCAGCCGTGCCTGGCCTTGGACACTGGCTCCATCCCCAAGCAGCAGCACTCCTGCAGAGGCACGCTGGGGGGCAGAGGGGTATGTCACAGGGTATTTCACATGCTGGCACCAGCTGTTTTCCCCTCTGCCCCTAACCATGTCCCTCCCCCTGCCTCCTGGCTGTCCTCACCATCCGCTTCCCCCTTCACAGGGCATTGCTGCAGCTCTGCCGCCTTTTTGCTGTGTCCCTTTCAGTGTCCCCTTGCCCTGGCACTCGTTCCTCAGTGTCCAGCCCTGTACAGGAGCCACCTGCACTGGTTTCTTATTGTTGGGTCAGTACTGGAAGAGGGGTTGCTGCACCCCAGGATGTCTTTGGAAGGTGGTAGTGGGTTAGTCTTAAGGTACGAGGTAGGGACAGTCGGAGTGGGTGTAGGCACAGCTTGGCAGTAGTGCCCGGGGTGGTGGGGAGGGGAGGATGGACCGTGGCAATGGGGCTGGCAGTGTCACTGGGCCAGCAGTGGACACCCCCTCAGCCAGCAGTACCCCTCCTTTTTGCAGAGGGTCCTTCTGCCTTGTCACCCACAGGGACCATGTCTGGCACCTTTCAGCTCTCAGCAACCTGCAGTTGTGCCCAGAAACAGAGTGACAGCAGGGCTCGTGATGCTGACCCTGACCCCCAATCAGGCTTTGGCAGCACCCCAGGGTGGCCATGCACCTTCCTGGGGAGCACCCGAGGCCCGGCTGCCCTGAGAGCTCTGCTGCCCTCTCTGCCTCCCTGGCCCGGGCTCAGCTGCAGGCCCTGAGCAGCACCAGGCACCTCAGCTGGCTGCCATGGGAGGTGTGGGGCACACGGCGTGGGGAGGCCTCTTTGAGCCACCTTTGGCCCCACTTGGGCCCAGGAGCAGGGCCTGACCTCCACTGTCCTTGTGCCCCCCTGGTCTCACCAGCCCTGTATGCCACCTGCTATAGATTGTGATACAATATACAATATTTTCAATAGGGGGAAAACGGGGAGAAGCTCTATTTTCAGATTTTTCAGACCATATTTTTTTTAATGGCATATGGGAAACTGGCTGGTTCTGGGGTGGAGTGAATGGCACATGGGGGCAGCCCCCACTGGTGTGCTCTTGCTCCCTTGCTAGGCACGTTCTGCCTTCCTGGGTGAGTGCTGGGGGATGAGCAAGCTCGAGGCTTGCCCTTTGCCATCAGGGAGAGGGGATGGTGTCACCTTTGAGTCCCCAGCTGTCACTTCAGTGGTGGGACCCTGGGGCACCCCAGGGTGGGCAATGCTGCCGTGCTCTGGGCTTTGTCCTTACCGCACACCTGCCACACTGCCCTGTTGCTCAGTACTCTGGAAGGGCACTGGCACTCCAGTCACAGCATCTCCCCTTTTCCCAGCCCTCCCCACCACCACCATGCCATCATCCCTATGGCTTTGATGGTCAATGGACATGCTCTGGTGACCATACAGCCTGGATGGCCACGGTGGTCTCCTTGCCCTGGGCTCAGGGCTGCTCTGGGCACAGACCCTGCTGGGGCCACCCCAAGGGTGGCAGCAGGGAGGGAGTGGGAGGGTAGTGCTCCAGGGCATGCCCCCAGGGTAGGGGTGGCTGCTGCCTTAACACTGTTCACTTGGTTGAGTTTGGCCCTACTTCCAGCCTTGCCTCCCCCTGCACGTCCTTGGCCACCAGCCACGGGCGCAGCGCCGGTGCCACACTCAGCCCCAGGCATGGGGCCCCTGAGGGGTGGGGACGTCTTGGAGCTGCCTGTACATTGCTAGCAAACAAAAAAAATGAAATGTGAAAATAATGATTGTTTTAAATAAAAAAATAATAACTGGATCCAGTGAGGCTGTGTGGTTGGTGAGGGGCGGGAATGCCGGGTCTGGCTGCCTGGGAGGGATCAGGCTGCGGAGGGGGTTGGCAGTGCCCAGGGTGGAGTGCAGGAGCCTGCTGTGGGCAAGGGGTCCTGGGCCCAACACAGGGGTTTGCCCAGTGCTTGGCATCATTTGGATGGTGGTGGGGTGGCTGGGGGTGCAGGTAGGAGCCGTGGCAGCTGGCAATGCCACCAGCCTCCCTCACCGGCCTGGGGCTGGCAGCAGCCCCGGTGCAGGGGCCCCATGGCAGGGTGTGGGCCCAGGTGTGGGTGGGAGCGGGTGCACCCTGGGGAGGAATGTGGGCTGGGACGGGCTGCGGCTCCAGCTGGGGCACTCAGGGTGCAGCCAGCACTGCGCCGACAGCTGCCACCCAGCATGGCTGAGAAACCCCAAATCCAGCTCTTCATCAAGGTGAGGGGGAATCCTCAGGCCAGTGGGCACCGCTGGCTGCCACCCCTGGCTGCGCTGCAGTGGGGTGACCAGGCTGCCCTGCCCACTACAGTGCCCAGACGTGGGGACTTGGGGAGGTAATGGGCAGGGGGTCAGGCAGCAGGTACAGAGTGGGGCTGGCAACAGGCAGTGTGGCAGGTAGTGGTCAGGTGAGAGTAGGGCGGGCAGTGGGCAGCAGGCGGGCAAGGGGGGGCAGGCAGAGGGCAGGGCTCTTCTCCACAGCACTGCCTGCTGCTGCCTACCCTGCAGGCAGGGGGGCTTTGAGGGCTCAGCCTGGGGAGGTCGGACTGGGATGCCCCCTACACACCAGGGCCCAGCAGCCCAGCGCCACAGCATCTGCCTGCACCTGCCGGGCCCTCCCCAGCCACCGCCCCACCAGGGCAGTCTGTGTGACTGTGCCAGGCAGGACAGGTCTTGCCTGGAATTGTGCCTGGGGGTGGCAGGGCCATCAGCATTGCTGTCACCTTCCTTTGGTGAACAGTCCCTGCTGCTGGGCTGTCCCCTGCTGCCACTGCTGCTGCCGCCCCCAAGCCATAGCCCCTGTTGGCACTCCGAGGCTGGCACAGCCTGGGGGTCCTGTTACCTGGGGGGTGCCAGGGCCAGCACTCGCTGTGCCACGTGGCTGCTCTGGGGAGTGGCACTGAGGCCCTGGGAGCACTCAGGGGCTGGGGGGCTGGTGCCCTGCCTGGCATAGCAGGTGCCACAGACTGCAGCACAGCTCGCCAGCCTGTGCCAGCCCAGGCTGGGCTGGGGCACATGCCTTGCCACTCTCACCCAGGGCTGCCCCCACTGTGGCCATGCTGGGGTGAAGGGGCAGCTGAGCTCTCCATCTGTGCCCACAGGCAAGCGAAGACGGGGAGAGTGTGGGGCACTGCCCCTTCTGCCAGCGGCTCTTCATGGTGCTGCTGCTCAAAGGGGTGCCCTTCACCCTCACCACTGTGGACGTGAAGAGGTGAGTGGTAGTCCCTTCCCAAGGGGTGCCAGGCCCCAGGCCAGGGCCATGGGCAGGATGGGTGGCTGGTAGGTCCCCAACAGTTTGGGAAGGGGTGTGTGAAGGGTGGGCACTATGGCATGAATGGAGCTTGTTGTACCACCCAGGTGCCCACCGCTGACTGGGGAGGTTGGTGGGCATTTCCCTAGGCACACACAGAGGCAGGAGCAGCCTAGGGGCACCACCACTTCACCCTTTTGCTTGGGACACACATGCACATATGAACACACACATACACGCATGGGGCCAAGCAGAGCCCTGGACATGCCAGGCATCAGCAGTGTTCCCATCTCCCGCAGGGCACTGGATGTGCTGAAGGACTTTGCGCCAGGTGCCCAGCTGCCTGTTCTGCTCTACAACGGCGAGCCCAAGACTGACACTGTGACCATTGAGGAGTTCCTGGAGGACCAGCTGGGCCCCCCCACGTCAGTGGCCAGCGCTGCCCTGAGAGGACTAAGGGGCCAAAGAGGGGCAGGACAGGCTGAGAGAGGAGGGGGCCGACAGCATGTGAGCCTGTTGGCCCCTGCCACCTGCCTCAGCTGTGCCCACATCCCCACAGGTGCCCCAGTCTGGTCCCGCAGTACCGGGAGTCGAGCCTGGCCGGGAATGACATCTTCCACAAGTTCTCCACCTTCATCAAGAACCCGGTGCCTGCCCAGGACGAGGGTGAGAAGCGAGTGGGGAAGCACCCCATGCATCCTCTCAGGTGTCATCACCCCAAAGCCTATCCTGGTCACACCAAGCGCCCCTAGTCCTCCCCACCTACGCGGGTCAGTGCCAGGTCTCTGTGGGAGGGCAAGGAGCAGGTGCCAGCCTGGGTAACGTGGGTGCTGCCTGGGCACAGGGCTGGGCTGGCAGGGCACCATAGCAGAGCAGGAGCCCTGTGCCGTGACCCAGCTGCCCTCCCCACAGTGCTGCAGCGGAGCCTGCTGAGGGCCCTGCTGAAGCTGGACGAGTACCTGTGTGCCCCTCTGGAGCACGAGCTGGCCCGGGACCCCAACCTCCAGGCCTCCCAGCGACGCTTCCTCGACGGAGACCACCTCACACTGGCTGACTGCAACCTGCTGCCCAAGCTCAACATTGTTCAGGTAAGCAGCGGCATTCCAGCACCCTGCCCTTCTCCTTTCCCTGGCATCTCCATTCCACTGGTCCCATGGTCTCACTTTCCCCTTGGTGTCTGCAGCAACCCCCTGCTCCTTTCACAAATGCTGTCAGCCCTTGTCCTCTAGCACCCTTCTCCCCAGGAGCCCCGCCCAGCAAAGTGCCTTCCCAGAGACCCCACTCCCCTCTACATCCCCTCCTAAGTGCCAGCCTTCAACTGTGCAGTGCTGGGGATGTCCCCTGGCCCCCTGCCACCCTTCCCAGTTGGTTCCTTCCTGGCAGCTGGGCCCTCCTTCACACATAGTACCAGGCACAGCTCCCCCTGTTTCTGCCCGCAGGTCGTGTGCCAGCACTACCGCCACTTCGGGATCCCCAAGGACCTGCGGGGTGTGTGGCGGTACCTCAACAGTGCCAACGAAACCAAGGAGTTCAAATACACCTGCCCCAACAGCCAGGAGATTGTACAAGCCTATCGCTCCGTGGTCCGGGCACCACAGTGAGCCGGGTATGCACCTCAGTGGGTGCAAGGCCAGGGTTGGGGTCAGGCAGGAGGTCAGTGCCCACCCCATTCCTGCCAGCATGCGCTTGAGAGAGCAGAGCATGAGCTGTGCCCCTGGCACCCAAATTCTCTCCCCTGGCACTCAGATGCTGGTAGTAATCTGTGGTGCACTGAGCCCCTCTTGTGCCATCCCCCCTCCCAGCCAGGACACGCTCTGTGGCCCCCCAGGCATCAGGACTGGGGGCAAGGGCGGAAAGCCATGGACACCACCAGTGACAAAGCCAGGCCCTGCTATGGGCAGGGGCAGGGCTGGGGAGGACGAGCTGCCCAGAGCAGAGGGCAGCCCTGCAGCCTCTTTTGTGGGCATGCCATGCCACCCTCTCATGAGGGTCCAAGGCCCAGCTACGCCTGGGCAGCAGGCACTGCAGGATGCCCTCACACCTGCACTGGGTGAGGGGACCCAGCATAGTCATGGAGAGACCTGGGAACAGAGCTGGCAGGGGATGGCAGAGGCAGTGGGCACAGGCCAGTTCCCAGCACCCTGGGTGAGGGGAGCAGAGGGTACCAACCCCCTGGAACCTGCGGTTAGGAAGCTCTCAGAAGCAGATTTGGGGGTTGTGAAGTTGGTCAAGCCCAAGCCAAGCTTCACAGCTCCTGGAAATCAATAAAGGCTTTGCAAGCAAGACGAGCACGAGTCTGGAGTGACCACACTAGCAGCTCTCCCTTACAGGGCTTCACACTGACCTCCACTCTCTCTCCCAGTGCCAAGGAGAGTGCATCCTCCAGCCCATTTGCAAAAAGCTGGCAGGGAAGGGAACTTCTCTGAGCCCTGGACCTTCAGGTTCAGCTGAAACTGGCCCAAGACTTCCTGAGAAAGGGAGAGGCAGAATACACTGACACATCCGCAGAGACCGGCTGGCTAAAAACCCCTTTACTGGAAAGAAGATAAGCACAGACAATCTTTCTATTCTGCAGTGATACAAAAGTTCCTTGCAAACCCCACCAATTCATGGTAAATGAGGTCAAGAGGTGGCCCCTGCCCCAGAAGAGCTGCTGGGGAGAAAGCAAGCACCGGTGTCTCGTCAAAAGGCCCTGCCACCACCCCAGCGGAGGGTCAGCTGCCAGGTGCTGATGGCTCTGTTGCCTCCCTGGGTGCGAGGGGCTCAGCAAACCCCGGACACAGGGACACCCTCTCCTCCACTCACGCACATGCTGATAGGGCTCCACAGGGCTGTCATCGGGACACAGGACAGCACCAGTCAGGAGTCCTCGAAATTCACTCCAGATGGTGCCTTCTTGCTGGGAGGAGATGGAGGGAGCATCAGAGCCCCAAGCCCCATGCCCCAAGCAGAGCCCATGGGGTCTCTGTGCAGACAAGTCCCAGCACCGACCTTTTGAAACCAGGGTTAATGAGAGACTCCCCCGGGACCTTCCTTTTGGCTGGCAAAGCTGGGCCAGCAGCCCTGTTCTTCCTGGGGCTGGGGTCTGCCTCAGTTAAGGATAGGCAGGATGCAGATTGCAGGTCAGCCAGGTGTTCTGTCAGCCCTGCCAGTCCCTCCAGGGTCAGGGTGAGCTTCCAGCAGCCCAGCCTGGTAGGGCCAGCAGCCACAGAGGGTGAGGAAGGGCCAAGCCTGGCCTCCTCTCCCAAAGGAGCCATGGACCTGCCCCGGCCCCCAGTCTAGAAGGACTGCCCTTCTTCTGAGGCTGGCGATGACCAGCCTCTGACCTGAGCACCCCAGATACCCCAAGAGCCACCACAGTGAGCCCTGCCCCTGCTCTGTCAGGAAGGGCACCAGGACAGTGGGTGCCTGCCAGCAGCCACAGCCAAGGCCACTTGGTGTGTCCTGAAGAGCACATGAACACAGGACGAGAAGCCTCCGGGAAAGACAAAGCAGGACAGCAGCACCAGGGCAGGTGCCTCTGGCAGTGCCTACCTGGCAGGAAGAGCTGCTGGCTCCGCACAGAGTTCTTCTGAGGGCTACAGGAAGATGCCAGTGTCTCCATGGCTGCTAAGACAGGAGCCAGAGCCAAAGCTTGTGACAACGCACCCCAGTACAGCACGCAGCATCCCAAACCTCCCCAGCCAAACTGAGGCCTGTTCTCTCAGCACTCCCATCCAGACTGCTGCTGCCCCCAAATCTTCCAAGACTCCTCAAATAGAGACGTCTGTAAGGTGACTCCCACATTCAGGATGCTGGTGTGGTGGTGGCCATGAAGACAGGGCTGTTTCCAAACAGAGACACACCACTGTGTCCTCTGGGCCCCGTCAGGGGGCTGTCCCCTGCCTGGGGGCTCTGGTGAAGCTGAAGGAACTGGCCAGCTGAACAGGGAAGTGATGGCAGCAGCTCTGCTGCTGGCCCACTGGGACTGGTGAGGAGAAACCACCTGATGTGATACTCGGGAGGCACAGCCCTCTCCCGCTGAGAGGACAAGGCTGAGCTGGGGCACGTGGGGCACTTTGGGTCCCCGTGGCGATCCCATGAAGGTCGCAGGAGCTACCGGCCCTCCCCCTGTCCTCACACCTTCCAAACCCACCACGGACCTTCCAGGCGCCTCTCCAAGGTCTCGATGCAGCCGGCCATGCCGAACAGCAGCGCCTGCAGCTGGCTGCGCGCCTCGGCGGCGGGCAGCTGGGCGAGGGCGAGGGCCGGGCACCGCGGCTCCTCCGGCAGCCGCAGCGTGGCCGAACCCGGGCCCAGGCTCAGCTCAGCGGTCCCGCGCCCCAGGGCGGCCCTGCAGGGATAGGGGCGAGGGAAGTGGGAAACACGACGAGCCCGGGGTGAGGGGAGCCCGGGATGAAGGAAGCCGAAAATAGGGGTGTCGGGGCGGCGGTACCCACCTGAGCATCGCGCTGTGCTCCTCCGGCGGACACCGCTGCAAAGAGGGAGGAGAAGGAGGAGCAGGAGAGCATGTCCGACACGGCCTAACCCGGGCCGAGTCCATCCCCGCCCCACCGGCACCCCGGGCCTCAGGCCCGAGCCCCACCGCCGACCCCGGCCCCGATACATACGCAGCCAAACGCCGGACAGTCGCCGAGGTCCGCGGCCCAGACCTCCATCGCGTCGGTCACACTGCGGGAGGCAGCGGCTCAGGCCGGGGCTGCTCGACCCCCGCCCGGCCCCGCTCCCCTTCCCGGCCCCCGCCCGCTCTCACTAGACGGCGCCGCCGGGCCGGCAGTAGCAGAGGAACCGGGCCGGCCCGGCTCGCAGCAAGTGGAAGGGCCCGGCCGGTTCCGCCATCGCCGCGCCGGAAGGGGCGGGTGCGAGCGGCGGGTCCGCCCGGGGCTGTGAGCGGGACCGGCAGCTCCGCCATGGTGAACCTGGGGCTGCGGCGGGTGGAGGACCATGTGGCCGCCAAGCACCCGGTGCGCCCTGCGGGGGACGGGCTGGGGAGCCCGGCTGTGCCGGTGGGGCCGGGGCTGAGGGGTCGGGCAGAGCCCGGCTGTGCCGGTGGGGCCGGGGCTGAGGGGGCCGGACAGGGCTCCAACCCCGGCGCTGACGCGTCCCCACAGGCGCTGCAGCAGTACGCGGCCTGCCAGTCCCACGCCTTCATGAAGGGCATCGGCACCTTCCTGGCAGGTACAGCCCGGTCCAGCCCCCGTCCTAGGTTGTCCCCAGCCGCTCCCCAGGGGCAGCGGGGACGGCCCGGCTGTGTTCAGTAACCCCGTCCCCGGTCTCGGCAGGCAGCGGCGCCGCCTTCGCTGTGCAAAAGCTGGCGCGGCAGAAGCTGCCGTACAGCTCGCAGTGGAGCCTGCTGCTGGCCGCGGGTGAGTGCCTGGCCCGGCTGGTGCTGGGGACACAGAGGTGTTTGCCCTTGCTCTGGGGGGCTCTTCCCTAGCTCCGGTCACCTCCCGGCGCCCCGGCCCCGGGGGTTCAGGAGGGTTCTTGAGCAGCTGCAGCAGGTGCTGTCCCCACCAAGGTGCTGCTGGCACCCTCAGAAGCACCTCGGCCTCCCCAGCCGCAGGGTCCCTCGCGAGCTATGTGGTAACCAGAGCTGAGACACAGAAATGCTCCGACTTCTGGATTTACCTGGAGACAGGCAAGTCCCCACAGGAGCTCGGCGTGACTGGTGGGGTATCTCAGCCCTCAGGTACGTTCACAACTCCCTGTTGCTTTCCTCAGGCTTGTTGTGCCTGGTTCTTTGCTGCTGCAATAATGAGTTTGCTGTTCCTGTGTCATAATTAAACTGGTGACTGTGTAATTGACAAAATCTCAGTGTAAGTCCCACACTGGCACTCCGCAGCCGAGGGATGGGAGCAGGAGGATGTGTGGTGGCTGGAGCTCCCTGTCTGATCTCAGTTCCCATGTCCCTCTGTGCTCTGAGCACAGCGGCACCAGAGCAGGCCTGGGGATGTGGGCTGGGTGCACTTGCTGCTAACTGCTGCCCTGCCTGCTTTGGGGATTCACAGAAGGGAGCATGAAGGGCTCGTCTGCTGGAAGAGGAAGGAGAGGGTAAGGGATGGAGAGAGCAAATGAGGTGTAGAGAGATTTGCTGGTCTGTAGAGTGGATAGAGCTGGAGGGGCACTAAGAGGGGAACTGGACAGTTCCCATGGCTGCTTGCTGCTCTCTCCCACATGTACCTTGAGCTCCCAAAGCACCTTGAGGTCCCAAAGCTGGGCCCACCTGAAGAGGCTTTAAACACTTCACCAGGGCTCTGTGGTTCTCTGCCCACCCTTGGCAAACACACCAGGGTAGCTGGAGGTCCAGGGAGCTTGTACTTTCTGTTGCAGAAAATCTGCTCAGCACAGAGGACAGGGACAGTGCCGCGCTGCCGATGAGGAGGAACAGGTATGGGGACGTGGTGGAGTAGCCGGCAAAGCACAGCACTCTGTACCTGTGTCCCACTTCAGCCCCTGCCCTTGCCCAGCCGGTCATTGCCCATGCTGCCTGTGAGTCTGGTGGGCTTGGTGGCTCTGGAATGTCAGAGGACTTGATCCTGCAGCAAGAGTGTGGTGGAGACACCACAGGGATCACTGCTGCCCACCCCATGGCCTCTGAACATTGCACTGGGGGTACAATAAAAGTCAAGAACTGAAGGTGCTCGTTGTGGATGAGGTAAAGGCCAGCAGTGGGACAGTCAGAGCAGGTGGTGAATGTCACCCCAAGGGAACAGGTGACACTCGCATTCCATTGGCACATGGATTGCTGCGAGCTGGCTCTAGACACAAATAGGTCGGGGCTAAGCTGTGAGGGCAGAGCTGTTATGTGCTTTCTGTACCCTGAGCCCAGCCAGCCCCCATGTCCCTACCCCTGCAGCAGCAAGGCTTTTCCCACCCACCTGAACAGGGCTGAGCTGAGCCTCATAGCTGGGTGGCCTCTGGGGTATCCTTTGCCCCTGCAACAGGGGTGACCATGTGCCCAGGGCCCCTCTCTGTGGTGCTGGCACTGGCCAGGGCATGTCATCTGGCCAGTCCCAGATTGCCCATCCAGATCCATAACTAGTTGGCAAGGATATGGTACTGTCTCAAATCCCACGCGTAGAGGGATAGGGAGCTGTGGTTTCTCGCTGCCCTCCATGCTCCTGCTAGCAGCACGAGCTCTGGTTTGCAGGTTTGCTCACTTCCCAGCACCCTTCCTTGCTCTGGCCAAGCTCCTGGAACACTGTGCTTGGCTTAACCCACCCATTCCCAGCAGCACTTTATTTTCAGCTGTTCCACTGGCTGCTTCCAGCCTCTCTGCACAGGGCAAACCTGATTCCAGTTCAGATGATGTTCTGAACCCTCAAACCCAAGTTTCTTCCCCAGGCCCCTCATCTCCCTCATCCCGTGGTGGAGTGAGGCTCAGGGTCTGTCTCTACATCTCACATGGAAGGAAGAGGCGCTTCTGGTCCCTGAAGCTGAAACACTGCTCTAAGAACCCAGGTACCTTCCAGAATCCAGGCTGCATTTCCTCTTCTAAAAAATTCAGATGCAGCTGAATCAGCTGGACATCTACCAAGAGCAGCCAGTTTACCTAGTTAGGACTGCATCTCCAGTGATGGGGAAACCTGAACTTGATGACTGGGGCTGGCTGGCACTCCTCCATCTCCAGGTGGGCCTTAGACTGGAGTGAGGTTTCCAGCCCACCTCAGTCCATCCTGGGGGGGTCTCCAGGCTGGTACAAACAGAGAAATCAAGTCGTGATAGTGTCCCAGCACAGGTTGGGCTGCAAGGGATAAGGCCTTCGGGCAGACCCTGACCCTGGCTCTGCCAGGCTGATCTGCCTGTTGCTGATCAGGAGCCACCAAGCCGTAGCAGTGGTTACAAAGGTTTATTTCAGATTATAAAAAAAACCCCAAACAGACAAAATCAAACCTTCTGCATGTTTGCATGTCCCTGTTCTTAACTGGAAATGAAGATGCATCCTCCCAGCTGCCTGGCATAGGGTGATGGCAGGCTCAAATCCCAGTGCAGAGCAAAGCCTGGCTCCCACAGCAAGCCCATGGCCTCTGCGCTGTCATGGACATGCACCACGGAGCTGCAGGAACTGGGGGATGGAGGTGGCAAAGGCAAGTCTGGCATAGGAACCACAGGATGGGGAAGGCACGATGTCTGCTTGCTGAAGTGGGACCTGGAAGATGCTGGCTCCCCACATCTGGTTGCTGAGAGCAGTGGAAGTCTAGGCCAAGATTTGACCTTCAGGAAGGTCAGTGTGGTTTTGTGTGCAGGCCAGAAAGACAAGTATGGGCTCTGGATGCTGCCCAGAGCTCCCCAGGAGGCAGGGCTGATGCTCCAGGGACAGGCTAGCAAGGTCAGCTGTAAAGACTGGTGTAAGTAATATTCCCCACCCACTCTCATGCAAATGAAAATAAATCCTGCTGTCACCTTGGCTTATTGGCCCAGTCCAACTCAGCTCTGGTGGCAGAAATATGTCCCAGCTCTGAATATCGCATTCCCAAACATGCTCCTGCGTCCATCCCTGAGTAGTGCTGGGAAACCCTTCCTCTTCTGTCCCTCCTTTCCTCAGCTTGAGGGCAACGGGAGGGCACAAGGGGACAGCTTTCCTTCTGGGACAGTGTCAGGCCTTGGAGGAGGACATTGAGCACTTGCTGCATCCCGAGTGTTCAGACCTTGGAGACTCCAGCAGGCAGGATGGTGCTGGGTCCTGCAGACACGGCCCACGCTGTCCCCACCGTCAGATTGCACTGGACTTGCTGCGCCGGAGCAGACAGATGGCAGTAGCCAGGGTTGTCAGGGTGGTGACCACAAAGAGCAGGATGAGGATGACCCAGTAGTTGTACAACATGCTTTTGTGGGAGGAGGGCTTCTCTGCTGGGATCATGTTGGTGAGGTTCAGCATGTAGCCCAGGGCCCAGCCAATGGAGGTTTCTCCTGCCTGTGGAAACAGCATGGCATGGTCACCCAGCCAGCCAGCCAGCCCAGCTCTGTGGGCCTCAGGAGATTGTCTTTTCTAACTTTAATGATTCCATGATTCTAAGATCAAGGAGTCCAACCACTAACCCAGCACTGCCAAGACCACTACTAAACCATGTCCCCAAGTACCACATTCACATGTCTTTTAAATCACTCCAGAGATGGTGACAATTACTTCCCTGGGAAGCCTGTTCCAATGCCTTAACACCCTTTCTGTGAAGGGCTTTTCCCTAAAATCCAACCAAAATGTCACCTGGTGCAACTTGAGGCTGTTTCCTCTTATCGTGTCACTTGTTACCTGGGAGAGGATCCCAGCCTGTACCTGACTCCACCCTCCTTTCAGGTAGCTCTTAAAAGGTCCCCTCCTGAGCCTCCTTTTCTCCAGGCTGAGTCCCACCCAGGTCCCTCAGCCAGTCCTCATTAGAGCTGTGCTCTAGCCTTTTCAGGGACCACCTCACTGTCAGCCCAAGGGAGGAGAAGGGTGTGGGGGAGCCCAGAACACCCCGAACTCTTGCTTGCCCATGGATCCAGTTAGCCTAGGAAAAGAGCAGTGACCATCCTGTGCTTAAGTGGGCTCATCCCATGGGAGCAGAACCTCATCTGCTCAGTTCAGTCCTGATCTCGTTACCCATCCCATGATGCATGCTGCCAGAAGTGGGATCCTGCTCTGAGGTAAATTCCCAAAAAGCCTAAGGAAAGCATGGTTTGGGATGGCTGATGTCTTGAGGGCCAAGGAAGGGCTGAAGGACCTCAGCCCACCCTACAGTGAGCTCAGCTCATTTTTTCCCATCCAAAAACTGAGAGTTCTGTCCTGCCCCTGTTCCCCAAGATCTTCCTTCACTGTGCTTGGCTCTTTCTTGTTGTGGAATCATCTCCTGCCTAACTCCAAAGAGATCCCACGGAATGGAGGTACCTGCTTTGGTGCTACTCACCTTCTTCTGGAAGGCGATATTGGGGAAGGAGTGGTTGTTGAAGTTGTAGCCTCTGGTGGTGAGCAAATACACAAACGTGCTGACAGCACAGTAATCTGGCAGCCTCTTCTCCAGCTTGGGGGCTTTCTGGAGTAGCTGGGTGTGATGCACAGAGGGAAGGAGAAGAGGGGTCAAGCCAGCAGGGGCCAGGCTTGTGCCTGTGGTCTGAAGCTCTGGGTGGCTGCATCTGTCAGGCCAAGGCTGCCCATACCCACCTGAGCCGCTCCTGGTCCCACGTGGGGGCTGTCACCTGCCTTACCCCTACTCCAAGGGCTGCTCTCAGAGCCTGGGTTATGCTCCCCACAGAGCAGCCCCCTCTTCCCTGCTGTGCCCAGGGAACCCACCTCACTCCAGCTGGTGGCACAGATGGTCTCTGCAGCGTCCTTCAGGTCACTGGGCAGGTGCACAGGTCTCTCCATCACGGTCCGGATGAAGTCCACCGTGTAGAAGAAGGCGGAGAAGGCCTGATGGAGGGAAGGGAGCAGCTGTGGGACAGGCTCTTTCTCTAACCATGAACGTAGACTGCCTGGTGTGGTGAGCACGAATGACCGCCCTTGCAGAGCTGGGGGCCTGGCTTTGCCACCATGTGATGCTGGGGGTGCTGGGGACAACCTACCCACCCAGCAGCTGGGTCACCACCTTGCTTTGGGCCGGGACTTACAATGAAGTTTCCTGAAACCTTCGGCTGGAAAACACCATCAAAGGAGCAGCGGGAGAAGGAGCAGGTGGTGAAGTTGAAGAGCTTGCTGACGTGCAGAGCGCAGAGATTCCCATTCCCGGTGCCAACCAAAGTGATGGTGGTGTTGAGGACAAGATTTGGCCTCTCCTTCTCCGTGCAGGGGCTGTCATAAATGCTGCTCAGTGACAGGCTCTTGTTGTAGCCCATGGGCCAGCAAGGATTGGGGACAGTTCCTTGGTAGCTCTCAGCCTGCCAGAGGAGGGACACACAGGATGCACAAGCTGTACCATAGCTCCAGCTCCCCCTGGAGCTTGAGCAGTGAGACACGGAGCAGTTGCCACACGTGTCTCAAGGTGGCTTAGGGTGTCTTGGCTCTAGTCAAGGGGTGCATCACCTTATGGAGATGGTGGGTGGAAGCCCTGGGAACACAGGAGAGGGTTTGGAGAAAAACCCAAGAGTTGGCTGGGAAACCCAGCTGGCTCAGGGCTGGGGGACACCCCTGTGTAAACACCAGGGTGAGGGGGCAACTGTGGGGTTGTGACAGCCAGCATCCACATCAAGCACATGCGGTACCTGGAGGAGCTTGGAGAACAGCCTCTTGAGGACCTGGTCCCTCCCATAGCAGAGGAAGCTGTGGGTGTACACTTTGTACGCCTGGCCATACAGCTTCAGCATCACCTCATTCCTGGGGTTTTCAATGGTGTCCTGGGTTTCAAAGGTGATCTGTGTGGAAGCACCCCCAAAGTCCATGGCCCCCAAGGTCTTCCTGTGAGGCTGGATCCATTCTCCAAGCCATCCACGCTGAGCCAGCAAGACAAGAGTGGGCATAAGTATATGATGAGCTGTGGGACAGCCCAGCCAGCACAGCCATGCTGCTGCGTGTCACTGTCCCCTGCCCACCTTGATGAAGTTCTCCAGGAGGTAGTTTGCAGTGACCCAGCCAAAGACCCCCTCCTCTTCCCCTGACAGGATCTTTGCTCCCCGGAAATCAAAGGGGTATGTCTTCAGCGTGCCTGCCACAGCTCTGAGGACGGCATCTGACGCTTGTGGGTCCGCGATGCTGTGGGCCAGGTCAGAAGACAGAGTGATGGGACTGCACTGGGGTGCAGCAAGTGGCATCCCTGCCGGCCCCCAGAGCCCTTGGGGACTAGCACTGCCTTGATGGGGGGGTGGGAGATACGTGAGTCCTTGCCTGGGTACCTATAGGGACGTCCCCCAGAAAACCCCAGCTAATTCCCCTTTGCTGGACAAGGCAGGTAGCGGGGATGGAGGTGTGCTCCTTCTTCCTGGGACAATAGGATCCATCCCTCCTGGGCTAGATGAGGGGAGCACAACTCCCCTCCTCTGTGTGTTTTCTGGGGGTTGATTATTGATTATTTTCACTGTGCCCTGTCAGGCTGACAGTGGGTGCAGGGGGATTTTCCTCCTAGCTAGATACAAAGTCCAAGTGGGTTATCCTGGTGCTGGCTCCACACCAGCCCCTTTCCACCAGTGCTTTGCTGGCTGTGCCCTGCAGAACATATCCTGTTCTGAAAGGCAGGACCATCTCTGTAGGGGACATGGAGCTGGGCACTTGGGTGGTAAGGAGCTTTGCCCGCCAAGGGGCAACACTTCAGCTGTCGTTCACCACCCCCACCACTGCCATGTGTGGCAAATTGGCATGGCAGGGTGGCATGGCAGGCCCTCTGAGCAAGCACTCACTTGAGCAGGCGCATGCCAGCCGTGGCACCCAGGTAGAGAGGGGTGGCCATGTGCTTCTCCTTGGGCACATCTCTCAGGGCCTGGTTCAGGCACTGCTCCAGGCTTGTCCCGGCAGCTGGAGGGTTTGAGCTGTAGCTGGAGATGCCAGGACCTGCAGAGAGGCAACAGCAATGCTCCCTGTGGGTGGGGGGACGGTGCTCAGTGGGCAGCTTTGCCCCCCTCCCAGGGTTTCCAAAAGGCAGGTGAGCATGGAGCCCACGTGGAGCCATCCAGGGTCCAGCCACACCACATCCCCTGCTTGCTGACAGCCTGCGGAAGGTTCATTAATGGAGAGTGGAAAACCAACCCTGGCTCCTCATTGGGATAGACAGGGAGCTGGATTGTTTGCTAGTGGTTCACTGCCTGCCAGGAAAAGATAAACCACAAGAATGCATGGTTGGAAGCCTTGGGGGGAGTTGGGAGAGGTTTTGGGAATAGAGCTGAACCTCTTAGAACACTTCACTGCACTGGTGAGTACAGGGGAAGGCAGCTGGGCATGGCAGGGGCACTCGCACCACAGTGCCCTGCCACAGGGACGTGACAGACCGCGCCACCAGCTGCTGGCCCCAGGCCAAGGCCAGCCCTTACCCTCCACATCGCACATGCCGTGTTCGCTGACCACCCCAGTGTCGTTCTCCTTGTCCGCAGGCCACTTGTACACAAACATGGCGGTGTGGGAGGACCCAGCGTCCAGCACGATGCCGTACTGCGGGGGGAAGGCTGTGGGTCAGGCCTGGATGTGGAAGGCCCCCAGCTGCTCCAGCCCTTCCCGAGGAAGGCACTGGGGCTCCTACCCTGGCAGTGCCCAGCAGCTCCAGAGCATCATCTGGCAAAGGTGAGCTCTGCTCAGCCCAACCTGGCACAGCTGTGCCCACATCTGCCTGCACAAGGCACTGCCTGGGATGCAGCTAGGAGCAGCATACTCGCCATTTTGGGATGCTGCTTGGAATGGCATGGGGTCTCTGGCTTTTTGGGCATGGGGACCCCCTTGAGTACAGCCTGGGGAACTCTTCCCCTGCTGCAGGCTCCCATCTCTCCAGCATCGCTCCTCGTTGCCTGCATCCATGCTGATCCGTGCCAGCAGGTCCCTGGGGCCAGTGGCAGGGAGGGATACCTGGAGTGGCCCCTTGGGATGTACGCACCAAAGAAGGGCAACCAGGCACCTCATCCCTCCTGGCCTTGTATGGCTTGGCCATTCTCTGGCTATAAATAACTCTGCTCCTCCTGCCAAACAAGGTTACCCAGCTCCCAGGGAGGGGACACCCCACATGCTGCCTGCAGCCCCCCCATGTGGACCCTTCTGCCTGACCTCCACTGCCTGTGGGCTTGGGGTGCCCACACTGGCCCTGCTGTACCCCCCTGGGGCTGTGAGTCTGGGGGGAAGCAAGGCAGGACCCGGCACTGCCCCAGCAGAGCATCTCTGGAGTGAAGCCATCTAAGGGTTGCACCTCGTACAAGGCTTCATCTGCTCCTGCCTTGCCCAGACCCAGGACCAGACTCTGCCTGGCTGCTGGGAACCACCCCAGCCCTTCCTGCCATGGGTGCCCCTATCCCCTGGTCTTGGCCAGCTCAGACAGTGTAGTGCCAGGACAGAGGCAGGAACACCTGGGGTCCCCACTTATTGGTAGCCCTCATTCCCCCATGAACTCATGGCCCCACACCAGTGGTGCACCCTGCTTCCCCAAAAGACCATTGCACACCCATGACCCACTCCTGGCCTCCATTTGCTTGCCCTGGGCCAAAAGCTACAAACCAGCAGAGAATCCCCCTCTGTGGCCAGACTGGGGCTGGTTTGCAGCCTCTGTGGATGCACCTCTGCAGCACCCGTGCCCACGTACCTGCAGCCACCACGTCCCCGGTTTCCTCATGGGGCAGTACACCACCCCAGGTATCAGCTGGAGTAAAAGGTGACGGGTGACAAAGGGAAACCACTGAGAAGTCACCCCCAAAACTGAGGCTGAGCACAGCCAGGATCCTGGGAGCAGTCTCCAGCGCTGGATGCCATGGAGGGGCTGCAGCCCACAGAGGGGGATGAAGGTGGAGACAGGGATATCTACATGGTGGCAGGGGCTGAGAGATACTGGAGTGTGAGGCAGTGAGGACGACCCACAGTGCCAGGGATACCTGGTGCCACACATCAGGAATGGGGTCAACCCGGGAGGACACCAGACCAACCCCATGGCAGGAACAGACATGACCATGTGGCTGACTCAAGGGTGAGAAGATCCACCACCCGTGACGGGGAAAGCTGGTTGCAGTGGGTTTCCTCCTGCCTTCAGAAGGGCTGGCTCAGCTGTGCCCTGCTTCTCATCCCATGGAGAGCTGGTGCAGCGGTGCATGTGTGGGGGTGCACACCTGGCGTGGGGTTGCATGTGTGGAATGTATGTGTGCATGTAGTGTGCATGCTGCAGGTGTGCACGTGTGTGTGTGTGCACATGGGCATACACGTGTGTACAAAGATGTGCATGGGGGTGCCTGCATGTTCGTGTGCACAGGTGAGGTGTCTATGCACACAGGTGAGCCAGCATGTTCGTGTGCACATGGGGGCACCTGTGGCTGTGTGTACATGCATTTAGGAGGGGGTGTGTGTATAGGTGTGCATGGGCACACATGCCATGTGAGTGCCTGGGCAAGTAGGGCACACCTGGCTGCAGGTGGGTGGCAGTAGGGGCAGCATGGAGCCTGCACCCAGGGCAAGCCCCATGCAGAGGTGACGTGTTGTGGTGACAGTAGCAATGCTGGGGCAAGGCTGCAGAACCAGCTGCTCCACGTAGGCACATCCTACTGGCCTTTGCTGCCAACACTTGTGGATTGGGATCAGGGGGGTCTCTCTTCTCAGACCCCCAGCCCATTGCTGCCAAGAGTGGACTGGTGGGCGAGAGACATCCTGTGGGACCCCTGGTTTTGGTAGCAGAGGCAGCAGCACTTGGCTCAGCTAATGTGATGGCCAGCCACAGGGAGTGCCTGGTGCCCAACCAGCTGCTGCCCTATGGCCACTCCAGCGTAAGAGGAACCACTGCAGCCTCATGTCAGCCCTCCTGTCCTGCTCCCAGGGGGTAGGCTTTGGCACCTCAGCCTGTCCTAGCTGCAGCACTGGTGGTGATGAGCAGGAGTGGGAGCCATGTGTGCAGATATGGTCTAGTAACCACATCAGAGTTGGATCAAGGGTTGGACTTGATGGTCTCAGAGGTCTTTTCCAACCCAGTTGATTTTATGATTCTATGATTCTATGTGTGCATGAAGGGACTGAGGCAGATCTGGACAGCCAAGAGCATCCCAGCAATGAAGGAATGTCTCCTCCTCCAGACCCGAGGGTACCACATGTCTCCAGCATCCACATGGGAATCATGGATGAGGTCACCCACGGTGGTGCTGCAATAGTGCCAGAGGCTGTACCAGGGCATCAGAGCCACTGCATTCCCCATCTGGCAGCAGTGTGTGCTGCCATGCGAGCATGAACATGGCTGAGTTGTGGGTACAGGCAGGTGGGCTGCAGGAGCCCTGCAGGTGGAGAGCCCCAGAAGAGAGGACAAAATTCCATTCCCTTAGTGATTTGCAGCATAAGTGCTACCCTCAGTTCTGCCCACTGAGCTGCCCTGTGCCTGCCAGTGAGCACACTGCAAATGAGGGCTGGTGAGACACAAGGATGCCTTGGCATACCCCCACGCTGGCGCCTGGCTCCCACCACCCTTCTCATCTGCCCTTGGTATGCTTGCCTGCCAGCACCCAGGGCTTCACAGGGTCTCATACGTGTGGGACAGTCCCTAATCCCGGCATCTCCTGGTGGCACAGGGATGACAGATTTTTCTAACTGGACCTTCTGACCAGACCCTGGTGATGCCACAGGTCTGGGGGACATAGAGGGATCCCCATAGTGGCCCCACACTGGGAAATTTTCCCAGTGCCAGCCCTGGCCCTGCTGCCTCCTGGGTCACCCATGACCCCACAGGCTCTGCCCCAGTGCAGCATCACTCAGCCCAGCCCCAGCCAGCACTGCTCAGCCCTAAAGCTCCTGCAAAGAGGACACTGAGAACAGTGATGTCCCCAAAGGGCAGGGCTTAGGGCTCCTGGTCAGTGCATGGCTCTGTCCCCATCCACCTCCTACCCTCACACCACGATAGGAGGCGGATGGGGACACTGAGAATGCCTCACGTGCTGCAGCCTGGCACCATGCCTGATGGACATGCCCAGGACTCCAGCTCCCACCCCACAGGCTTTCCAGGCTGGTCTATGGCGCATGTGGGGTCAGCCCTGCACCCCAACATCCTGCCCCCCTCGAGGGTTGTCACACCGTGGGGCAACTGGGTTTACAGATTTCCTTCCTGCTGCAGCAGCCACAGCACTGCCAGCATGACTGGCACAGGAAGAGCCCAGAGAGCATTGAAATGGCCACTGAATACATTTGCCAAAAGAGGGAAGAAAAGGGTTAGGGAGAGGAGGCAGCATCGCAGGGCCATCATCAGGCTGTAAGCCCCACTACGGACTCACAAGGGAAGTGGGATTCTGCTCTGCTGGAATCAGTCCCTCAGCAGCCAGATAACTAATCCAGGATGGCATTAGGGCTATCTTCCAAGCAAAGGAGCTGGAAAGGGAAGATTTGAAGCTGTAGCTCAGCAGGGAACAGCACTATCACGCAGCAGCTAATGTGGACTGAGCCAGCAAGGACCACATCTTCCCCAGGCGGGTGGGATGACATGCCCTGAGTCCCCCACAGCAGGACTGACCTCTAAATCAAGTGGGCATCTTTTGGGCTGAGTTAGACTAACACAAAGTTCTGCATTCCTAAAACAGTCCTGAGCTTTGTGCAAAAGCAACTTCTTAGTGCCTGCCTGGTGCCAGCCCTATGGAAACAGGCACTGCTGGACACCAGTGCACGCACCGTGCTGGGCTTCATGACACTTGGTAGTCCAGGAACTCTGAGTCCCTGGGTTGGGCAGTGCAGCCTCGGGCAGAGCAGGGCCAGTACCCACATGAGTGTTCAGGGATGCTCGTCCCCAAACTGCAGCACTGCCTGCAGACGGGAAGGTGCTACCACCCAGAGAGAGAAAAAGCACAAAAAAGCACAAAAATTAATTTCTGGGAATTCATTTGGCTTAAAACCAAAGTTCCGTCTTGGAACCCCAAGGAAGAAAGGCTTTCCAAGCTGACCCAAGTGCTACATATGGGGGTCTTGATACCAATCTAATTCCCCCACGTCCCAAGATATAAAATCCACCTTGAAACCATCTGAGGCATGCCCAAGATACCCCAGCATGTGGCAATGGGTGGCAAAGAAAGGTGTCACAGGGAAGAAGTTAATCATTGCTAGTTATGCTAACAGCAGTGAGGATCATCTTGGCTAAGCCAGCTCATCTTCTCATCCTAATCTTCATTACATCTGACAAACCCAGAGAGAAGGCAGCACATTTGGCGTGCAGGCTGGCTCAGAAAGTTTCCATGCAAGTTGCTTGGGATGAGAAAAAGGGGGGTTTAGATGAACCATTTTCCAGGACAAAAGCCTGGAACTGTTTTAAAACAAAAGACTTGAACTACAAAAGAGGTACTTGGCCAACAAGAAATTATTTGGGAACTTCTTTCAGCATCTGAATTTACAATGGAAAGGAAAAAAAGCAGCTTGCTTTCAAAGGGAAGTGCATTTGTCACCCCGCAGCGCTGGCTCAGGCGATGCAGCAGAGCCCGGGGAGCTGGGAGATGCTGGGGTGCACGGTGGAGCCCCGACCCAGGCAGAGCTGCAGCAGCAGATGCTGACACGGCTGTTCTGATCTGGGGGGCCGCTATCTTTCAGTATGTCCAACAGATTCCCTTCCCAGAGCGCAGGTCTAAGGCACCAGGGATGGGCGGCCGGGGTTCCTGCAGCCGGGGGTCCCGCACGGGCAGTGACACACCGGGGGTTGCGCACCCGGCGGGGGCTTCTCCCTACGACCCTTCCGGCAGGTCGGGGACCCTCAGCCCCGGCGCCTCCCATGACGCTGGGGACCCCCTGATGGCGGAGCCTCTCCTGCACGGGGCATCCCGCACTCCGGCGTGCACACCGCGGCTCCCGCAGCCCCGGCTGCCCAGGACCCCCCGGTGCCCGCCGCCCCCACCACTCCGCGCGGTGTCGCCCCGCAGCCCCGCTCACCTTGAAGCCCGGCGGGCCTCGCGTGTCCCCGGAGCCGAGGAGCAGGAGGAGGATGCCCAGGAGGCAGCCGAGGGCCAGGATCAGGAGCAGGGCGGCCAGGCGGCGGGCCATGGCGGGACCAAGCAGGTGAGCGGCTCCGCGGAGGCTGCGGCGGCTCCTGCCGCTCCTCCTCCCCCGCCTCCTCTTCGCCCGCCTCTCCCGGCTGAGTCACCGCGCCCCGGCCCACCCGGGCGGGACACCGGGCTCGGGGGCACTGCCGAATCTTCCTGCCCCCACGCCCCGGGACCAGCCCCATCTACCTCCTCCCGGGCACGGTCCTTGTCCCCGGGATCAACCCCAGCCTGGCCCTTCGGGCATCACCATTACGAGGGGGCTCAGCCCCATCCTGTGTCTCCTCCCTGGGCACAGCCTCTATCCCTGGGATCAGCCCCATCTACCCCCCCGGGCACGGTCCTTGACTCCAGGCTCAGCCCCAGCCTGCCCCCACCCTGGGCTTAGCCCATACCTGGATTCAGTGGGAACATCAAAACACCCCAAGATACAGAAAAGCTCCAAGAGTCTCACAGCTACCATGATTAACAACTACGGCTGTGTTACCACTTTTAATCATCACAAGTTCGTGACAGCCCTGAGGAATCCAGACATATACTGAGGCTGTTTTTAATATGGTCACAAGTGAATAATGTGATGCATTTGCACATGGAGCAGTGAGCCAAAGGAGGTTGGGCTCCTGGCTCCAAGGAAGACATTTGGAGCTTGCTTACACAATGGGATAAGAAAGCGAACAAAATAATAAACAAGCAGATATCACTAAGGAGAGGAGGCTGGTAGACACAGCTCCCAGCACAGCTGTGTTGCAGGCTGAGGGTCACACCTTCGCACTGAGAGTGTGAGCTGAGGCTCCTCACGCCCTGTCTCACTTCTATTTTTTGAAGCAAGGCACTTTCCTGCCACTCACAGCTGACCCATGCACAGCACACACTGCACCAGTGCTGAATCTTCTGCAGAGCTTCCTGCCCATTGCTGTGGTATTGGGGTGCTGTGGTATTTTGTGATGCAAAAGCTCTCAGCCCTGACGTGCCATTCCATTGCAGAGGTTCTGCTGCTGGAGATCTCACAGGGGCTGAGCTCCAGTGTGACAGCAGTGACTGGCAGCAGAGTTTGGGAAGCAAATGTCTAAATAGGGACACGGAGAGTGACCCTTGCCATGGCAGTGCCCATCACTGTGGCACAGGGCTTCTCTGCAGGACTGTTGTGTTCACCCTCCCAGTCTGTTTGTAGAGTGTTTTACCTCCTCACTTTGATTCATTAAGCATTTAACCCTGAAAAAGCTGTGTCAATCAACTCCAGGATAATAATATAGTAATTTATGTGAAAAAATGATTCCTCTTTGCTGATGCCGATGCCACAGGAAATGACAGTCCTGTCCCCGAGGCTCATCACAGCATCGTTTCTGCTGCCTTTCTGCTTTCCCAGGCTAACTCTTCTCAAGTTTCCACAGAAAAATACCTGCCTGTTCTTGACTGTTCTTGCCGCCCACCTCTGAGGCACAGATCTGCCATCCTGGGATTACCACAGAAGCTGAGATCTTCTCTGGATTGCACTTAACCCCTTTCTCAATAGCTGCCAAGCCTCCTGCTTCACTCTTAGATGGACAAGCAGTGAGAAGAGGTCTTCAAAGACCGAAAAGGAACAAAAAAATATCTTTTCTGGGTGGTAGCAAGCAGAAACAGGGTTGGGAGAACTTTGTGTGGGTAGGGATGGTCCCTTGTTCCTTATCGTTATTTTGCTTTTGGAGGCTTTGGAGTAAGTCCCTTTCTGGCAGGAGGCTCTGGGTGTGGTGGGACCCTCCTGGGATTTGAGTATAGATGTGTCTTGCTCTTGTGCAGACTCGGCCACCCTATTACCAGGCTGTCCATAGGTGGCGTGGAGAGGGGGGTTGACACCTCTTCCCTCCCCAAGAGGGGGCTGTTGCTCCTTCTCTTCATGGGGTCATATTTGCCACCCTCTTTCTGGCTCCAAGGGGTGAGAGGGGTGAGCCGAGGTCTGAGGGAGCCTGTGCCCAGCCCTGGCCAATTGCTGGTGTCCAAGGATACTCAACCTGCAGTGCAAACAGGAAGGCACGAAAAGCTAGGACATGCTGGACTGGAAATGCTGCAGTTCCCAGGGGAACGACAGCCAGGCAAACCCACGTACAGCCAGAGCAGTACCCCTGTGACGGTCTGTTCAGGCGGGGAGTGCATCGACACCGCTGTCTGAGCTCAGCTTGGCCAGGGCTGGGCACTGCCAGCTGTGGCCCCAGCAAGGGGGACTCCTGTTATCTCTCCTTTCCCATGGAGCCCATCGAGGCACCACTGGCTGGAGAGCAGGGCATGGAGGATGGCAGCACTTCTGCCCATGTGTGTGGGCAGCCTCAGCCACTCACAGAGAACCGACCCATGTCCCTCAGGTTCCCCAAGGTGGCTACACGGAGGTGGCCACCCCAGGTGGGCAATCCCTGAGCTCCAGACACAAGCAAGTTCAGTGGGAAAAAAAAAAAGTGAGGGAAAGGAGGGCTTTCTCTGCCAGGGAAGATGAAGCAGGCAGCCTGCCCCAGTGCCAGAAGATGAGTGCAGACTTGACTGAGGAAACAGGGATGCGGATTTTGGGCACCACCAAAGCAAGGCAAGAACAGATGTCACCTCTGCAGGACTCAGGTTGTGAAGCAAAGGATCTGCCCAAACAATCAGGTTCAATGTGCAAGCAGCTGCATGGGGAGCCAGTCTGGCACAGCCTGGTTGTCCTGCCACAGTTGCCACCCTGCCACCTGTCTGCCTGCCATTCTTTCACATCTGTCACCTCTGTCCTTTGCAGCACTGTTCCTCCTGCATTCATCCTGTCTTGAGTGTCCCCAGACACAGAGGCATATGGTGAATTTTTACGGGGCTACTTTGATAGCAGAAGTGACAGATCCCCTCAGCATGATCAGACCTGAAAACGGTATTTTCAGTAACCTGAAATAACCAGATAATCTACGAGATGCAGGGGCAGGGATTGCTGTGGGGCAACAGTAAGTTCCCCACAATTTAATGCCCATTTTGCACGATTTCAGCCTGTGTATGGGGTGTCACCACCATAATAGGGCCACAGCAGGAAGGGACCAGGTGTACCTGTGAGGTGGGTACGGTGTTGAGCTCTTCTCTCTGGTGACCAGTGACAAGACCTGAGAGAACAGCAAGAAGCTGCTTCAGGAGAGGTTTAGGTTGGGTGCTAGGAAAAGGTTCTTTCCCCAAAAGGGTGGTCAGGCACTGAACAGGCTCCCCAGGGCAGTGGGCACAGCCCCAAGGCTGCCAGAGCTCCAGGAGGGTTTGGACAATGCTCTCAGGGACATGAGGGTATTGTTGGGGTGTCTGCAGGGCCAGGAGTTGGACTCAATGATCTTACAGGCATTTTCCAACCTTAATGACTCTGTGATTGTGTTGTCCTTGTGGGTCCCTTCCACTTGGGACATTCTATGGTTCTATCATTCTTTGGCATGGGACAGGAGCCCAGAGAAGGGGATCGATGTCCCAGGCAAAGGGGAAACCACATCAGGAGCCCTGACTCCCCACTGTGCTAGTGCCTTTGGCTCACCCCATACCTGGATAAACAGAGAGCTTAATCCCAAGTAAAGCTGGACGAGGATGTGTCACCAGTGTGCCTGAGGCACCTGAGGACTCTTGCCTGTATTTCTACATCCCCTGCAGCTGGTGTGGACACAGGTTTAGCTCAGTGGTGCGGGGAGACAGGGCTTTCCTCTTCCTGCTCCAGGGAGAAGCACAAGCAGAGACTACCCAGAAGAGAGAGGTCATGCTGGCACCCATCCCAGGTGGGCAGAAAAGCCTGTTCCCACCATGGAGCAGGGGAGGTATTCCCTGGGGGCAAAGTGGCAGTTGAGTACAAAGAGGAGAAGGTGAGGAATTCATTACTCACACAGCAGTGGGGGACTGAGACTCCCCTGGACAAAGGAGAGAGGTTTTTCTAATCCACCTCTTCCAACAAAAGCCTCCAAGGTGGGGCCATCTGGGCGAGGGCTGCAGGGCTGAATAAGGGATAAAAGGAGACACTGGAGCAGGAGAAGGCACTTGCTGGTGTCTCTGAGAGGTGGGGTTTGCTGGTTGTGGGGCTCAAGTCTGCTCAAAGGTTCATTAGACGTGGACGAGCACATCTGGGAGCACTGGTGGGCGGCACTGCAGCTCCATATGTGGTTGGAAAATAACAGGAAGAACAGACTGAGTTTGTAGACACTGCAATGGGCTGGGGTCCAAAGGGAGGGATTAGGGACAGGGTTCTCTGCTCCCAGCTGTGAGCTCCTCAGCCAACAGCAAATACAGGGGGGATGCATCCAGGAGCATTCAACAGCCTTGGGACTGGGATGAGCCATCAGTGTGGGCCAGCCATGAGCAGTGCACAAACAATCCCACAACACACTCCAGAGCTGCTACAGCACAACGCTGATCTCAGCCCTGGCAGGAACCTCAGGGGGTCCTGACCTGCACCCGACCCGAGAGAGCACCAAAGGGCAGAGGTGTCTGAGGTTCCTCTGCAGGGCAAGAACTAGCAGGGACAGAGAGGGGCTGGCAGGAGTACAGACTGGTCCCTGTGGCAGCTGGAAGCACATTTGGGTCAGCACAAGGCTGCAAAAGTGTCCCCAGCAGGAGCACCACCCTGTCTGCATCTGCAGCACAGACCAGGGAACAAGGGCAGGGACTTGCTCCTTGGTCTCAGATTGGGCTGATGTTGTTCCAGAGCCCCAGGCTGTGGTCCATGGGTGGAATCCTACAGGCCTGCTCTCAGTTCCAACCTCAATCCCACTCCCAACCTCAGCTCTGCCTGGGAGCAGCACTGAAGGCACAGAAAGATGGAAGAGTGGGAGGCTGCTCCCAGTCCCCAGAGCTCTGTTGCTCTTGATGGAGTTGGAACCTGGACTGACCCACCCTGAGGACTCAGCTGAGACATCAGGTATATTTTTTGGAGAGTGCAGGACAGTGTAGGCCACTGCATGCCCAGAGATGCCTCTTCCTTTTGGACCTTCAGGGAGGCCAAGTCCTGCACCAACCAAAGGACTTGGATGTCGGGCCTTCCCCAGCTGCTGGGGTTAACTCTCTCCCCATCATCTTGTTGCTTTGCACGGAGGAGTCTCAAAATTGTATGGGGTACCAGGAAACCTCCCATCTGCCTTTCCTGATGGTGGCTGCATCCCTCAGCCCAACAGAGATGTGTAAACCTAGATGTTTTTGCTCAGGGTGTACCTGCCTGCATCTCCATGATGGGATCCAGACAGGGCTGAAAGGGAAGAAAAAGCCTGTCAGGAATTTCTGGGAATGCCCACACCGGTCCCAGCACTGAGTAAGCCCACAGCACACACATGCGAGTCATTTTGGGGTGTTCTTGAATCTATGGACAGTGAGGCTGAAAATCCAACCCATGTTTCCACTGGTAGAGGAGAAAAATAAGGGAGTGCAACAACCCTCCTCACTGAGTGCAGCTCCTGCTGAGTCTCGGTACCATTCAAGTGGGAGCCCAGTGATGCATTCCAGCCTCAGCTCCAAGCCCAGAGCTTGTCCTCCTAGAGGCATTGAAGGGCTGGAAGGATCTCAGTGTATCCAAGGTTATAATCCCCCTCCTGGCAAAGATCATTGCCTGGAAGGAAGATCAAACCCAAGTACAAGTCTCCATTCTCAACTCACTTTTTAAAGCCTTTTGTGTCTCCTGTTTCCCAGGGCAGTGTCTCTGTGATGCCAACTGGAGGGAGCTCCATGGGCAGGGATCCTGTTTTCCTGGCACTGAACCATCCAGGAAATAGGCAGCTTCTCCAGAAAAGCCCCACTGGTTTCCCCTGGTTGTCTTGCCAGGAACCCTCTCCTGCGGGGACAGAGGGCAGGGAGATATTGGACCACAGGACAGCCCCTTGGGCTGACACGTGTCCTGTGCTGCCAGCCCTTCTCCTGCAGCCATGGCAGGGTGCCTGGTGAGCTCTTTCCCCAAGCTGTGAGCCTGTGGATGCTGGCACAGGACACGGGACCTGCTGGCAGAGCATCTGTCCCCTACACTGTGGCCCCAGGGCAGAGGTTTCCTTGGCACACGGAGATGTGGGGTCATGGTCACATCCCGCTGGCTCCACGCAGCCACCACAGACTCACCTATCCCTGAATCTGTGGGACAGGGTGGGTGGACAGGGGTGAAGCACATGACATGAAGGAAGGGAGCACCACATGCAGACCCTCCTGGGCAGACTGCTGGCATGGGGCTGATCCCCATCATGAGTGTGAGGGAGGAGACAGTAGTGGGGTGGGGACAGAGCTGGTGGGACGGACAGGAAAATTATCTTCTGCTAGGAATAAAGCAGGAACTGTTTGTCACTTTTCTTAAACTGTCCAGCACTACCCAGGGCCTCCAATTTCAAGTAAGAAACTACGGTTTGAACAATGTCAGCTCATCCTCATGGGCACCAGGCCATGGCCACAATGAGCAGCTGGGCCAGGCAGAGACTGGGCCCTTTCCTGGCTCCCAGTCCTTGGTGGAGGCAGAGCTCCTGAAGGAGGCACTGGGGAGGCCATGGGCTCTTGTTATTCCTGCTTCCAGCTGCCACCACTCCCGGCAGCCGAACCCCTTGTGTCCAGCAGAGTAATATCAGTGTGACAGCACAGGCACGGCAGGTGATGGCACACAGGACAGATTCATTTCCCATCACTGTGGCAGGCAGGGCAGTGTGAGGTGCCCAGAGCAGCCTGAAATGCTCCTGGCTGGCTGCAGAATCTGCTTCAGGTCTGGCAGCAATTGACCCACCACAGCACAAGGGCAGGAGAGTGGGTGCTGTGACCCTTTGCCAAGGGATCCCTCCCTCTCTCATATTGCCTCTCGGCCCTGGCGTGGCCCCTGGCAGCGGCTCTGCCTGTTCGTGCTGCCCAAACCCTGCAGGATCCCAACCCAAACCGGCTGACATCTGGGCAATGGGCAGAAGATCTCTCCTAGGTGCTGACAGCTCCCACCTTGGGCAAACACCACTGACAGCTTGCTTTCCTGAGACACTGCCTCAGCATCTGCCTCCTGGCAGCCCTCCAGCGTCTGGACTTGTCTCCTTATGGCAAACCTGAGGGTCTCCTGGGTGCCCAGGGAGCAGGGATGAGCTTTGTAAAGCCACAGTGAAATCACCTGTTATTGCTGAACTGAATCTTACCCTGGCCAGGAAATTATTCAGATTTAATCAATTTATTAAATCCACCCTGGGGCCTTTTATATGAACCCTCCTCCTGAATTGCTGGTGTACCCCAGGATCCACCAGCTCTCTTTAGATCTTTTTCTCAAATAACTCAGAACTCAAATATGGGAGTCAAATAATCCAAAATCCTGACACTAAAAAAAAAAAAAAAAAAAAAGAAAAAGAAAGTAAAAAAAGAAAAAAAAAAGAAAAAAAAAGAATAAAAAGAGAAAGTTTACAAGCTGTAGATTTTCACAGTTATGCTTTTCAGTTTTTTGGACGTATCTGCAGAACTGGACTTTTATTTGTCTTTCAAGGGAAATCATCTTCTGAGGTCATTGTGGGATGGCACCAGTAATGTGAGAAATGTGAGAAAATCATGTACTGTGAAGATCTAAAAAAGCCCTAGGAAGCCTCATTCATTTCTTCTTCCTCCACATGCTACAAACCAGTATGATTGGTGAGCAGCTGGATCTCCCGAGGATGTGCAGGGATCTCTCCAGCTGCAGAGGGACACCCGCAGACACACCCCAGGGCTGCAGGTACCTGTTCCTGCCCCTGAGGCTGAAGGAGGTTGCAGAGGTGATGGAGTCACCGCGAGGGGAAAGGAGATGTGTCCTGGGATGATCTCTGAGGCCTTCAGGACTGATAATGCTTCACTCAAAGCCACGGCCCTGCCCTTTTAAGATACATTTGTGCTTTGTTCCTGGGACAAAAGGAGAAGAAAAACCCACCCAGGTTCATTGGTGGGAAAATGACAGTGACCTCCAGGTGCTCCTCTGTGCCTGCAGCAATGGGCATGGGAAGAATGTTTGTCCCTGGGCATGGGAAAGATGCTTGTCCCACCTCAGGTTCACTCCTGCTCTCAGGTTTCAGCAAGTGACTTGAATGAAACTACTGAGTACAAATTTTCCAGTGTCAGCTGCAGGGAGACACTGCCCAGCTGCAAGGAAAAATTTTCTTTACTGGGGTGATTTCTTTCACCTCAAAGTCCCCGGGCTGAAGTAAAACCCTCATCACAGAAAGCTCTTTCGTGAGTGTGAAATCTGGCAGTGCCTGGGGGTGTGGGCGGCTTGTCAGAGTTGCTCTGCGGCAGCAGCCACTCCCCTCCTTTCTGAGAAGCAGACTGTGAGATTCAGATCCCAAAACACTCTGCACCAGCTGCTGGAAGAGCTGCCCGGGATGGTGAGTTCTCAGAAGAGCTGATACCAGCCCAGCTGTGGCAAGCTGCTGTCAGGGCAGACGTGATCCTGCCTGGTGTGTGTCAACCAGATGGGAGCTGGGCAGAGGCTGCTGTGGATGAGCATCCACATCCTGCTTCCAGTGCATTGCCCCCCTGCTCTGTGTGGTCCATGGTGGAGCAGATACCCACCTGCAGCCTGTGGAGGATCCTACACCTCTGCCTTCCCATGGCAGGAGCCTGCTCAGCCTCTGAGGGCTGATTTGAGATCCAAACTGCTGCTGGGAACCTGCCTGACTGCCACTGCCTTCTGCCCCGTCTTGTTGTGCAGGAAGGCTTTATATGCCCTGCTAAAGGATTCAACTTCCCTTTCCAACATCCCACATGTCCCTCTCTTTGGAAGCAAGCCCCAGGATTGGAAATGTCAGTTCTCCCGTGGTAATGTGGGTGCTCAATCCCAGCAGGACTTCTCCAACTCAGGGTCAAGCAGAGCTGCCGAGGAGGTGCCACACTCTGGCCAGTTCCACCCAGAGGCACAGAGCCCCTGAGCCCTGTGCCAGGACTATCTCTCCTAGGGGCAGGGAGAGGATGGATGGCAAATCCCGTGGCTCAGCAGCAGATGTCTGTGCAAGGAGACACATTTCAAGTGTTTGGAATAACTGAGGTCTCCTGGGAGTCACTGGGCAGCTCACTAGGGGACCAGGCACTTGCTTAGACCCCATAGTACATTTAAGCTTTCAGGTGACATCTTGACATGTGTTTAGTTTAAAAAATAACCATGTCAGGGTCCAGCTGGAGCCTGTGCTGGCCACGCTTCTGGCTGGTACACGTTGCTCTGAGCAAATAAGCCTGGGAGCAGTCAGCAGTAACACAGCTGCTACGTCCTCACCATGCTGTCGTGCCACCCAGTGGTGTCCAGGAATGAGCAAAATGACAGCAAGCATATGGGACACTTTCCCTGAGCCCTCTCCTTGTCTCCAGCTGTTCTCAGATAGGGAGATTTCCTGAGATAGCCATGATTTTCTGATTTCTCTGCATTTACAAACTTCAGTAGGTCCCTCTTCTTCGGACTTGTCAAAACCCCTCCCTTGGGGCACAGAACAACCTCCAGCAGCACCATCCCTCATCAGGGAGCTGGTGCATCCCAGTACCAAGAGCTGTCTGCTTCAGGGTGGGTTGGATCTGTCTCCCACCTTCACTTCATGTGTTGGAAAAGCTGGTGGCTCCATCCCTCTCCAGTGTCTCCAGGGCTGTCCCGATTTTCCAGTTTCCCAATTGTATCTTCTCTAGCTTGAGAGTCCCATCCTCCTCAGATAGGAAGGGTCCTTCCCACCAGAGTTTCTCAGGGACTCTATGGCTACTGTGATGGCTGTTGGCAGGGCTCAGCTGGCCCTGCTTTCCCTCGTGCCCCTGCACTGCCCTGGTACATCCTGGGGGGCAGGATCAGCCCACTATGGTCCTTGCTGCCACACTGATGGTTCCCATAGCCAGCTCCCACCCTGCATCCCTCCTAGAGCAAATGGGACATCCACCCCGGGGCAGAGGCATGCTGCTATCCCACAGGCTGGCCCAGACCTCTGGGGTTTTCCCTCCAGTAATGTACTTTCCATTGCTTTTAAAAATAAAATCCCAGTAATAAAAGTAATAAAAAGTCCAGCTAATTTTATCCCCAGCCTGTTTTTCCCAGACTGCTGCAGGACAAGGTGCCTCCCCCAGCCTTGCTGGGGGGGTTCACTGCGCAACACCATCCAGGGTACGTGGGGGCATGTGGGCTGGAGGGAAGGACGCTGAGCCCCAGCAGCTGGTTGCCTGTGGAGGGGGTCTTTCCTCTTTGCCTTGCTAGGGACTCAGGAATGAGGGGGGATAGCAGGAGGTTGGTGTGGTGCCCAGGGGCACAGTTTGGTATGGTACGACCATGCTCACAGTGTGAGCTGGAAAAGCCACAGGAAGCAGAGATGGGTCCCACGGCAGAACAGGTGGGGCGGCTTTGAGCTTCCACTGTCCCCAGGACACAGTGCAGTTACCGTGGAAGCCATGCCCACCTCAGACCCCACCGACACAGCTGCCTCAAAGGACACAAAGCAACCAGGGCATTCCTGCAGAGCTGCTCCCAGCCCTGCAGCCCCAACAAGTTTTGCAGTATTTAGATTTCACAGTCCCTTTTGTTTCGTAATTCTGGGCTCCCACTGAATGTGGGCGCTCCAGGGGAAGCTAAGTAATGGGAATGAAGAAGGCTGAGGACCCTGGAGAAAAATAAACACCCTCTCCTGAAAGTATTACTTACAAAAACTGCTTTTGTGGGTTTTTTCTTCTTTTTTTCCTCGTGATTTCTTGATTTTAGTAGGGCCAGGGAGATTTATGACTTTCTGGGAGCTGGCAGTGATGCAACAGCCTACTCATCTAAGGAGAATGTGAAAAACGGCTGGGCTGGGAAAACCCCCTTAGGATTTGGAACAGAGAAGCAAAATGGGAGCTGACATGCAGATGTGTGGGAGGTGCAGAGTGTGGGACATTGCAGGGGGGAAGCTGCCCCTGCATACTCCACCAAGAACCCTCCCAGGATCAGCTGTGTGCCCCCAGCTGCCCTGGATGCAGGGATGCCAGGGATGCTACTGGAATGTCCCAGTGGGATAAGTCTCAAGTCTGGCAGCTGGGTATGGAGCAGCAGCCGCAGGCATGGACCAGCCACATGGCCACCAGTGAGAAGGTGTTGACATCGGTGCAGGAGCATCAGCACCAGGATATCTCTCACAAGCTCAAATTATTCTCTTCCTAAGAAATGAATACTAAATATTTATGATGAAATTGTTAGATTATTTGGTCATTCTCAACTGAGGTATTTCCAAGCTGGCTGGAGCCCATCCCTCACAGGGCACAGGACACCAGACCCAGACTCCAGCGTGGCTCCTGGCCTGGCACGGTGCGATGATTGATCCACCCATGGGACCAGCTCTTCCCCACAAAGTGGTTCAGCCTGAGGACTAATAGAGGTCTTGGGAGATTTTAAGAGCTAATGGAGATTTTGGGAGCATCCCAAAGACCTAGATGTTTTCTACCTGGCAGAGCTGCCTGCTCAGCTCCTGGAGCCTGCAACACGAGGACAGGGCCATTTCTCCATGTGCTACTGAGAAATAGTTTTGCCATTTCAACTGGCCTTAAATACAGCAGAAGGGAAAAGGAAAGTTTTTAAAAAGCCTGAACTGAAATTTAAACGGTACAAAATATTTTAAATATTTTCATTTGGAGCTAAACAAAACCCTGGGGCAGAGGCAGTGTCTTTTGGCTTTCTTGGCTTAGTCAACAGGGCAAAAAAGACTGTTTCTTTCCCACTTTTGAGCAGCACTTTGTGGGACCTGGTCATCTTCAGCAAAGAGGCTGTACCTGGGGACATGGATGTGGGGGTTCGGGCTAGAGCATCCTGCTTGCACTGGGCTCTCCCTGCTGTGTCACTCTGCCCTGTGGGTCCCCATCTGTGGGCACACAAACACGGCCGTGGCTGTGACCCTTACCTGGGGCAGCAGCAGGATGCCCAGGACAGGCAGCACAGGCAGTGCAGGCAGTGGAACAGGCCCCCAGGTTCTTAACAGGAAGATTGGATCACTTCTATAATAAAAATTGGATTTCTTTTCTCTTCAGGGAAAAGGGTCAAGGGACATCTGTAAAACCACCACATGCCTACTTGGGGTCTTCCTGGGCTCCTAGGGACCCCCAGATCTCCTTCATGGGAAGGAGATGGTTTCAGGAGCCAAGAGAAATCAAACCTGCCTTCCTGGACATGCCCAAGGATGGGGTGTCCTTGTCTGCCCACGGAAGGCTTGTGGAGTCCCTCAAACCCTTGAAGGGATGCCTTGTGGGGAAATGGAAGACACATGCCCACAAGAAGATATGGAGCAGCAAGACTCGCTACTCCCAGTGCTGTCCCCTGGATCCAGCTGGAGGGCAAGCAGGAGTCGTGTCTCCCCTGCCCCATCTCCAGGGGCCAGTGAAATGCTGGGCTGTTTGCACAGGCACAGAACAGCCCAGGCTTCCTGCTTTGGGGTTGTGCTGGTCCACGAAGGAGGGCCACAAAGGTGATTAGAGGGATGGAGTATCTCTCCGATGAGGAAACGTTGAGTTAGGGGTGTTCAGCCCCAGAAAAGAGAAGGCTCTTCCAAGGGAAGGCCTTCCAGCGCCTAAAGGGGCTCCAAGAGAGCTGGAGAGGGACAAGGGACTGGAGGGACAAGAGGGAAGGGCCTCGAGATACCCCCTTAGATGGGATATTGGGAAGAAATTCTTCCCTGTGGAGGTGGGGAGGCCCTGGCACAGGTTGCCCAGAGAAGCTGGGGCTGCCCCATCCCTGGAAGTGTCCAAGGCCAGGTTGGATGGGGTTTGGAGCAACCTGGGCTAGTGGGAGGTGTCCCTGCCCATGGTAGGGAGGAGGAACTCCACAGCCTTTAAAGATCCCTTCCAACACAAACCAGTCCGGGATTCTGTGATTCTCTGATTCTCAGCTGAGGCAGGGCAGTCAAAGGGTGTTATTACATGGGTGGGTTTTGATGGCTCCCTGGGACGTGGCTGCAGCCCAGGTCTGGTGCAGACTCTGCCCTTGCAGGTATTTCTGTCCCTTCAGCTGCCTGCTCCAACCCAGAGCATGATCCCATGTCCTAGGAGCAGCCAGACGTGTCCTGATGGCAGGACAGGAGGACAGGGTCACCTGCACCCCAGTGTCTGTACCAATTGCCACATCAGAGTCCCATGAAGGGATACTTTGGGTCTAAGGGAACCCACACAGTAGGGTCCCTGAGGGTGCTGGCAATGACCCCAGCCTCTGCTCTGCTCCCTGACAGATGCTTTTCTGGCAGTGAGGAAGGATGATGGATATCTGCCATGGGCTGCTGCCTCATTGTGTAATGTGTGGGCGTAAAGTCATGGTCCCAGTGACATGCAGCTGCAGAGCAAATCATGAATTCTGGGAGTCTCACCCTTCCCCATCACATGGGTGTCCCAGAAGGAGCATCTGTCTTCAGTCAGTTGTACCTTGGAACACACTGGGTTGCCTGTGCAGGCGGAGGTGAGCACGTGTGCCCAGCTGGAATCACAGCCACAGGTCTGGCAGGGACCCGAGGAAACACCGAAGCAGAGCCAGGATGCTGTGCTTGATTCTCTCGGGATGGAGATGTTGGGATCCCTGGCACAGCTGTGCTGCAGTGTCCCCCCAGGGACAAGCCAAGATGGGGAGCAGAGGCTCAGCCACCACTGCCCCTACTGCACCCCGCAATGGGGAGGGCAAGCCCTGTCCATTCCACTTGGGAGTGGATCTTTGCTCACAGTGCTTCAAATGTCAGCCACAGGCACAGAAGGGGAACACAGAGCACTGGGAAGTGCCAGGTGATGCCTCTAAGGAGTTTATTGCTGCCAAGAGGAGTAAAGTGCTGGCAACCTGGAACCTGGGACACAGGCAGGAGCCCAGGATACAGGTAGGGCTGCAGCAACATGGCACAGGGATAGTCTGGGACAGGAGAACACCCTAAATGAGGGACCACAGAGCAAGAGGTACCAGGTGCCAGCTCACAGGTCTGAAGTGCACCAGGCACTTCCGTAGTCCAGTCAGCCCTGCATGGCCCAGTTCCCCATCCCAGTGAGAACCAGCACCAGGACCCAGGGTCTTCTCCAGGTCATTACATCCTTGGTTCACCTTCCAAGGAATTGCACTGACAACAGCAGAACAGAGGGTGCAGATCATGGGAGCTGACGGTGCCAGTCAGGGCAGCAGGGACTCTGGCAGCAGGGCAGTGATGATCATGCGGCAGGAAAGAAAAGCAAAAAGCACAGAATGTTCGGGTTGGGCACAGTGTGGCTGTTCCTCCTGGCACATGGGATAATCGCTCTGCTGGGAGAGTGGCCCTTCTTTAAGAGGGCAGCTGGGCATTCAGCCCAACCTCCAAGGGCGTGAGAAGGACATGTAGCTGGGCAGGAGAAGAGAGAAACTACAAATAGACCTGGGTGACTGGATTCTTTCCAAACTGCATGGCTGAGGACACAAAGAATGAGATCCTGAATCCCTGGGCATCCAGGGGCTGGGCTTGTGTCCAGATTGAGCCCAGGCGAGGGCTCACCCCACTCTCATAAGCAGCTCCAGGATCTGGCAGTGGGGACTCACCATGTGGTGTTACCCACCATAAATGCCTAGGGACAGGCATATTGACCCCATGGTGTTGCACCTGGGTTTGACAACATCCAGGGTGGAGAGGATGCAGTGAGGTGAGGTGGGTCAGCAGGAGTTGCCCTGGCTGGGGACAGCAGAACCCTGCTCCAACTGTTCCCAGTGTAACTGCAGCTTCACACAGTGGTTTCCAGGAGTTAACAGAGCCCCAGAGGCATTGTCACAGATTTGTGCAAACCCACAGTAGGAACAGAGCCTGAAGAAAAGGGAAGGTGTTCATCTGTGTCACCCACCATACACATTGCTTATGGACTTGGCCCCAAACCCAGGTCTCGTGGCTCCTGAATCACTTCAGGGCTGCCAGCCCCCGCAGTTAAGGGTGCTGAAATGGACACAGCCCAGACATACAGGTGAGGGCCAGGCCAAGGTGACAGCTTCAGGTTAGCCCTGCAGCTCTCAGGGCACCCCAGTCCCAGCAGGCCCATGGCAGTGCTGGCACTCCCAGCCCTCCCCGGTAATCTGCAGCAGCCCCACAGGAGGTGAGCTGGGGGACAGTGCTGCTGGCCAGGACCACGAGGACAATCCCCTGAGCTGGGGCAGGGAGAGCTGCCCAGGCTCTGCAGAGAGCAGCCTGGAGTGGGAACCATGGCCCTCTTTTTCCTTTCTAAGTCCTTATGGGCTCCTCATCCAAGCAAAGGCATGAAATCAGAACTGAGGGTAATTACCCCTCCCCTCCCTGCCCCAGCTGGAACTCGTGGCTGCCCTTAGAAGCACCTGAAAGAGGCCATGGCAGAAATTTCTCTCCAGCTGTGGGACAATTGGCTGGAGTCTCCCTCCTGGGTCCTTCCCAACAAGGGGTCTCAACCCCGGGGGAGGCTCTGCAGGGTGCAGGGGTCCACCCCACAGCCCGGGCAAGGAGGGTGCTCCCGACCAGTGCAGAGCCCCAGGTTCACCCTACATGGGTGTTGCCACCTTGGCATAGGGCAGAGGAACACGTGCCACAGCATGCTATGCCACTGAGGTCCCCTCTGTCTGCCCCTGAGGGAAGGACTCACTGCAGAGCACCAGCCACTGCTGCCACCACCGTGTGGCATCTCCAAGGAAGGGCACTCTAAAGCGAAGAGGTTGTGAACTGCACCATCACCACCTGAGGAGTGCAAGCCTCTAGAACAGCTTCTAGAGGAGCAGACAGATGAGGCTACAGAACTCAAAGGGTGGCAGGTGGCTTCAAGATCCCATCCCACAGCAGGGGACAGGGGGTCCCCAGTCCCTGGGAAGCCCAGAGGGGATGGGAAAGGACATGGGAACATGCCCAGGAGCAGAGAGGCCTGGGCTCCTTGTGCTCACCAGACCATGCAACTTCAGCTTACTCCACATCCCAAAGGACAGAACAGTCATGGCCTTCAGGGTTGGTAGCACTAGATGGACTGATCTGGGCAGAGAGACAAAAGGTTACATTAAATAGTTCACCCCACTTTTTTATCCCTACAGACAGGTGACCCTCCTCATAAAGAGGGTTGCTTTTAATTAAACCTTAGGCAAAACAGGCACTGGACACCAAGGTGGCATCACAAAAGGGATGGCAGGCACTGATGCCTAGGAGACAACTTACACCCTACTCCTGCAGGCAAGGGACATGACTAGCCATGGCCTTGCTCTTCCTCCTTCACCCTCTCCCTGGCACTCTGCTGATCCCCATTCCACCCGCAGGCACCAGGGCAGAACAGGGATTCATGCCTTGCAGTGAGCTTTAGGTCAGGATCATTCTCAAAGAGCACAGCTGGAAGGGACAAAGAGCACCAAACAGACAAAAACAGGAGTGAGAACAGAACTGGTCTGCATGGTGCCAGCCCAGGGAAGGGCTAGCACCTTCTGCTCAGCTCAGCGCTACAGCATGTCAGAGCTTGAAACAACCCTGGAGAGAAAACTCCTGGTCTTGGGGGTAGGGAGGGCCAAGAGCCATGAGGGTTCACAGGGGTCTCCAGTTGAAGTACCATGGATACCAGGTACTGAGCCATAGTTGAACGTCACTCAGCTCAAGAATTGCCACTGAGCTGGGTGGGCAGCAGGAGGAGTCCTGAGATGCACCATCTAATAGGATTCATCTTAGGCAACCATCATCCCACAAGAGAGCTGCAGAGAAGTGCAGCTCACACTCAGGATGTCACCCCAGGAAGTAGCATCCACCACAAAGGACAGGCAGAGCAGACATTTGATGGAGCTTCTGCTCCATCACCCATGCTCAGTTAAATACAAAACTGAGTTCCAAAGCCCCTCTGCGAGGTCAAGATGATGTGAGCATCCTTAGGCTATGGGACATGACCTCTCCCTTTTACAGTCATCATGAAAAGAATCTAATCCTGGCAGCCATCAGGAAACATTTGCTAGGTCAAGCCAAGTAAAGGGTGAGGTGTCTGCCTCAACCTGTCAACGGCCTGAAACAGCAGCTCAGAGGTGCAGGCTACATTGCTTGGACTGATGGCTCATTCCGTACCGGAGCCTGCAGATGTGTAAAAAGCAACTATGGCATCACTACCACAAATGGGATAGAGGGATTGCCAGGAGAAGCACCAGCGTGGGCATTGCCTGGCAAGGGAAGCATCTCTGGCAGGCAGAATGCAGGCAGAAGAGAGGACATGACCCGTTGGATTTCCCATCTTGTCTTCCAACAGCAGGACAAGCAGGGGCAAGGCACCCTCCGAAGGCCAGGCTTGCCTGCAGATGGTGGCTGGAGTGTTGAAGATGCATCACCTTTTCCCAAGAGCTGCCAAAATCCAGCCTAAGTCAGGCCAAGAGCACAGCAGCTACCCCTGCGCAGGCAGCACAGGCAGCAGCCATGCCTCCTGCACACTGGGGGTCGTGGGGCTGGGGAGAGAGTCCCTGCACCCATTTAGAGACAGCAGAGGAGCAGCTTGAGAGCAGCACGGCTGGAAAGCCAGCAGCACAGCAGGGCAGGGATGCTCCCTAGGTGGGGTCCCAGCTTCCTCCTGCAGAGACGCCAGCGGCAGTCCCAGACCCTGAGACACAACACCTGGAGCAACAGGTGTGATGGGTTTGGGGCCAGAGTCCCTCAAAAGCCCCGGGGCAGCTCGACGATGGGGAGGGGGAGGCAGGTGCTAGATGAAGGTGGAGTCCAGCTGGCTCATCTCATGGTTGTTGCGGGCACGAGCCTCAAAGAGCTGCTTGATAAGGGCAGATTTCTCCTGCTCCAGCTGGGTGATGCGCTCGCTCTTGTCAGTCACCTCCTGAAAGAGACGGGAGGAAAATGCAGCTCAGAGGAGGAAAATGCTGGCAACTGCTGCCTTGCAGGTAAGATGTCCCAGAACCACAGAATCACAGGCTGGTTTGGGTGGGAAGAACTTAGAGCTCATCTCATTCCACCTCCTGCCATGGGAAGGGACACCTTCCACTAGCCCGGGGCGCTCCAAGCCCCGTCCAACCTACCCTTGGACACTTCCAGGGATGGGGCAGCCACAGCTTCTCTGGGCAACCTGTGCCAGGGCCTCACCACCCTCATGACCAAGAATTCTTTCCCAATATCCCACCTAACCCTGCCCTCTGGCAGTGGGAAGCCATTCTCCCTTGTCCTGCCCCTCCAGTCCCTTGTCCCAAGTCCCTCTCCAGCTCTCTTGGAGCCCTTTCAGGTACTGGAAGGAGCTCCAAGCTCTTCCTGGAGCCTTCTCTTCTCCAGGTGAACAGAGCAAAAGGGCTCCAGCCCTGGGAGCATCTCTGTGGCCATGTGCTGGGACAGGAACCTCAGCCTGGCCCTGGTGGGGACACCATGGGCATCCCTTCCCCATCAGCCCTGCCTGCAGATCCCAGCTGCAGTCTCATCACCCTCTTGTGACCTGCATTTGTCACAGTCCTCTGGCAGGAATGCCCCATCTCTGCCTATTGACTCACCCAGCAAACAGATGGACACAGTTGGGCACAGCTGCATGCCAGAAGGTCTCTAGGTACAGCCCACACACCCTTCTCTGGGATGACCAAGGCTGGCCAAGCTAAAGGAACACTTCCCACTGCCTAGCATTCCTTCCCTGGCCCTATCCCACCTTCCTTTCCCAGCATCCCCAAGGGTACCCCTTCCACCTGTACCCCCACTCACCTTGGTGAGAAGCCGATTCTGCTCCTTCAGCATGTTGATGGCTTGCTGGGAGCCTGTGGAGGCTGGAGACACTGTGGGGACCAGCCTGCTCAGGGCTGAGGAGGGGTTTGCTGGCTGCAGAGAAGGTGAAGGGATTAGACATTGAGCCTCCTCTGCTGTGGCCCTTCCCAGCCTTTCTTCAAGGCTGGAAGCTCTTTCTGTGGCACACAAGGAACTGAGAGAAGCCCAGTAGAGGATTAAAATCCCAGCACGGGCCATCGCAGGGTCTCCACCCCACCAGGTAGAGGGGAGGAGCGTTCCTGCCAGAGTGCCTGGCTCCTGCCAGGAGCCCGGTGGGACAGCCAGCTCTGAGGTAGCCAACTCAGCACTTCAGCAGGTTGGGTTTCTTATTCACTTGACAATGGCTATACCTTTTTTGGGACCTCCTTTACTCCCTCGAATGCCTTGACCATCCTTCAGTCCAGCTGAGGACCAGCAGTGCTGTCTCCCTGGCTGTCCCCCATCACCTGTCTTGCTAATGGAGCCAAGTCACCTTTTCAGAGCTGGGGGAAACTCTGGCAGCTCCAATGTCAGCCCTGGTAGCAGCATGGCGAGGGATAGGATGGGTCCTAAGGTCACACAAACAACTTCAAGCTGCTGATTGCTGTTCTCACCTTGCCAGTGGTGGAAAGGAATTCACCAAGGCAGCGGTTCACCTCCTGCAGCTTGGGGACCAGGCGCCCCAGGTGGCTCCAGCCACCCTCAGGGAAATCCTGTGGGATGAGAGGAAGAAGAGGCTGGGGGTTACCATGGGGCTGGCTCCAGGTCAAGCCAAGTCCCAGCCCAGTTCTCCAAATCCACAGAGCAGCCCCACCTCCTCCCAAGCAGCCAGGCATCACAAGAACAAGCCCCAGACTCACAGCACTGCTTTTCTTCTTCCCCAGGAGCCGCTGATGCTCCTGCATGAGCTGGATGTGCTGGTGGTACCAGTCCCGAGCCTGGTCTATGAGCTCCAGGCCCTGCAGCAGGAAATCCTTTTCCTGTTCCAGCTCTTTCATGTACTTCAGCTGCAGGATAGAGCACAGGGATGTCACCAACTCCCCACCAAGGCCTTGTTGATTCTCATGAGCTGATTTCTTAATGAGGTGTGGAGGGATGTGGGTATGGGCAGGGGTCTTACCCCCTCTCCTCATGCGAAGCCATAGGGGAGTGGGATGACGGCTGCTGTCTGATGCTGCTTTGGAGGATGAGTTTTGGAGGAAGAATTCTCCAGTTTGAGAGAACAACCGAAACAGGTGATGGACACTCAAATCATCTCCACCCTCCTGCTCCCCTTTGCAGAAGCCAGTTTCTTCACCTCTTATTTACCCAGGGAGGCAGCAGGAGTAGCCACCCCCAGTTCCCTTCAGGGTGTGAGCGTCAGCCCCAGCACAGACACACTTGGATTTTGGCAAGCAGTGAACAGTCCAGTTCACTGGGCAGGATGCGAGCTGGGGAAAACCTCCAGTCCTGTTTCCCCAGCACTCTGCTTCACCCACAGCATAGCAGAGCACACCTCTCTGCTGAGTGTCTCCGCCAGTCACTCAGGTTCCAGCACCAGCATGACCTGGAAAGGCAGTGGGGACCTTGATGTGCCTGGAGAGCTGCTACAAGAGTGCCTGGGGCCCCTGCCTCCAGAGCAACCCCCTGGGACAGGATGAGCAGAACCCTGTGCTTGACTGCAACACAGCCAAGGCTGCTGGAGAACAAGGGGGCTCAGCCGGCATCCACAGGGGACACAGGGTCCCCACTCCACTACCACCTTCTGCTTCTACTTCCCCTCAGCACCACTTTGCCACCAGCAATCACAGAGGTGAAGAAGGAAGAGGGGACATCCCCAGGGAACAGAGTACTGGTGCAGTGGCCCATTCATCCCTCTCACCCCTGTGAGCCCAAGGGTGCTGCTCCCCCAGCTCCTGCACCCGTCTCCAAGGCAAGGGCATAGGGAGCTGCCTGCCTTGCTGCCTCTGCTTTCTTTGCCTAGCCTTCACCCACAGCACAGGCTGGGCTCCAGAGTGTCTTCTGCTCATTCCACACCTGCCATGCAATACACTGGGGTCGCTCTTGCTCCCATTGCTCCTGGAAGCACTGCAACATGAGAGCCTCCCTGCTCACTTCTCCAGTGGCCCCAAGGGACATACCGAGAGGAAGAAGTGCAGAGCCTTGATGCTATGGAGGCTGTTCCTGAGGGGCACGAAGAAGATGCTGTGTGTGACAAGGAACCCCACCCAGCCGGGGGTGCAGCCCACCGCTGCCTGCTCTGCCCTGTTCCCACTAGGCTTGCTGGCCAGCACGGTGACCAGAGGAAGAGGCAACATCCCACAGAGCAGAGAGAAATTGCCAGCCCTGCCTGGTGTGGGGACAGATGGCATCTCACAAGGACGGGACACTGGGCAGAGGCAGCTTCAGAGGCAGGAGGAAGACAAAGAACTGGACTTGGCTGGTGCTACCTGGAGTTAAGCGGAGGGGATAGAGCTGTGCCCTCAGCTGTCTACAAATGATAGTGCTCAGCCTCTCATGGAAGGTCCCATCCCAGCCACCCTCATGGCTATGGGGCAATCAAATCAATCAATGAGGGACTGGCTGGAAAACACCAGCTGATGAGTAGGGACCAGCTGTGGCAGTGCAAAGGGTCCTGGGGCTGCAGCACAGCCCCCACAGCTCCACTCCCTGCTCAGGAGGAACCAGTCCTGGTGCACTTTGGAATGTAGAATGGACACAAGTGCTCCCATCCCCCATGGGCTTTAGGCAAATAAGTTTATTGACAGTTCCTTGTCCCTTGGGGGCCCAGCATCCTCCCACCACTGGGGCGGGGAGGGGTAGGGGAGGTGGCAGCATAAGGATTCAGTCCTTACTGCACTCAAACCTGTTCTCTCTAGGCTCACAAATGGGACCAGTGCCCAAAGGCCCAGGGTGTCAGGAAAGCCTGAGACAGGGACAGACACCACTTCTCTGGGCTTAGAAGCACAGAAAGACAGTGCAGCTTTCGGGTATGGGGGGAGAGGATAAACAAATGCAGAGGACACCTCTCCCACTGTCTCTACAACTTGGGAAAATAGAGACCAGGGCAACACAAGCCCACAGCAAGAGCACTTATGACAGACCTGGGGACAGGCACAGTGCCACAGCAGTGATGGGCTCCAGCCCTGAGCCACGTGAACAGGAAAGAGGGGAAGTCCCTGCCAGGGAAGCAGGGACCTTTCCCTCTCCAAACAGCAACTTCCAGTCACCCAAAACCCTTGAGAAATAAAAGCCCTCGATCCCAGACATTCACTTATCACTCCTTTCAGCAGAGACTGCTTGGCCCAATGGGGACCCTGGCCCTTGCAAGGCTGCAAGCCCAGCAAACCATGTGCACAAACACCCCCTCCCAGCCTGGCATCAGGGCATGTTGTGTCCCCCAAGGCCAGCGCAAGGCTGGGCACTGCCACTCAGGCCTGCTGGGCTGCAGGAGCAGGGTGACACCAGGGTGCAAGGGGTGGAATTGCAATGGTGACAGTATCACCAAGCACTCATTCTGCAGGCTTGATCCTGGCTCTCTTCCCAGGATAATTTAGCTTGAGCCTGTGGGCAACATGCCCAGGCAGTGCCTCCAGTGCAGATCCCTTCACCCAGGCATCTGATCCAAGTCTCTCTACTCAGGGGCAGAGAGAAGGAAGCAGATGACTCCATCCTGGGCTGCCTGGCTAAATTCAGTGTGGATTTCTCTGCTTTGCTGGCAGAAAGTCTCCTGGGAGCCAGGAGGATCAGTATGCTTGAGCCCTGACCTGCAGGGAACATCTGGAAGGGGGGACAGCCTGGCCCCACCACTTGCCAGAGCAGAGTACCTGACCCTCACTAGGGTGCTTGAAAGGCCCAGAGAGTCACCTGTTGCCACACCCCCACCTTTGCCTTTCCCTGCCCAAGACCTTGCCCACAGGGAAGGCAGCCATGCAGTCAAATGCTAGCTCCAGGGGCTGACCCCACTCCAGGGAAAGGCATGCACCTCCTCCCTGCTGGGCATGATTTCTGGCGAGGACAGAAAGAGCCATGGAAGCTAGGGCAGAACCTCCACACACATCAACAGAGCTTTGTATCCAAAATATCAGGATCTGCCCAACGTCCCATGGCTCATGTGTTCAGGTGGGCAGCAGGGGAGCCACAGCCCAGAGATGGTGTCAGCACTGAGGGACCCCTGCAATCCACCTTCTCCACCATGGGAGCCCATGACAGGGCTGTCCCTTACCATGCTGAAATCCACGCCGTTGGTGATGGTGTGTCTCCGGTGTTCTGCACGGCCTCTCTGATGCCTCCGAGTGTCCCCAGCCCCTGGGTGGCCACCATCCCCCTGGGACTGCCCAGCAGACTTTGTATCACCACCTGGAACAGAGAAAGGCATGAGGCCACCAGCCATTTCCAACAAAAACCTCCCCAGAGTCACTACTGTGGGATGATCTGCAGGGTGGTCTTGCAAACAGGGAGAGGCTGAGCAAAGCACTACCCTGAGCGCCTGCTCCCACCTTTATCCAGGCAGGACAGGCTTCAGGAATGACTGACTCAGCTGCGCCAGGCTGGCAACAGACCTCAGTGTCATCTTCTGCAGAAAGCAAGTGATAGGAGAAATAGAATCTTTACTCAAGATACCCTGGAATGCCCAAATAAGGAACAATATAATCTTGGAGAAGTCCTAGAGAATTAGATAAGGGATGTACTCAAACAAACAGGATGTAAACTAAGCTCTGTATACCCAAACAAGATAAAGAACAAATGTTACAGGTTTTGGTGATGAAACACAATAATGCTGTGCCTTCTCAAGACCTGAGGTCAAGACAGCAAAGAAGATCCAGAAGGACCAAAGAAGGACTTCCAATATGGGTGTGACTATGTAAAGCAAACTAATGAATATGCATTAAGTGAGAATATCTGATGAATATATAAACATGTATAATATAGCCCTGTCCATCTGTTGTTTGATTAGACGATCTCTCCTCTGAACGTCCAGCGCTGAATAAAGAAAAATGCCCTTTTTAATATCTACGAACATTAAGTTTGTTTCTGCTGCTTTTCAGTATCACAAGCAGCTTCCAGGCAAAACTGGTCCAGTCAGTGATATTGCTGGCCCTCATGGGACACCTGGCTCCCACTCAGGTGGCACTGGCTCTGTCAGGAACCCAACTTCACCTGAAGGCAGCTTCTGCTTGGTGATGGGCTTGGACATCCCCCCAGACTGCATACCTGTGATGTAACCACAGAGTAAACCAGGCTGTTGTTTTTTCAAAACTTTATTAAAACCCCAACATCCTATCCTGCAAAAGACTAATCTACTACAAACACATGGTGCTGATGCAAATCCATGCATAACCTATTTTTGCAGATTAAGTTCATACTGGCAGGTTCCAGACTGGATCTGACACCTCCTACCTGTTAGCCGGGGCAGGAACTCCCTGGGCACCTGCACTGAAGTCTGTACAAGCCCTGCACCACCTGCTCTCACCAGAAACCCAGCCCTGTAGCCACAGCCAAACCAGCTCTGATTCGCCTTTGGCTGAGCTGGCAGAGCAGCACTCTGAAACCCCACTGCCCCAAACCGTAGCACCAGGGCAGCCAGGGCTGCACCCAGCACCTCCCCAGGCATGTCTGGGCACCGGCCTGCTGCTCCTCCTTTCCTGGCCCAGCACACCCTGCCTCATGCTACCCCCTCAGTCCTGCAGCTTGCCCGCTCCCTGCACAGAAGTCTCCTCAAGAGTGCTTTTCCCAGCCTGGCTTTTCAACAGGAGCATCAGGGAGCTGGCAAATGATGGCAGGCAGCTGGGGAAGATACACCCTCCTCGGGACTGCTCCTCATGCATCTGCCATCCATCGCACATCCTCCTCCCATGGCTGGGCACGTGCTGGCTCCTGGGTACCAGAGCTACCTGGCTCAGGTCTGGCACGTTCCCTGCTGCAGGCACATGAAGGGCTGTTTGTGCCAGGACAGGGTGCATGGCATCACCTGGCCTGGCACATTGCTTCCTTCTGCTCCATGAGTTTCCTCAGCCAAGCACACGGACACAATGGAGCTGGGATATGGGGCAAGGGAGAGCAGACATGGCCACAGGAGCAACAAGATGTGGGAGAGCTGCATTGTGCCAGGGCTGCCTGTGCTGCCACATTCACACCAGTTCAGTGGTAGGAACCAGACTCAGGCTGAGGGGACAGCAGGCAACGTGACAGCTCAGTCCATCACTTTGTGTCACTGGAGAAAGAAGCCACCATGCCATGGGAAAAGTCCTCCTTCTAGTCCATCACAGCATCCTGCTCCACCTCCCAGCAAATACTCTGGCACAGGCAGGTCTCCAGCACATCAATATACACGGTCTTTGATATCACCCATCCATGTGCTTTGCCAACTGCCTTAGGTTTCATACACCCAAATCTACCTGGGAGGAACCCAGCAAGACCGGTGTGATCACGTGTGTGTTCTCCTAGCAGACCTGTAGCACATCCTGCTCAGAAAATGGAGAAACAGCCCCAATCAAGGGTACCTTCAACACGCAGACTCCCACGGCAAAGCCAGGAACGCTTCTGGTAGGAGCTGCAGGACAGGCATGTGTTAAAAGCTTTTTGCTGCTGTTACCTCTAAGTGCCAGGGGTTGAGCTGAGCTGAACCTGTGATAAGCAGGAGCTCCTGGTCAAACAGTCAAGCTCTGTGCACCTGAACTGACAAGACAGTGACTAAAAATGGATTTCTGCTAATGAGCTTGGATAGTTCTTCTTAGGAAAAGAGCAGGACCAGATCACCAGACGTAGAAGAGATCCTGACATGAGATAAGGGACAGCCTCCTCCCTCTGGGAGCCTCCCTGCCCAAGACAAGCAGACACCTCATGGTTGTTTTACACGTTTCCACACTTGTCCTTGGCAATGATCAAGATAAGCCCCTACAAACAGTCCCATCCTTCCTGCCAGTGCCACCAGCTCTCCAGGGAGCTGCCAGAGCCCGGCCACCCCTGGAGCAAGGGCAAGTGCAGTGCTGGGGAGGAGGCAGTGCCCAGGGCCATCACACACCTCCTGGGCAAGGCACTTTCTGCTCTGTGCCTTGACTTCCCCAGGTCTCAGCTCACAGGAAAACCACAGGGGTAAATACCCCCAGGAGTGACACACTCGGACACTGCTGTGACAAGGCACCAGCGGGCACCATCACAGTGACTTCCCCAATATCCACCTCACCATCCTTGTGCCTAGAGGGTGCTGTTGGCTCCCCAGGGACCATGGGGCACCCAGCAGAAGCTTCTGGGCTGCCTGAGCACTGCTGGGCTGAAGAGAAGCTGGAAGGTGACCTAAGAAGGGACCTCTTCAGAAGTGCTTCAGCCCACACACTAGCAGAACTTAGTGAGAGAAAGGGTATTGTTGACCACTGGCTCATTACACCCCTGGACACGCCAGGAGAGTCACATGGCCCCAACCTCTGCCATTTTGCCGTGAGTCACATCCAAATCACCTTTGACCCCAGATCATAAAGCAGAGCTGGGGAGACATCCTGTGAGCACCCTCTTTCCCCAAATCATAGGCAGGGAGAGCTTCCTCTGACTCATTACATCCTCTCACTGCACTTAGTTGGGTTCTTACAGAAGCCACCACATGTAGCTGGAGGCTCAGAGCAGCCTCGCACCCAAACAACAAACCTAATCTTAGTGGAGACAGGGCTTCCTGGAGGCACAGGCAGCTCCCAGCACACTTCACTGTAGTGTGATGGAGCTGTGTCCTGACACAGCACTGTCCAGCTCCCTCACAGCCAGCTGAGGAGAATATCCACCCATTCAACCACACCCTGGGAAACCTTCCAGTGCTCCAAGGGAGCACTGGGCAGCTGTGCAGGAGTTAAAAGAGATGGAGGAACTCTGAGCTGTAACATTTTCTAAGCTGATGAATCAGTTTGAAACTCAGGCCTCTTGAACCGTGTCTGCAGGCTCCAGACAGCTGTGGAACATCAGCCTATAATGAAAAGATCCTCAGGAAGCAGAAAGCTGCTGCAGTCATCTTCTTGCTCCTTCCCAGGATAGAGTTTTCAATCTGCTGTCTATTCACCAAGCAGGATTTTTTGCAGGTTTTTCCAGATTTACACTCTTGATGATAGAAAAGTCAGCCTGCTCAATAATATTCCCTTAGATGAAGCTCCAGTGATTAGTCTGGAGGCAAAATGGAAAGCAGAGAACTCAGCCACAGATAAAGTTTCTTCTCCACCCAGCAGAAGGGACTGGGAGGGAGCAGGCAGGAAGAGAAGGCAAACCAGCCCGACATTCCCAAGGTGGAGGAAGTCATCTCATAGCACTCAGGTCGTGCAATAACGAACACCAGGTCCTCACACAGACCTTTGTGTCCTGAGATCTCAACGCACTTCACAAATCCAGATAAAGAATTATTACCTACCCAGATAAGCCCAGAAACCTGGTTTCCGTATAACATCTCCTACTGACTAGCAACAAATCAAGATGCTAATGAAACGGTCTCTCCTGTGCCAAGGTCAGCGTACCACTCCAGAGGGCTCTGGCAGAGCCACACAGGGCCCCCACGTGAGCTCTGCAGCCAGAGCCTGAGACAGCAAAGCATGTTGCCCTGGTGCCACTTTCTCATTTATTCATTGCTTAATTACTTGTTATTGGGAATAGTGTCGCAGAATGATCCAAAACAAAAAGCTGGATCAGGTTTTGCAATTTTTACTGCACGTGCATGACATTGTGAAAGAATCCTTCCTGAGAGCCACCCCAGCCCAGAGCCCACCCGAGCACACGGCTACTCCGTGACCACAACCCTCACCCCGTCAAGGTTGCTCGGGGGCTCCGCAGGTCCCAGCCATCCTCTGCGACGCCCAGCCGTGTCACTCACCCCCGGGAAAGGTCAGGACAGACTCTACGCCCGGGGACAACCACGGACACGTTACGGCAAAGTCCTTAATTCCTTCTGTCAGCGCTATAAATAGCCCAGCGCCTCGCGAAGGGAGCACAGCCCTGGGCGGGCGGCGGCGTCGGGATATCCACACCGGGATCGGAGCCCAACAAAGCCCAACTGAGCACGGCAGTAACTTTGGCGGAGTTTTACACTGACCCTGCGGGAAGCTCTGGCTCTAGCACAGAGGAGACCACAAGGGACCAGGACGAACCACCAGATCCCAGCCGACCTCCGGGCGCCAGTCCCCGGGCCCGGCGCTGCCATCAACCCTGCGAGCCCGGAGCCCCAGAACTCACCGCGGCCTCGGGGCTGGCTGTGCCCCGGTTCCCGCTGCCCGCTGCTCTTTCCTCGTCGCTCCTCGGAACAGCGAGGGCTCGGCGGCTTCTCCACGCTCCGCTGCCCGCCGCTGCCGCCCTCAACCGGGGGCTCAGCCCCGGGCAGGGCCGCCCGCAGACCCAGGACGAACCTTTCGAAGGTGAGGTACCCGCTGGCCGGTGCCGCCTGCCGCAACCCCTCCATCACCCCGGCGGGCAGCTCCTGGGCTTCTGCGCCCCGCCAGCGCGACTCGATCTCCCGTAGGTGCACGTAACCCCGCCGCCGGTCATCCAGGATATCGAAAAGCGTCCGCAAGCTCTGCAGGAAAACCCTCGGAAGACCCTCGGTACCGGCGGAGAGCGACCGATCGCCGCGCTGCGGAGCCATCGCCGCCGAGCGTTACCCAGGCCCGGCCCCGCGCGCCTATTGGTCAGGGCCGGGACGTGCCGAGCTCTCATTGGGTGGCTGCGGGCGCTCCCTCCGGCCATTGGCTGTGAGGGAGGACGGCGGTTTGAGCTCCACGCGGCGCCCGCCCCGCTCGCGCCGAGGGGCGGCGGGGGCTCCCGGGCCCTTCGGAGCGGCCTGGAGGAGGGACCGTGACCCCGCCGCTTTCTCTGCCGCGAGCGAGCAGGACTCAGGGAGATGTTTATTCCTCCATCCCTCGATTACCCGGGACCCTGCACCCCGAGGAGAGCCGCGCTGGCTGGTGTCCGTCCATCCATCCATTCATCCGTCCATCCATCCGTCCATCCATCCAGTCACAAATCCTGGTTTCTTTTCAAGCAGAGACCTGAAGACCTGTCGTAGTTTAACCCCAGCCAGCAACTAAGCCCCATACAGCCTCGCTCACTCCTGGTGGTATGGGGCAGAGAATGGGAAGGGTAAAAGTGGGAAAGTCGTGGGTTGAGATGAAGACACTTTAATGGGGAAAACAAAAGTGACACACACGCACACACAAAGCAAAACTAGGAATTCATTCACTGTTTCCCATGGGCAGGCAGATATGCAACCTTCCCCAGGAAAGCAGGGGTCCATCATGTGTAACAGTTACTGGGGCAGACAAACCCCAGACCCTTCCTCTTTCTTCCCCTGGGTTTATACACCAAATGTGATGCCGTATGGTCCAGAATATCCTTTGGGTCGGCTGTCCAAGCTGTGTACACTCCCAATTGCTTGTGCACCCACAGCCCCTACACTGGTGGGTTCAGATGGGAAGCAGAAAAGACCTTGGCTCTGTGCAAACACCACTCAGCAACAAAAAAACATCTCTGTATTATCAGCACCATTTTCAGCACAAATCCAAAACCTATCCCCATAACTCTACCCTGCCAAAACTAGCACAACTTCTAGAGACTTCAGAGCCAATGTAACTAGCAAAGAGGGACCGTGGCATTCACCCTCACCACCACTCTCTCACACACCCCAGAAGTGTCAGTCAATGCAGCATCCCTACAGAAGAGGGATGTGAAGCACCAGCACGGTGTTGCACTTGCCTGGTACGTGGGGGAAGTGAGTGCTGACAGAGGGAATTGAGTCTCATCATCCCAGTGCTGTGACTGGTGAGGCACCAGTGGCCATCAGCCAGCAGAAGCTGGGGTAGGGGCTCAAAGGAGCCACAGAAAAGAATAAAGGGGGAAAAAAACCCTCCAGTATTGACAAATGTAAGAGAAACAGGATTTGGGTCTTATATTTTATAAACTTACTATGTACTGGAGTTGGTAGGAGAATGAGTTTCTCTATAGGGAAATTTGCTGTACTTCTTAGATGCAGTATCCTAGTGCAAGATGCTGCCTCCTCTGCAAAACCTCTCCATCAGACAGTGTGTCCTGCTCCAGCTGGTCTCTGTGCTGTGGCTGAACTTTTCACAGACTGCTTTTGTTTAACTCATTTCTTTTCATAAATTTCCTGGACTTGTTGTACCTGTTTGAGATCTCTGCTTGGCTTAGCTGTGTTTGACTAAACAGGTTCACACCTGTGCAGGATACAAGGAGAAGGAACCAGTGCGGCATCCCTCCCCTTCCTATTCAAGAAACTAGGCAGTCAGTGTGGTGCTGCTCAGCTCTGGCAGCATCAGCACATGGGCTGTTTTGTTCAGCAAAGGCTAGATCTGCAAACAAAAGGGGTTTTCTCTGGGTTCCTCCTCCCGCTGTGGTCTTGCAGGAGCAGCCAGGAATAACAGAAGGAATTCAGAGTGACCGTAATGTCTTGTGTCCAATTTCCCTGCCTAGCCAGTGTATCCCACCAGAAAAGTGATCCAGAGATACCAGAAACAGTTCCTGGCATTGACTATATCTGCTGTTTCAGCCAAAATACTCTTGCTGTCCATCTGGAGCTTCCTGCTCCAGCACAAGGAGCTGGGACACAACTGCCTACAGGGCAGCTCTGCTCTTACTGCGTTTTTCATACCAAAGTGCCCTCAAGAAGCTGCCTTGAGACAGGCTGATGTTTCCATCCTCAATGTGTCGAGTGGTTGAGATTAGAGAGATTTTGAATATTCTTGGAAAAAACTTCTTAGGATTTGTTTTTTTTTAGGGGGGGGTGGCAGGTTATTTTCTTTTGGGGCCAGCCCAGACTCCTCTGATGGACAGAGACTTCTTTGTTGTCTTAAATATAAAAAACATAGTTATTCAGTTCTCCTTCCTCCAAGCTACTGAGAAGTATCAGCTGCCATTCAGACCTGGCCTAGCCCTCCATCTCTGCTGTCCTCTGGGCATCAGCAATAACATGCATGGGTTTGGTGCAGTGACACCAAACATATCACTGCCCCTCTCTGGAGAGGGCGCCTGGTGTCCCCTGGGAGGCTGGTGGCAGGTCAGCATGTCCTACCAACCAGCATTGCCACCTCTGTGAAGAGAGGTCACAGAAGCTGCACCAAGCCCCAGCAGATCACTGGAGGAACGGGGTGCTGGTGATGGGGCACATGACATGAACCATCAGTGGGTGCTGATGGGTGACTGTGGCAGTAGTTTGAGCTTTGTGCTGTCTTCAGTGGCCTGTAGGTGTTCCCGTGTAAACCCTGATTACGCAGAGAACATATGGTGACTTACAGCCATGAGGTTGTCTCCTGGTGACCATGTCCAAACAGATGTTGTGAACCTCCACTGCTCTCTCTGGGGAGAGCGAGGTCTGGTGGGGAACCAGCCACAGATCTGTGGGCTCAGTGTGTGCATACTGTTGCCTGGCACATGGAACAGCTGGCAACCACTGCCAGTCCAGACAGTGCTGTATCAAGAGTGGGTTTGTCCCCAGTCAGTGCAGGTCACCAAACTGTACCCAGGAATGGTTGGTCAGAGTTTGCTTAAAACCAGACCAGGAGCTGTGTCCACAACAGTCCAGACCAAGTCCTGGTATGTCCTGTCACTGAAAAATTCATTAAGTGTTAAAAAAAAAAAAAGCTGGCAGGTGCAGGGAATTACTTTCAGTGAGGTACCAAAGTGTCAACCCAGAAATGTATCCGGCCCCAAGAAACCTCTGGGAAAAGGCTAAAAATAGTGAGGAGAGCATGGTTGGAAAGGTTTCCCTTTGGGCAGGGATATTGTGTTTGATCTCCTCATCGCTGCAATGACATTGTGTTTTCCATCTTGTTGCAACAGGGCCTCTTGGAGACATGCTGTGTTTTCTTTGGTGGGGGCCAGACACTTGCCATGAAGTGACTTTTCTCTCCTCCAGACTCTTTTTTCTCCCAGAAGGCCAACAAGCAGGAAGTCTGGTGGATGCTTGGTGGTTCACGGGCTGTCACAAGGGCTGGTAGAAGGGCAGTTGGTGAGAAGCTGAAATAAGCTCTCTGTGGGGGTGGTGGGTTGTTTGCTCGCCTGGGTCCACAGAGCAAGAACAGGTGTTAGCAGGAAATGTCAGTCACTGTGTCCTATCTCACTGTCTCATCTCTCCTGGGGTCTCAGCACAGCTGTTTTAAATACAGGAAACTATCTGCGGCTTACATGGAAGTATGATAGATACTGCAGGGTTTCTGATTGGAATCCATCTGGCAACTGCTTTATCTTATCATAAATTCCACTCTCCTGATGATGATGAAGCCAGGATCAGCGAAGGACAACAGCAGTCACAGCTGTACCACAGCCAGAAATTCCCCTGTCTGTCATCTTATTAGGGGAATGATTGTAAAACTATATTTCTTCGGGGAATGCACTGGAGAGTACTTATGTGTTGAAGCCCGGAGCAAGGCCCTAAACACAAGAAGCTCTGCCTCTCTCCTGCTGGGATACCTCACCCTGACAGAGTGCTGTGCGCTCTCTCTGCTGTCAGGGTGCTGGAGCTTTTTTTCCGTGATGAATTTCCTGTTCTACCTGCATGTTTGTGTTTTGTTTGGCCCAAGCATCCCTCCCTCCTGCTCGCTCAGGTTGTCCTGCCTGGCGTAACTGATCCAACCTGTCATCATTTTTATTGCTTTACAGAAGAAAATATCTACACATACACTGCCATGGGTTGTGGAACCAGTCCAAGGGACGCTCTGCAGCCAGACAAACCTGTTCTGGTAGATGGCTGATTTGAAGGGTGGAAGCACATTTGCCAGCAGCAGTAAGATTTTCTGTGGTTCTTCTAGGATCCCACGGGTATGAGATCCCACGGCTCTGAGCTGGGATTCCTTTGAGGCACATAAGCGAGTTCTGCAGGAAATGGCAGGGCTTGATTTACAAGTGGTATCTGACAGAACCTTTTCTGATGAATAAAGGTTGGTGATTATGCAGGCACCAGGTATGTGAAAGGACCTGCACCCATCCACACACTGGGCAGGCAAGGAATACAACCATGACAGGGAGAGATTTTGTACAAAGGGGAGCAGAGCAAGGAGGTTTCAAAACCCCAAAGCTCTTCAGAGCAGAAGCTTGTCAAGTCACGTGAAATAGGAAATAGAGCATGAAACAAAAGCTTTGACAACTCTCAGGGGTTCTTTCTGACTTGATGGTCACATCCAGATGGAATTCAGCTCTCTTGACTCCATTTACATGCAGGGAGGTGGCTGTGCCTGAGCTCCTGTCTGTCTTCTCATCTCCTTCTGCCCAGCTGGGCTCTGACTGTGTGTAGGATGCCACGGAGACAGATTGGTGGCTGGTGGCTGAGACGAGGGGCTAGTGCCAGGCTGCCCAGCAGCGGGAGTGGACTGTATACACAGGGTGGGGCTTGAGGGCAGGAGTGTAGCACACTGCACAGTCCCCCCTCTCAGTAGCCTGTGACCCCAGCACGGGCTGCAGAGGGGACTCCCTCACCCTGTGCCTTCCAATGCTGTGACTGGCCTAGCCCTGGCCTGTGGGTTGTTGTGTCTGATTACTTAACTGCTGCCAGTGCTCTCTCTGTTGTCCCAAAACTGGGTTCTTCCACTCTATGTGCAAGAAGCTGGTCCACACATAGAGTCAAGATAATTGATTTTATTTCATACCTACACAGAGATGGGTACTGGGTGGTGAATCCACAAAGCTGGCACACTTTCAGCATGCCAGGTGCCCATTTTTATACACTGGAATCAACAGAAACCAGCATTTCCCTACAGGTAATGATCTAAAGCTCTAATAGTTGTCTTTTCAGTCTCTTGTTTCTGTCTAAAGATACCTTGCACACTTGTTTTATTATTCATGATCTACGGGGAAGGGGCTTCAGTGAATAAGGGGCAATCGCAGTCTGTGGGCAAGGATGCTAATGACCACTCAGTTCATACAAAGTTGTTCTTTGGCTTTTTAGTTTGATTTAGAGTGTTGTTCTCCTGCTCTTCAATTTTTGGGTCATGGCTCTTGGCTCCTGCTGGTTTGGTTATTCACTCATCTTTCATAAATTCTTTTATTTGTCCTGTACCATAATTCGGTGATTCAATGCATTTTTACCTTTTATCGGTCTCATTGGTACTTTATTTCAACAATGGGGAGCTGGATTTGAGCCTGACCCTGCACCGTGGCTGGGGTACAGCCGGGCCCACCCAGCTCCTGCTGCGTTGAGGGAACTCCGAGATTTCATGACTCGTTTCCAAGTGCGGGTGTAAGACGGGGCGTGAGACCCCCTCTGGTGCCGAGGTCCCAGCACCAGAGGCTGGGGGTCCCGGCAGACACATCCCACGGCAGCCGCAGAATGACGGCCGCTGCGGAGCAGGGATTTGGCCGCGGGGGAAATGCTGCGTTGGCCGGAGCCCGCGGGGCCGGGGGCGTCAAAGCCTGCGGACCCCGGGAGGGCCGAGCTCAGGAAGGTCTCGGCGGCTTCGGGAACAGGCGGGGATCGCGCCGCAGTCCCGACCCGTCCCGCTCCCGGGAGCGGCGGGGAGGGGGCTCCGGGGTGGGACGGCTCCTCTGGCCCCGCCCGGTGCGGCCCGCCCGCTCCCGCTGGGTCCAGGGCCGGTCAGAGCGGGCTTCCTACGCCATGGATCCGCCCGAGGAGGTGCGGGCGCGGCTGGAGCGGTGCGGGCAGGGCCACCTGCTGCGGTTCTGGGCCGAGCTGGGCCCGGAGCAGCGCAGAGCGCTGCTGGCAGCGCTGCCGCCGGGGCTGGGCGAGCACTGCCGGCTGGCGGCGGCCGCCGGGGCCCGCCAGCGCGGCCCGCCCGAGCGCCTGCACGGCCGGATGGAGCCGCTCCCCGCCGAGCTTCTGGGCAGCGCTCGGCGCAGCGGCCCCGCCGCCCTGCAGCGCTGGGAGGCGGAAGGTGAGCGAGGCGCGGGGCCGCCTGTCCCTCCGTCCCTCCGGCGATGTCCGAAACTCCCCTCGGGGGCGGCCGCGTCCCGCCGAGGCCCACCCGGGGCGGTGGCTGGCGGGGTCCCCGCGCAGGAGCCGCCTTGTGCGGTGGCACCGCGGGGCTCCGGGCAGTCCGCCCCGTGCTGCCGGAGGTCGGTGTCCGGCGGGGGGGACAGGTGGGAGCCACAGGGACGGCGAGTCGGGCAGGGAGGCGGAGAGCTGGGGTCACGGCTGCACCCCGGCCCTGAGCGCCGGCAGCCGATGCTCCTCGGCCGGCGGCACTTGTGGGGAGACACCGAGTTTTCACTGCGTTGTGAAGCGCGGGGGGCCGAGGCAAGTGCTAAGGCCGTGCCTGGCAGGGGCAGGTGAAGCTCTCTACAGCTCACCGAGCGGCACTTGTAGGCGGGTAGGGGGGTCTGTTTCTCCTCCCAGCTAGCAAACGATGGGACAAGAGCGAACAGCCTCAAGTTGTGCCGAGGGAAGGTTCAGATTGACTACTGGGGAAAATTTCGTCACAGAAAAGGAGGTCAGGCATTGGCACAGGCTGCCCAGGGCAGTCATGGCATCACTATCCCTAGAAGTGTTCAAAAAATAAGTGGACATGGTACTTCATGGTATTGTTTAGAGGGCATTGGGGGTATTTTGTTGAAATGATTTTCAGTATCTGTCATGAAAAATATGTAGTACTAAAGCACTTAAAGGGGCTTCAAGAGAGCTGGAGAGGTGCTTTGGACAAAGGACTGGAAGGACAGGACAAGGGGGAATGGCTTCACGCTGCCAGAGGGCAGGGTTAGATTAGATATTACAAAGAAATTCTTCCTTGTGGGGGTGGTGAGGCCCTGGCACAGGTTGCCCAGAGAAGCTGTGGCTGCCCCACCCCTGGAAGTGTCCAAGGCCAGGTTGGATGGGCCCTGGAGCAACCTGGTTTAGTGGAAGGTGTCCCTGCCCGTGGCAGGGGGTTTGAACAATATGAGTTTTAAAGTACGTTCCAATCCAAACCATTCTGTGACTCTGTAAGCCTCTGGGGAGAGTGGGAGTAGGGAGGGGTTTCATTGCTGCTGGGCTGGGTTGCTGCCTTGGGGTGAGCTCCTAGCACACTGACAGGTGCAGAGACCAGTCTCAGGCTGGTGCTGTTCCTGATCCACACAGAGCCATGAGTGGCAGGAGGGTGATGGGATCTGGGAGCAGAGTGGATGGAGAGTGTGAAAGAAGCCCAGGAAAGCCCCATTATCCATGGTTTTTGGAGCCTGGTAGATGCAGGTGGCTTTTCCTACTCATTGTGTGGGTGTGTGATGGGAGTGATGGGGGAGACCGTGGCTGGATGGGGGGGAATGTGCTTCCCCCCCACCGCGCAGGTCTTACATGGATATCCTCTGCTTTTTTCTAAGTGCACACTCTATTTTGGTTATTTACAAAGAGTCATATGTGTCTTGCACCCTTCTTTATAGAATATAACACCACTATTTAATAAAAAATCATAATAAAAATATAGCCAGGAAAAAACAGCTGTGGTTGCAGAGAATTTTGGCAGGTGGCTGCACAGCCTTGACCCAACCTTGCCAGCAAAGAGGTGGGGATGTGTGGGCAGGGGAGTCAAAATTTCCAATCAGAGACAGAAATAGAAGCATCATGGTGACAGGGTAGAGTAGCTTTTGTGCCATGTCAAACTCCACGTTCAGGGCTGAGTGGTGATGGAGGGAAGATCAGCTGATACAGTGAATTACAGAATGGTTTGGGTTGGTATGGTCTTTAAAGCTCTTGTCATTCCAACCACCTGCTGTGGCCAGGCACACCTTCCAGTAAACCAGGTTGCTCCAAGGCCCATCCAACCTGCCCTTGAACACTTCCAGGGGTGGGGCAGCTGCAGCTTCTCTGGGCAACCTGTGCCAGGGCCTGCCCGCCCTCACAGGGAAGAATTTCTTTGTAATATCTAATCTAACCCTGCCCTCTGCGAGTATGAGGCCATTCCCCCTTGTCCTGTCCCTCCAGTCCCTTGTCCAAAGTGCCTTTCCAGCTCTTGGAGCCCCTTTAGGCCCTGGAAGGGGCTCTCAGGTCTCCCTGGATCCTTCTCTTCTCCAGGCGAACCCCCCCCCAGCTCTCCCAGCCTGGCTCCAGAGCAGAGGGGCTCCAGCCCTGCGAGCATCTCTGTGGCCTCCTCTGGACTTGTGCCATCAACTCCACATTTTCCTTGTCTTGGTGCCCCCGGAGTTGGAGGCAGCACTGCAGACACTCAGGTGGGGTCTCACCTGAGCAGGACAGAGGGACAGAATCACTCCCTCACTTGCTCCCCACACTGTTGGATGAGCCCAAGACACGGGAGGTTTCTGGGATGCCAGTGCACGTCACTGGGACATGTTGAGCTTCTCATCCATCCATACACCCAAGTCCATCTCAGCAGGGCTGTTTGAGGGTGTCATGGTGAGGAGGAAGGAACCCCCTGAGCCCTAGAGGCAGATGGGGCTGGGTCAGGGCTGTGAGGTTAAATTAACAGTTTTACCAAACTGGGTCATTTGACTTCCACCCTACCAGACAAGTGAGGATCTGGTATGTCTGCCTCCTGTTGCTGGCTGCAGCACAGAAAGGAAGGGAAGGCCAGGCCACCTCTGTGGGCTGGCTTACTGCTTGCCAGCACTGCTTGCAGGAGCCCAGATCTGGTGTGTTTGGGACCCTGCCTCTGTGCCCAAGTCAACTGGCCATGAAGTCCGATGGCCCCAGGCCACCTCAGCCCTACAGGCAGCTGAATTTCCACCAGAAGGGGTACACACAGAGCTTCAGTTTCCTGTTTGGTTTAATCTGGAGAGGCTACCAGCCCTCGGTTTTATTTCCTGGAGGATGGCAATCAGGAGCAAGACTTTATGCTGCTGAATCTGGGTGTTGCTGCATGTCCCCACAGGCTAGCCTTGTCCCCAACAGCGTCCCTGTGCCCCTGTATGGCATTTCCCAGTGGAGCTGGTGTCATGGGCACAGGCTTTGGGGGATCATGGGTCACTGAGAGGATGCAGTTCTGAAAGACCCTTGTTTGCAGTGAGCTGCTTGTGGTATTGAGCAGGATGGCAGCAGATGAGACATCCTGACCTTCTACACAGCGTCCCCGAGGCTGCGTGGCTCGGACAGCCTGGGGCTATGAGGTCGTGGCCACCCCTGAGCTGAGTGCTCTGTGCTCTGGCCGTGTTTGTCTGAGCTCCCACCTGCATTGTGTCCCCCAAAAATTAACAGCTGAAGTGATGTCTCCTTCTTCCCCCTCCCCCTTTTTCTGTGATAAAAAGTGATAGTTAAAATAACCAGACAACTCAAAACTTGTCTTGGGAACGCCTGAGATATTTTTTAGTAGTTAAAATAGTTTAATAGTTGTCTCTGAGATGATAAACCAGCCTGGTCAGGTTTGCTTTCAGATCTTAAACACCAACATTTAGCAATCATGTTTTCCAGGCAGCCCTAGAGATGATGGTATAAATCAAGCACAGACACTTTTACACTCTGTCAGTGTTTTATTAATGAAATCTAAGCCTTGGCCATGGGCTGTGGTGTAGCCCCATTTCATCAGAGGGTTTGATGAAGCATTCTGGTTATCTGAGTGCTTTGCAGAGTTGAAAAGTTTGAGGTTTCTTCTCTTGCTGACTGCTCTTGTAATGGGGCTGATGTGCCTGTTCAGCAATAGAATTCCGTCTACTCTTGCAAGACCACTCTGTTCCTCCTGCAAAATCTATTTTTGTTCTTTACTTTCTGTGCAGGATAGGACTGACTGCAGCATTGGTGAGTATCTCAGCAGCCAACACATCTTCCCTTTTCTGTTTGGTTAACTGTTCGTATTCCATATGCTTCAGAAAATAAGGTAGGGTTTTTTAAAGTGGATATATCTTTCCATTTACTCCAGGATTGTACAGTAAGATAAGTCAGTTCTTGTGAACTTTAGTTGTGAACATTGGTAGTTTTACATTTGGGAAATCACAACAGAGCTGCTTGCTCAAATTTTGAGGATATTTGTTTTCATGGTGACCTAAGATGAGAACTTGGAAAACTCTCTGGGTTGTAGGGTTGCACCATAAATACTGGGAAGGAGTGCCCTTGCTGGGTTGTTCATGTGTGCCATGGTCAGTTCCTTCCTGGAGTACGGCCCAGTCAGCCTGATGGACTGTGGCAAGAGAAGAAGAGTGACGCTGTTGATGTCATCAGTAATACTGCTTTGGGCCTGGGTTCATCCTGCTGAGGTTGAGGTTTCAGTCCCCACAGTGAGAGGCTCCTCTGGGAGAGGGGTGTGAGATGTTAGATCCCCCTTGGGCAGATTCCATCCTCTTGGCACTGCATGGAGAACTGAGAACTGCCATCTCCCCCAGGACATCCACATTTCAGTGAGGTGACACCAGCTGTGGCACCCGCAAGCCGTAGCTGAGCATCGCAGCCACTTGATGCTGCAGGACAAAGTGGGGACCTTGCCAATTTTCCCAATACAGTGTTCGCTCCAGAGTGTCACGAGTCATGCCCTTGGTTGTGGTCTTTGCTCTGCAAAAACCTCTAATTTGAGGTTTATGGGATGTGGTCCATTGTATCAGAACCCGAGTGTGCTTGTTGGTGTGAGCCCTGCAGTGCTGGGAAGAGATGGAGAGCCTGCCTTGCTGTACTGTTGGGTGAATCTCAATTGCACCCCAAAGTAGCATCCCCCTGTGCTGCAGCAGCAGAGACCAGAAAATGCTGAGTTCAGACCCCAGTCAGCTTTGGTTTAAATCAGTGTGAAATACTTAAGCTCAAGCAATTTCAGTTCTAGATTATTTTTAATGATTAAATAAATTAAAAATGTTTTAATTGCCCATCTCATGGAATCACAGAATGGTTTGGGTTGGAAGGCATCTTAAAAATCATCTTGTTCTAACTGTCCTGTCATGGGCATGGACACTAGATCAGGTGTCTCAGGGCCCTGTTCATCCTGGCCTCGAACACTTCCAGGGATGGGGCAGAACAGTTTGGAAGTGTCCCACAGGGCAACTTTTAGATTTTTTTTTTTTAAATTATTTTTTTTTCCTCCGTAAATTCTCTGCACTGGGTCCCGCTGGGATACAGCCCCGCCCAAGCGAAGGCATGGGGAAGCTTGGAGCCATGCTCCTGTGTCCCTCCACTTGGCTCCTTCCCTTCTCCCATGATGGTGCCCTGCACTGGCAAACAACCTGCTGAGCATGCAGGAAAACCATGTGCTGGGAGTGGAGCAAGTGCTTGAGGTGTCATTAGTACCCAAGACCCTCTGCTCTGTGCTTTGGGTCTCTTGCATGGGCAGTTCAGTGGAGGCATGAAGGAGCGTTAATTGCTTGTGGTTTGTTGCATGAAATGCTGGTTGGTTTACTTGCATTGCCATGCAGCTTACCCAGATCCTCTGTGTCTTTTACATTATAAGTTTAAACATGTTCAAGGTTCCCCTGCTATTCAGGGACCTCCTGAAACTCTGAAATCCCAAGACTTCCACCATCAGCACAGGTTTCTCCCTAGAGAGCTCTCCTGATACCACTTGGAGGGGGAGAGTGGAATGCAGGTCTCCAGAGGTGCCTTCCAACCCTCACTCCTGTGGCCCTGTGATGCCAGAGGCTGCTCTGCAGCAGAGCCATGGCTGAGATCTGGAACCAGGTCCCTTCAGTGTGCTTGGGCATCACCAGCCTTTTGGGAACAGGTGTGTTTAGGCAGAAACATTGTGTTACTGCTCTGGTGGACTGAAATTTGTGAGTGGCAGGAATATTGTTACTGCAATGTCATGGACAACTTAAGTTTGGTTTTATTGCTGAAAACTGGATTTCTGAAAAGAATTAAAACCAAGCCATGCTGTTACAGCAGCAATTGGTATTTTTCCTCTATTGCTCATTTAAACAGCCAGTTACTTAAAGCATAAAACCAATCCTGTTTTTCTTCTAATTCAATCTCTTTGGTCCCTGTGTCTTTCAGGTAAATCAAGAATGTTTTGGCCCCAGCTGTGGTTGATGTGGGGTGTTTGTGGATGCTGGGGTGAAGCACAGGCTGTCCTGGGCTGCAGGAGCAGTGGCAGCTCAGCGGTGTGCAGTTGCACAAGGCCCTGATAGCCACTGCAAGCAGAGCTGTGGCTTCTGACCTGGGCAGGCCCAGCGCTCCTTGCATTCCCAGAAGAACGTAAAGTGTTCCCTAAGGAAAAATCTTGCTCATGTCATGATGTCAGTCATTACTGTGATATTGGCTTGGGAGAAGGCAGGGAACAAAGTCTAAGAGTGAGCTGGATGTTTTTTATGTTCTCTGCTTTTTCTCCAGGTTCTGGACTTCCTTGGTTTGTCACAAGCAATGATACTGGTTTTAATTAGATTATGGGAGTTGTGGCTCCTGCAGGCTTGGCTGTGTTATTAGTCCTGACTGCAGCTGTGTTCAGCTTCTGTTTAAGCTGGAACCCAGGTACAGATAGTTGATTAAGGCAGATTCCAGAAATGCCCATGCTTTACTGAAGATGATGAGACTTGGTTTCTTTGGGATGTGTAGAAATGTTGGCGATAAGGGACCTCTGGAGGTCTCTAGCCCAACTCCCATCTGAAACAGGACCGTATGCCAGGCCAGCTGCAGCTTTGCCAAAGTAAGCCTTGAAAACTTTAAGGGACAGCCCCCACCTCTTTGGATATCTTTTCCAGTGCTGCACCACCTCCCTAGTAAAGACTTTGTATCCTAATGTACAGTTTGAATCTCCTAAGCTGCAGCTCATGGCTGTTGCCTGTTGTTGTACCATCTCCTGCTTCAGGTGAGCAAACTACTGCATCCAGGAGTTGAAATGTATTTTCTCTTGTGTGTGCAGTGTCATATTTCTCTCTGAGCTGACAACATTGAACCGGCAGCTTCTAGCTGTTGCTTGAGCTCTGCAGAAAGGCTCAGGAGAAGAGCATGGGGTGTTGGTTGCTTTGGAGGTTCTTATGTTCCCTTGGGCTTCTTTCTTCTGTTCAGGCTTGTATCAGATCTCGCAGAACAAGGTGGCAGTGTTGCTCCTGGCTGGAGGGCAAGGAACCCGCCTGGGAGTGAGCTATCCCAAGGGCATGTACAACGTGGGGTTGCCCAGTGGCAAGAACTTGTACCAGATTCAAGCAGAAAGAATCCGCAAAGTGGAGCAGCTCGCTGGCCAGAGACATCACTGCAAGTGTGCCATCCCCTGGTAGGTGACCCAGAGCCAGACCTCCTGGTCAGGGCTCTCTGCATTCCAGTCTTGCCTGTGTTGTCTTCTAGAAGCACTGAGCTGGGTGCTGCACAGAGACAGGCCCGGGGAGAGGCTTTTGTCGACAGGATTTGCAATTCCAGTGGCTGGAGGAAGGTGCCCAGGGATGGGAGGTGGCAGGTCTGTGTCTGCAAACCTGAGGGGTCAAGTGCTGCCCTTGCATCACTGACCATGACCCTGACTGCTGTACCTTGCTGCCTTTCTGAGCACAGGCCCTGGCAACACTATAAACAGCACTTTTCAGTGATTGTTTTGTATGCTTCACAAGAAATTTCATCCATTTCTGCTTCCTCAGATTCCTTCATGGAGGACCTAGAGCTCACTTTCCAAGCCTCTCTGCCCATAATCTCTGCCACAGCAAAAAACCTTCGTGTTCAGGCCACCTCCTACTGTTGCTGTTCACAGTTGCTAATTCTGCTGGCTGCTCCTGGCTTTCAAAAGAGACTAGCTCTGGGTAGAGTGCAAAATGTGAATTCCCTATGGGATGTGGGGGTGAGAGAAAGGTGCTGGGATGTTTCTGGGAATCTTCTGCTAAGTGTTCTTTGTTAGACTATTAAGACTGTGAAGTGAGAGCCTTATGGAATCAGTGTCTGGTCTGAGGCAGGGTTTGGGCAGAGTATGAGGGCTTCAGGGTACCACACTGTTTTACAAATTGGGAGATCGAAGTTGATTGATATGTTGTTTCTTCATGGAAGGTGAGTCCATATTGTGCTTCTTCCTGAAGCCTTGCATGCAGGACATGAATTGCAAATGCACCATCCCTGGTGCTGCTGGAAGCCAGGATGGATAATTTGCAAGATGCTGCATCTACTGATAATGTTTCCAGTTCCTTTGCCAGGGCTGCAGAGGCAGTTGAGGCAGATCACTGCTGCCGTACACCTGAGCCCAGGCTATGCTGTGCTGCAGAGATGTAAACTGGGGTGCTGTGAGGTCCAGGCTCTCCTAGGCCCTGTCATGCTGGCAGAGGACTCTGTATTCCTGTGCCAGAGCTTGACAGGTAGATGATGAAGATGGCTTTTAGCCACTGGTGAAGGAGGATAGTGGAGGGAGAGACAGGAGCTGAAAGGAGAGGAGGAAATAAAAAAACTTAAGAGAAAACCAGACCGTGTAGCCAACATACTGAAGTGCTGCTATTTGCCTTGGCACTGAAGAGGTGCTGGCAGGCTGAGCTGGTCAGTGTTTCTTTAGGCACCTAACATCAGTCTGAATCTAGGGTGAATGAGGCTGTCATCTGCCCTTTGCCTTGTTTTCCAACTCATCCAGATATCCAGATGTTGCTCACATTTAGGGCAAGGCTCTTCTGTCCTGACTGGAGCTAAGCCTGTAGGTAGGATCACGCACAGGACCCCGTGCAGCCTTCCTGTGGGATGAGTTCTGAAGGAGAGCTCTCGTGCACAGTTGCCCAGCACAGGATGCTGCAGTGTCTCATTTCGCACTCATGAGGTTTCTCCCTTTTGTGTTCCATTTGTAGTTTTGTCTTTTGCTTGTGCTGTTCATGCTCATTGCCCAGCCCCCATTCCTGCCTAGGTACATCATGACAAGTGAGTTCACACTGGGGCCGACAGAAGAGTTTTTTGTACAACACAACTACTTCAACTTGGATAGATCCAACGTGATCATGTTTGAACAGAGAATGCTGCCTGCTGTCACCTTTGAAGGCAAGGCCATCTTGGAGGAGAAGGGGAAAATTGCTATGGCTCCAGGTACTGGCTGTTTGCTCTTGCGTGCTGTAGTACTGTCATGTGTGTTGATAGTTGCTACTGGCCATCAGCCAGCCAGGGCACACGGAGCAGGCTTTGGGGCTTAGGGTTAATGCTTCCAGTTAGTGTGGGAGGATTCTGTTAAATGTTTCAGGCTGGTAATCAGAAGGGTAGCTATCGTTGTTTAGTTCTTGCTGGAGATTTTGCCTACAGCACATGTTTTTTATCAGTCTGGGAGTATTGGCAGGGTTATGAGTGGTGTGGCTGCAGGTTAGGAAAAAGTGCATCAGCAGAGGTGTGTGAGGTCCCTGGGGTGAAGATGTCAGGAGCTGGGCTCCCGCTCAAAGCTGATAGCTGAAAATGGGTAAAAAAGCAGCAAGAAGATTAACTCTTTCCAAAATGAGAGCAATGTCTCACCTTGTAAAGTTCTCCTCTTAACCTGGAGATGATACCATCATCATGGTTAGGCTTCGCGAACGAAGATTTGAGAAGGGCTCTACCCACGCTTGCTACAAGCGCGCTGGTGGCTAAAAAGGCCAATGCGAGATAGACAAGTCTTGATTGCAGAAGGCAGGAGACGATAAGAGACTTGGTGAAGGCAGTCTGGTTGGGATGGTGTTGGAGGGATGGGGTGTTGCAGCTGACAGCAGTATCCAAGGAGGAACTGTGAATGGGTGATCTGTGATGAACAAACGTGCAGGTGTCTTTTGTGCAGCTGCAGTGCAAGCCTTTAAAAAAGCACTAGGAACTTGTGGGGAGATGATAAACAGAGAATAAGAGTTTTAAATACACTTTTGTCCTGCACTGCGGGAGAAATTTAGCAGACTTTTCCTACCCTCTGCATAACGTTTTGCCCTTTAGTGTTCTCCCTCTGAGGATCTTACTAGCCTTCATAGAGTCTCGTAATGCTGTTCAGTGAGGCTGGTCCCCATGGTCTCACTCTGCAGGTGGGATGAGCTGGGGTGAGGAGAAGAACATGCTCACCTGAACTGCATTCCAGAGCTGGAAATAAAATCTGGTAGCACTGACTCTTGGCTAGAAAGCATTCCCTGCTGTGCTGTTCAAGAAAGCCTGTTCAGGACTTTCTGCTTTTGCTCCATTAGCTGCAAAAAAACCCCAGCCAAAGTCACTAATGAGCCGTGGCATTCTCTTTTCTCTTGCATTATAGATGGTAATGGTGGCTTATACCGTGCTTTGGTGGATAATAAGATCTTGGACGACATGAAGCAGCGTGGAATCCAGTATGTCCATGTATATTGTGTGGACAATATCCTCGTGAAAATGGCAGATCCAGTCTTCATAGGTTTCTGTGTTTCCAAAGGGGCAGACTGCGGTGCAAAGGTGAAGCAGTGCTAATGCTGGGCTGGTTTCCCACAGGGAGTTAGGGTCTCATTACACTTGGAAGCTGCTGGCTGGGGGGAGCTTACGTGACCTGGGATGTTCAGCCCTCTGCCAATCAGCAGCTTGTTCTGAGCAGATTTAGAGCTGTTTGCTGCCAGCATTGCATTCCAAATCCCTACCTGTGGGTGTCCTGTACTGCCCCCAGTACTGTGGAAAATAAACTTCAATTAGAGCAGGGACTGTAGATGTACAGGAAACTACAGACTGGAATTGCTTCCCCTCCATGCTCAGCCCTTTCTGCAAAGGCACTTGGGCAGTCTAGAAGCCGTATTGGACTGGGTTGTGTTTCATAAGTGCACCTTTAAGTATAACAGAGGCATTTCTAATGCTCCTCTGTGGAAGATGGGGAAAGCCAAACCAGCCTGGATTTTTTCATTCTAAAGCAGCAGGTGCCTGAGGAGAAGTTTATGTTACTTGAGTCATTAGCACTGCTCATGAGAACAGGGAGCTGAAGGCTTATAGCTGCAAAGAGCTTTCATGTGATGCCAGGTCCCAGTCCTTGATAAGAAAAGTGCCCCCCAGTAGGCTGATTGCTTTTAACTGGTTTGCCTTCTGAGAAACAGTGCAATTAAGTGGGTGAGTACTGGGGTTTATGCTCAGTTGTTGGGCAAAGTGTACCTCCAGACTGTTCCGTGCCCCATGAGCTGCCCTACCTGTGTTCCTGAAGTGTTGGAGGGTCAGCAGTCCTGTGGGATTGTTTGGATGTAGGAGTTGGAAAAGTGCTGAGATTTTCTTCCTCCTTGTCATAGCCCTTGTCCTGTGGCTGCAGGTGGTGGAGAAGGCCTACCCCACGGAGCCCGTTGGGGTGGTGTGCTGTGTGGATGGGGTGTACCAGGTGGTGGAGTACAGCGAGATTAGCCCAGAGACTGCACAGCAGCAGCGCCCTGAGGGGGGACTGATGTTCAGTGCTGGCAACATCTGCAACCACTTCTTCACTGTTGATTTCCTGGAAACAGTGGCCCAGTAAGTCCCAGCAGACCTGCTAGACAGCTGCGCTGCCCAGAATTGCCTCCAAGATTGCGTGTTCCTGTTTTCCACTCTGTAATTTCAGTTATGAGTACCTCCTGTGCCTTTCAAACTTTTCTCTCTTCCAAATGGTTCCAAAGAGCTGACAGCCAGAGGTTTCTGACAGCCCCAGCATGTTCTTAAGGCTCTGCCCAAGGAAGAGGTTCATACCTTCCTGGGCCTGCAGAGGTGAGCAGCTGTACAGGCTGCAGTGTGGTCAGTGGTGCAGCCCCACACCAAGGATTTCCAATGGGAAATGTCACCCATGCCCATCCCTTGGGACAACAGAGTTTGCGGGAGAGGGTGAAGTTGTGGGTGGACTCCGCAACACCTTGGTGTTGGGGAATGGAGATGTGATGCTGGGCATTTAGTGAGCAGCGGTATGACCCTCCTGATCCATCCCTGGGTGAGTGATCTGCTCTGCTCCATTGTCATCCCAATCAGATAATTTGGGTTGCCTTTTTTTTTTAACCGCTGCCTGCAATTTCAGCTTGAAGCAAAGTCCAACCTCTTCTCTGACTGTCATCTCCCACTGGTACAGGGAGAGCCACAGGCCAGGCTGCTCTGCTCAGTGAAGTGTTTCCTGGATGTGACTGAGATCATATGGGAGAGAGCAACACCCACAACAAACAGCTGAGAGATGACTCAGAGCAGTAATAAGACATCTGCTTCCCACAAGTGTATTGTTTTTCTTTTCCCTAAGTGGGCATGAAGTAAATGAACTTGTTTCTTCTCCTTTTGCAGGAAATGTGAGCCGCAGCTGAAGCATCACGTAGCCATAAAGAAGGTGCCCTACATTGACAAAGAGGGAAATCTGGTAAAACCGCTAAAACCGAACGGGATAAAGCTGGAGAAGTTTGTGTTTGATGTGTTCCAGTTCTCTAAGTTAGTGGCAGACATAATTTTACTTTTCTTCTCCCCTTCTCAATGTTTGTTTGAATGACTGTAGGTTGTAACAGGCTGACTGAGGGAGCATGTGGTTTTTTGGGTGGCTTGTTAGGAAGGCTGTTGAATCTACGTCCAACTCCAACCCAACAACACCAGCGCAGTTCCAAGGGGAGCTCATGGGGCACTCGGAACTTGCACTGACCCTGCTCCCAGACTGATTGTCTTGCCAAGGATGTGTTGGCTGGTCTGGCCTCTGCCAGCCTGGGAAAACTAAAAGGAAATTGAGTGCAAAGCACACGAAGCCCATGTTGGAGTGTTTAGACTTGCAAAAATTGGGTCTTTCAGGATTGTGGCTTTCATAGCAACTGCAGCTCTGGTTACGTTTTCGGGTGCTGTTACACCAGGGCTCAGCGCGCACCCTTTGTGTTTGGAAAACAGTTTGCTTAAGCACGGTGGGGCCAAGTTATTGTTGCTGTGGGAACTGTCGGTGTTGACTTGCCAAGCTCTACAACATAGCTGGGAGTGCTCTGCCATATGCAGTCAGGAGTACTTGTGCCTAGGGAACTGGGATTTTAATGATGTAGTAATTTAACATGTGTTCTTATAAAATGCATTTTCCGGGGTCTTAAATTCAGCAGTGAAGATTCTGTTTTAGGCTTAAATAAATGGCAAAGAGAGACCTCAGACAACTGAATTATCTTTGTTTGGGAATAGTATTTCTTTCTTTAGAGGATTTTCTTTAGGATTGAGGGCTCAAAGTTTAAACCAGTCTCTGTTTCCTGACATGCCTTCAGTACAGTGGTATCAAATCAAAGGCAAAAGAAGGGTGATATAAACAGTGCTGAGTTCTGAGCTGTGTCAGGACTCATTTGCATGTAGTGATTCCTTATGCTTTTTTAACACCTCAAAACCAGCTTGGCAGCTGTGCTTCACACATAAAATGAAGAAACGCATAGATACTGCTGTGGGGCTTTTTAAATTTGCATTCCCATTTCTGGTGAACAGCTGTACTTAACATTCACCTGTGAGGCCTCCCATACTGCTTGTTTTTCCCTGGGAACTGGTGCCCTTACTTGCTCCTGACCTACAGACACCCAAGCAGAGTGGGCATTTCTTGGGCAAGGTGGGATGCTCTGCAGTGAGTGCACAGCTTGCAGTGTGTCCAAGCCCTGGGCAGCTTTGTGCTCTGAGTTGTTTTGTCTGGGAGCCTCCCAGACTCCTCTGTGGAGTCTCTGCAGAACTGTTGCTTTTCCTCTCACGTGAATGCAGCCTCCAGAGAGTCGTGAGGTTACTGTTGTGTTCCCAAAGAGACAAGGCTTCGTGTGTTTTTCCATCTTACAGGCCTGGTACTCCTTGGCTCTTCAGATGGGCTGTGGGCTTCCCTTGGCTTGATTGCCCCAGGCTGCATATATCTCTGCTCCTTAAAATATGTATGAGCCTTTCACCATGAACGTTGTTGTTGCATTAGCAGCTCTGATGACTAGCTCTGATTTTCATGATCATTGTTTTCTCCCCTTTGGTGGTAGGAATTTTGTGGCATTTGAAGTTTTGAGAGAAGAAGAGTTCTCACCACTAAAGAATGCAGACACGGCTGACAAAGACACTCCTACCACTGCTCGGCAAGCCCTTCTGGCCCAGCATTACCGCTGGGCCCTCAAGGCTGGGGCCAGATTTGTGGATGAAAATGGTTGCAGGATACCAGAGAAACTCAGGTATGAACCTCAGTGACCTCCTCTGCATCTTCTTTGCTGGGCCTGCCCAGCCAGGCTGGGCTCTCCAAAACCAGGTGTTAGTGTAGTCACAGGGTGGCTCAGCATGATTTTCATTCAGCTGGTGCTCTCTTGATGTGCAGATTGGTGTCTGTTACAGCTCCTGCTCCTTTAGTGACTGTGGATGCTCCAGGCAGTCAGCGCAAGGGGGCTCTGGGTGTTATTTCTGGCAGATCCCTGCCCTTGGGGTCGTGAGTGGACCCCTCCTATAGCACCACTAAACAGGGGCAGCCTTTTCCATCACTCTGGATTTAGCCAGCCCAAGGAATTTTAATTTGTAGGCCCTGCCAGATTTTCTGAATGTGGACCCAACAGGATTCTCAGGTGGGCTTAAGGATTGACTATTATAGTGATTACCAATCAGATACTTCTGTGTCAAGTGGAGTGGGAAGCTGCTTTTACTTCATGGGGCCATTACTTCATCAACTCATGCTGTTAATTTTACTTGGAAAGCACTTATAAGAGTGATGCCCTGGTTTTGATGAGTAACATTTGGGACCTGCTAATTCCCTTTTATTTTCACACTTTATGTTCAAATATTATCTGGTGCATGTGACTATAACAAATGTCTTATCCTTCTGGACATCCTATTCTAGACAATCTTTTGAAGAAGATGCACTGTTTTTTAAGCACAGCAGGAAGTTAATCCTCTGTTCTCTTCTCTAGTCTCTCAGGAACTGAAGATCCTCCAGCTGTGTGTGAGATTTCTCCATTAGTGTCTTACTTTGGAGAGGTGAGAATAACTATCTATGGAGCTATTTTTAAGAGTGTTTAGGTATACATTTGATTTCCTTCTGAACACAGGTGTCTTCAGCCTGGGCTTGCTGAGAAATGGTCAGATCAAGGGAACTGGGACTTGGGCTCTGTGTTACATTTCTAGTTCCACTATGGTTTACTCTTCAGCAGTTTGTTCACTCTCAGTTTTAGCCATCTGTAAAATGAGATTTGCAATGAGGCTGCAGTTTCATTAAGACTCACAAGCACTTTGAAATCTTCTGAATGAAAAGCACAGACTGTTAAAATGATAAAATCTTTGGGTCCTGGGCTCACTTACGCCCATCTCCCACAGTGAGTGAGTACTGACTGAGAAGTGAGATATGTGCATTGGTTTTAGGGAAAGAATTTCTCAAGTTTGTCCCTCTGAAAATAATTGATCCTGAGAAACATGTAGTAGTGAGTAGAGGATCTTCCCTGTGTTGGACAGATGGAGTGAGAAACAGTGGATTGCAGGAGGATATGGGGAAGGGTGTTGGTGAAACTTGACACTTTTGCTAGGTTTCCAGGTGTATTAACTTGCAACATCGACCTGCACTAAGCGTATTCCTCAACCTGTGCATGTTGCACCCTTGTTGCAATTGATACCTTCTGAGAACAAAATGAATACAGGCAATTTAAGTTGACTTCCCTTTGCTAGGATTATTCCAAGTTTAGCTAAGAACGCCTTCCCATGCCTCCCTCTCCCCAGGAAGCTAGTTTCTGAGCTAGCTGTGTTGCATGGTTAGTTGGTGCCACTCCTTCATGAACCCCAGGCTTGGGGCTGAAACACTTTCCGTCACTTGAGAAACTGTTGCTGTTGTTTGTCCTTCCCATGACCTTTCTCAGTCATTCTTTGAGGACTTTAAAATAGGTGACCAGCATTTACAGCCTAACAATACTGTTCTCACACGTTCTCAGGGTCTGGAGGTGTACATGAAGAACAAAGACTTCCCTTCTCCCTTTGTATTCGATGAAACCAAAGTGGAAATGCTGGAAAATTCTTGAAGAGGGAAGCCTTTCCCCCTCATCAGATATCTGTTTTTCAGATCCATTATGAGAACTGACATTACTAAAATGTCAGCTATGAAGTGCATTATAAAAAGGAAAATTGCTTTGCAGTGTTTGATTGATGCCAAATCCTTGCAGCATTTGGGTTTACACACATGTTCATGCCCCCCAGTTCTGTTTGGTAACTTTGAAGGCTGGGCCTCTTACCTCAGTCTGTTTTGTACACTTGGATGTGAGGATTAACACCTTCCAGGTGCTAAACATACCTTATATTTCTTATTTGCTGGGCACGTGAATATGGAAAAGAGCCAGCCAGGGCCTAATAAACCAGCTTTGCATCCAAGAAGATTAAATCTCTTCAGTGCATTGTTAGGGTTTTTTTTGTGCTGGTGTGGTTGGGTTTTTGTTTTGGTTTTGTTTCTAAATTATGTGCACAGCTGCAGTCAGTTTGAGGCCCCATCCTGAAAAGTATGGAAGGACTGTGGGTACTGAGGCCTTTCACTCCAGTGATACGTCTTTTCCCTAATCCTGTGATGGTTAGAGGATCCAATTCAGCAATTGCATCCTCTAAGCAGATCATACAGAGTCTGCTGTGTGTAGGGATGTTGCTGTGCCTAAGCATTGCTTGAGGTTTGGACTCCAAAGCAGTCAGACTAGTTTTGTATCTGGGCTTGCTGATGCCTTGCTTGGACTGATTGCTTCTGACAGCTGTAGTGACCTGGGGTTTTTTAATTAAAAAAAAAAAAAAAAAAAAGTTGATGAGATTTTTTTTCACAATCCTCTGCTCTTCATGGCTATAACAAACATTTGTTTTCCTTTCCATTTCCTGTTTAATGTATCCCATATCCTTCAGACCGGGCTCTCTCAAGGTACCTGGAAGTAGTAAGAGGAACAAATCCCAATGGTAGAATGTAATGCTTAACCAAAAAAAAAAAAAAAAAAGCTTACTCTCAGCATCACCAGGGCACACAGTAAAACACCAGCCTTGCTTCTGCATTTTCTGCCCAGGTGATTTTCCAGCACTCTTTCACTTAGAAAATAATTCCTTAGATGCCTTCTTTTTAAATATATTACTAAAGATCATGTAAAGATAAGTGTTAGCTAATGAAGGATGTTAATTGTCAGAACATATGTAGCATGTGAACTCAGTCCTGGCCAAGGGATCCCAGGATGGCTGTGATCCACCAGTGATTGTTCCTGTTCAGCCTTTGGATGCTGTCTTGGGAAGCTCATGCCCACCTGCTGCAGAACTTGCGCTGAGCAAACCTGAGTCATTTCAGCTGTGGTGAGGATGCACTCAGTGGTGGCTGGTCTTTGCTTCAGGAGCACTCTAGACTTTTCTGCTAAACCTGGAGCTAGGGAAGGTAGTGAGGAAAATGCCTCATCTGAAATGCTATTTCATGCATCAGCTCCTACTAAGGAATTGCTGATGATATTTCATTAAGCATAAATAACTTCCATGGCTTTCTGTAGTTCCTGATGTGAAGCTCTATTCAGAATATTGGGTAAGTAGAAAAATGGCTTTGAGACTAAATACACTTTGTAAGTAGGCTCAAGTTTTCCAAAGAAAGCATCTAAATGTTAATATCAGAGTTTTTGGTTATAAAGTGGTTCTGCATGAACTTGAGTGACGAGCCTTTCACACATGCAGACCGGCTCAGACAGTTCTGATTACTGCAGTTGGCATGTGCAGCTGGTAATTCTCATTTAGAATAAATGATGCATTTGTCATTGACACTCAGTTCTGCAGTCTTTTTGCACAGTGTTTCTGTGGTTCATTCCATTCCTGTCAGTCAAGTTTTATGTCTGAGAACAAGTTGTGTTGTATCTTTGTGAGTATTGCTTGGCAGTTCTGGCACACACTTGTTTTACGTTGCACTGTATATAAAAGATTTCTTTTGCTCTTCATCAAGTACTTTCTCTTTTGAAGCTTCACTTCCCATGTACACAGAGCTGCTGATACAGTTTTCAAGGAAAAGCCGTATTAGAATGTTGAATGCTTTGTCTGTTGGGCTTTTTTTCCCCTATGACTCTTTACATTTTAAACTGGAACACAGAAAGAATTTTGAGAGAATTTTTTAAAAAAGAAACCTGTTCAGTATGTAACAAATTCTTTGTATGCATTATAAAATGAAAAAAGTACTTGAAACAAAGGGAAGGCCTGTAGTACTCCAGAAGCTTCTACACACCTAAGCATTTTTACAATAAAGATGTTACTGTGATTTCTATGTGTCTGTCTGTTTTTCTTGTCCGTGAGGAAAATACCCTTGTTGTCTTTGTCCCTACATGTCTTGGGTGTTGTCACCACAGCTGCAGGACGGACAGTGTCACCAGTGGTACGGCTGGAGGCGGCAGTGCCCGTGCTTCAGATTATGGGGGATGTGGGACTGGGCAGAGGGTGATTCCTGAAGGGGTTTAACATTGTGGGATCTATTTTTCATCAGAAAACAGAAGATTGTGTTCTTGTCTTCAATTCTGTTTTTTTTTCCAAGCTTTTCAGATCAGTTTACTCACAGGAGTTTAATTGTGTGTGGTGGTTGTTTGTCTTATTTCAAGTCGATTTGAGTGATCCGGCTCTAAGTCAGGCTGTCCCAGCTGAGCACTTGCTGGAATGCAAATTTTGCTTTGCTTCACAGTGACAGACATGTCTTAAACAGGGCTCTATTTATAGCACAATCAATAGGGGTAGTCAGTAATATGTCACAAATGGCATATTGTCCTGTTTGGGGGTTTAGTGCTGAACCCAGCAGATGTCAGATCTTCCTTTCTTACCTATTCCCCCCCATGTTTTTCTCTTGACACCACTACGAAGGCTGCTGGTGGGTTTAATGTGTTTTTAAGCTACATGAATCAGTAGTTTCCTGTGGTAGGAAAATGAATACTAAAAAGGAATGCGTGCTTCAGGCATCTTAAATTGCTCCCGTGCTTGTTAATGCGGTGCTCGTATTTAGCAGAATTTTTGCTTGCTTAGTTTTCTTAATCATGAAGAAAACTAATCTTAATCATGTTCAGAAAACACAAATTTTTCAGTTTTATCTGAAAATCTAGTGGGAGGTGGATTTCAAACGTAAAGGGGCATAATGATGCAAGCTAACCTGCCGGTTAGGCACGGCTGGAGGTGAATTCAGTGCCAGCACTTAGAGCAGCTGCGTCAGTGCCGCCCTCTTCCTGCTGGGACTAGGAACCTGAGCTAAAATAATGGTTATTACAAACGTGGTCCTGCTGTGGCTCTGAGCGTGTACATCACTAAACAATGCTCTTCCTTACTCCCACTGATAACACCCCTCCTCCTCCTCCTCCTCCTCAGGGAAGATGCAGGGAACTACTGGCACAGGCTGGAGGTCTGTGGAGGAGCAGCTGTGGGATGAGTGCATCCTGCTGAGTACTAAAATTCAGTGCCAGGTCTCATGGCAGGGTTTATTTATACAACTGCTTAAGTTGCTTTTCACCCACTCACATACATCCTCTCACAGATTCCGGGCCGGTGTTCCTGCACTGCCTGCTGTAAAGCTGTCTCGGGTTCTCAGTGGCAGCTGACGATGGGGCAGCTCCCGCCGCTCCTCTCGGAGCCAGCAGTTCGGGGTTGGCTCGGCCGTGCTCCCCGGCGGGAGCGGCGGCAGCGCTGCCGGGCTGGGGCCCGGGCCTGCCCGTGGGAGATCGACTGACGGCAGCTTGCAGGCCAGCTGATGAGTTGATTTTCCTTAGAACCTCCCACACGCACGTTTTCATTTCTCGTGCTGCCTTGCCAGTGTTCCTGTGAACGGTGTCTACGGTGTAACCTCAGCACACCGCGGAACAGAGAGGGTTCCCAGCCTCTCCTGTCCTCACCGCCTGCCCAGGCACCTGAGGTCCTCCTGGCCAGGGCCCGGCTCGGCGGGGAGCGCAGGGACAGGAGGGACAAAGGGCCAAACCCCGCGGCCCGAGGGGCAACTCGTGAGGGGGCGACCGGGTCGCGCCCCCGGTGCCATCGAGCGCGGACCCGCCGCCAGAGCGGCACCGGAAGCGGCTCCCGGAAGCGGCCGCTCCGTCCCGCGGTGCGATGGCGGCCGGCGGCCCCTGAGGCGCCGCCATGTACGCGGGAGCCGCCGCCGCGGGGCCGCCGCGCCGGGACTTCATCTCCGTCAGCCTCGGCCCGGACGGGGCGGTCGGGGCTGGCGGCTACAACAACAGCAAGGCCTGGCGGCGGCGCTCCTGCTGGCGGGTGAGGGCTGCGCGGGGAGCTGAGCGGTACCGCGGGCACCCCGGGCTGGGTGCGGGGGCACCTGGCGATGGGGGAGCGCTGTTGGGCCGGGCGATCGGGATGTGCCTGGGCTTGGGTGCAGCTGCACTGCCGTGGGGGACCTGCCTTGGCCCGCCCCGCTCCGAGCTGGGCCGGGGCCGTGGCTGTGCGCCCCGGGCCGTGGGCTCGGCTCTGCTCTCGGGCACGGGCATGGGGGCTCCACGTCGTGTCTTAATTTTCACGAACAAAGCTGGGGGATACTGTAAAATCCCGTGCTCTGCTAGTGGACATTTGGAGGGCAGTGCGGCGCTCTGTGGACACGAATGAGTGGGGTGAGATTTGGTCCCCGTGCCTCTGTTCCCTGTTTTAAGGCTTGAAGGGGGCGCCCTGGAAGAGTAAAGGGGGCGGTTCTGCTTTCTGTGGGAAGGCTGAGTGTGACGACAGGGGTCCCCTGGCAGAGCTCAGGGGAAGTGACCATCTTGTCTGCCTGTGGGTAGGGAGCCTTACTAGGAGTGGAAGTGTTGAGCCCGGAGAGTCTTGAATGAGAAGGAGTGAATCAAAAGGACGCAATAGCCCTTGTTACAGATAGGAGATGATGAATAGTCACCTACAGAGGATTTACAGGTTGTCAGATGAAGCATTTGAAAAGCTTGTTTAGGGACACATTCTCAAAGTTCTCTTTTATTACCAGCTTGAGAAATGTGGGTCCTTCATGTCACCCTTTACTTTATCCTTATTCTTTGGGAACAAAATATAGTAAGATGGTGGTAGATACCCTCGTATGTTCTTGTGCCTCATTCCTGTCTGTCCCAAGACACCACAATCAATGCCTCTTTTCCTGTCCTACCCAGAGGAATCAGAAGGCTCCAGTTTTCAAGCATCCTTCTGCAGTGGAGAGATGGTGATATGGTTTGCCGTGCAGGTAGAGCGGAGGATGACAGAGTGGGACTGGCATCTTGCAGTGTGCACAGGGAAGGGTGTGTAGGGTTCCCGTACTGTCAACAGGACAGTCGGAAAACAGGAAACTTTATGTGCTGTGGGGCTCGCAGTGTGAGCACATCGACAGTTCTGACTGGCTGTTGCTAAGAGGATGAGGACTGTGGGAAGTGCTGTGGGCCGTCGTGTGGTTGGTAGGATAGATTATTCCTGAGTGTACACTGGAACTTAAGTTCACTCTCTGTATGCCAGAACCAATATTAGTGAATTTCAATGTGACTTTTGGAAAAGTAACAATGGTACTTGAGCAGTTAATGTTTAACTCCAGCTGCTCTCTCTGTAAATGCAGGCTAATGTACATTAGCCTCTCTCAGGCTAATATAGGATTTACTCTCTGATTTTTAGTGATTGTTGCCTATACTTCAGTTTCAACAATACATTTTTGCCCAGAATTAAACTTGGAAACATTGTGGATTTGTCTTGTTCGTTGTTGGGGTGTTTTACTTCATTTTCATGCTGCTGCAGGTTGGTGACTTTCTCTGTGGTGCAGGACCTGTTCTGTGTGACAGTTCCCATGTTTATCAGAGGCAGGATGCCTGGCTTCTCTTTCACAGATTCACAGAATATTCTGGGTTGGAAGGGACCCACAAGGATCACTGACTCCAGCTCTTGAAGTGAATGGCTTGTACAGGGATTGAACCTGTGACCAGTGACTGGTGCTCAGTTTATTTTGAGCCTTTCTTCTTTGCTGCAGTAACATTTTGAGTTTTCCTACTGCTTGTTCTGTTCTTATTTTGCATATGCACTATGCAGTCCCTCCCCAGCCAGGAGGAAAGAGGCTTTTGGCTGATTTCCCTGTTGACATCTGGGCAGATGCTCAGGTCAGGCAGTGGAGGTTGTGATGAAAGTCACCTGTAGTTGAAGTTCTCTGGGATCCTTGGCAATCTGCAGATTCTGAGGTCCTTGCAGCAAGTGGCTCTGATGTTTCTGTGAGCTTTCTGTGCCAATATGCTAGCTGGTTAGATTCCTATTTTCTCATAATCAAAGAAAATAAGCAATGGAAATCTGCAGTTGGAAACAGGATAAAATTAAACCTACTGGGTTTTGTGTTTTTTAATCTGAATGAACCGGTAAGAGTTTATTTTTAACCGAGTAAGCTCTTAATGTTGTGCTAAATGTTCTTCCTCTCACTTCTTTTCTCTCCTAAAGAAATGGAAGCAGCTGTCCCGACTCCAGCGGAGTGTCATTCTCTTCCTGTTTGCCTTTTTGGCAGTCTGTGGAGTCATTTCGTACACAAGCATGGGAGAAGCATGGAAAAGTATGTATTCTATAGAGCTCGGAATTGCCAGTGAGGTGTTAGTTAGGAAATTGTAGTTCTTATAACCATTTTTAGTTTCTATTGACAGTGCCTGGGTGTATTCATTAAAGCACAGCTGTGAGATGATTTTATGTGAAGTTTCAATGACTTAATGTTTAATCAGAAATATTTTTCGTATCTCTTTTCTTTGTGTAGCTTGACTAGAGCAACGTTTTATTTTAGTTGGTGTCCTGGTCTCCACCAGGACAGGGTTATTTTTTTGCAGTAGCTGGGAGGGGGCGTGGCTGAGGCCCAGATGTTATTCTGTACCACCTCACTTCATTGCTAGGGGCAGAAGTGGGGGGGACAGGGGCAGTGGGGCACAAAGGGTTGAGATAACAACAGATCTGCCCAGAGCAGGTTGAAAACAAGTTTAATCTAACCATTTGTTGTATTAGGTACAGAACCACTGGTCACGATATAGCTTGATCCATTTGCATGGTTGTGGTACCTGACCCTGTATATTTATTCCTCTGTGTGCTCCTCATGGGGATCTTTTTCAGAGCAGGGAGAGGGACCAAGATTGCTTCGTTGCTGTACTGTGGGATATCAGTTTATGACATGATGACATCAAGGGCAGTGAGGGTCATTTGGGATGTGTGTTCAGTGTTGTTCTCCTACCCTACCTTGGGCACTGCCTTTGGGAGTCCAGTAATAATCGTACCCATTCTGTGTGGGGAACAGGGGAGGATGATTTTCCCAGCCTTTCATCCCCTTTTCCTTCTTCAGGCCTGTTACAATAGCTTTTGAGATTTTTGAATTCCTTTAGATGTTAAGGAAAGCATGTTCTTGTTGCCAAGTCTGCCAGGTCTCCTCAGTGCAGTCCACACCATGTTTAGAGTCAAAGATTTCTAAGAAGGTCATTCAGAGATCTGCCCTGAGGGTGGATAGTCATGAGTGGCATGGAAGGATGGGGGAAAATAGGCCAGTTTTTGGGGAAATTCTCTGCTCCAATGGTTTGGAAGTTCGCCCCTGAACAGCTACAGCACCCTGGTAAAGTGGCAGAATATTTGAAAGGAGAATGCTGTGGCAACTCCAGAGAGGAGCAACTTAATGCAGTGTGTTGGGCCCTGGCTGCTATTTATGAGACACTCTTATCACCAGACAGCACCCTCACGGGGAGGAGGAGGAAAGGAGAGCAACAGCCACATTGACCACTCAAACTGCAGCTGAGCCAAAGGAACAACCCATGAAGAAACCCAAACCAGTTTGCTTAGTGAGGCTTGAAGAGGAAGTAGGGCCCTCAGAAGAGAAAGGAAGAGGCAGGGCTGGAGATAATCACCTGATCCCCATCGTCGGGTGACCTGTGAGATGTGTGAAAAGATTTCAGCTGCCAGTCAGGTGAGCCCCTGGTGACCTGGTTACTGTGGTGCTGGGATATTGCGGCCCACAATATGAAACTAGATGTCACTGAAGCCAAGCAACTGGTATCCCTGTCCCAGGGGGCACTGACCAGGGAATTAGGAAGAGGACAGAAACGCTCAGCCTCTGCCCTAGGGATGGAAACACAACCTCACTATTTACGTGGACTGATCCAGACTGCACTGGAAAAGGGTGAGGCTCCAGAACATTTGCAATACATTGATGACATTATGGTGTGGGGGAACACAGCAGAGGAAGTTCTTGAGAAGGAGGAGAAGATAATCCAAATCCTCCTGAAGGGCGGTTTTGCCATAAAACAAAGTAAGGTCAAGGGACCTGCCCAGGAAATTAAGTTTTTAAGAGTAAAATGGCAAGGTGGGTGTCATGGGATTCCAGTGGATGTGATCAACAAAATACCAGGTGTGTCCTCAGCCACCAGCAAGAAGGAAATGTAGGCTTTCCTGGGCGCTGTGGGTTTTTGGAGGATGCATATTCCAGAGTACAGTCAGATTGTCAGCCCTCTCTGTATTGTGACTTGGAAGAAAAACGGTTTCAAGTGGAACCCTGAGCAACAACAAGGTTTTGAACAAATTAAACAGGAGGTTGCCCATGCAGTAGCCCTGGGGTCAGTTGGGACAGGACAAGATGTGCTCTACACCATAGCTGGGGAGAATGGCCCTTCCTGGAGCCTCTGGCAAAAAGTACCTGGTGAGACTCAAGGACAACCCTCAGGGTTCTGGAGCTGGAGATACAAAGGAGGCCTGCTACACCCCAACTGAAAAAGAGATCCTGGCAGCTTCTGAAGGGGTTTGAGCCACTTCGGAAGTGATTGGCACTGAAGCACAGCTCCTTCTGGCACCCCTACTGCCAGTGCTGGGCTGGATGGTCAAAGGGAGAGTCCCTTACACACATCGTGCCACTGATTCCACACGGAGTAAATGGATTGCTCTGATCACACAGCAAGCTCAAATAGGAAACCCCAATTACCCAGAGATTTTGGAGATGATCAGTAATTGGCCTAAAGGTGAAAATTTCAGACTGTCATCATCACAGGATGAAAAGGTGACATGTGCTGAGGAGGCCCCACCATACCAGAAAATGAAAGGAGACACGCTTTCTTCAATGATGGTTCCTGCTGTATTGTAGGGACACACTGAAAATGGAAAGCTGCTATGTGGAGTCCTGCACAATGGGTCACAGAAGCTCTTGAGGGACAAGGTGGATCAAATCAGCTTGCAGAGCTGAAGGCCGTCCAGCTGACTTTAGATATCACTGAATAAGAGAAATGGCCAGTGCTTGAGCTCTACACTGACTTGTGGGTTGTGGCAGATGCTCTGGGGGTCCCTGGGCCTATGGAAAAAGACCAGTTGGCAGCACATAGGGGAAACCCATCTGGGCTGCTGAACTGGGGCAACTGTGCCCAGGTAGAGTAGTTGGCTGCTAAAGTACATCATGTAAGATGCACAGGTACCCACAAGTTGGGCTGCTGAAGAACATCACAACAGACAGGCTGCCAAGATTTAAGTGTCTTAGGTGGATCTGGATTGGTAACACAAGGGGGAATTATTTCTGGATTAGTGGGCCCATGACTCCTCAGGTCATCAGGGGAGAGATGCAACATACAGGTGGGCTTGTGATCGAAGGGGGGACTTAGCCATGGACACCATCTCCCAGGTTATCTGTAACTGTGAAACGTGCTGCAGTCAAGCAGGACCAAATGGGTAAAGTCTCTGTGATATGGGAGGCAATGGTCAAAATATAAATATGAAGAGGCCTGGCAGATTGATCACGTCACACTCCTCCAAGCCAAGTGCCATGTGCTGACAATGGTGGAAACAACCACTGGATGGCTGGAGACACACCCTGTGCCTCATGCCACTGCCTAGAACACCATCCTGGGCCTGAAAAAGCAAGTCCTGTGGTGACATGGCCCCCAGAGAGAATTGAGTCAGATAATGGGACTCATTTCAAAAATGGCTTCATAGACCCCTGGGCCAGAGAGCATGGAATGGAGTGAGTGTATCATATTTCCTATCATGCACCAACCTCTGGTGCATGAGTTGTACAAGGGACTGTTAAAAACCATGTTGAAAGTAATGGGTGGTGGAACTTTCAAACATTGAGATCTGCATTTAATGAGGTCCACCTCTATCTCTACCAGTCGAGCTGGGCCTATCTAATCAAAACCTCCACATACTGTAGAAGGGGATAAAGTCAGTGTGGTACATATGCAGAATGTGTTAGGGAAGATAATTTGGATTAGTCCTGCTTCAAGCAAACACAACCCCATCCGTGGGATTGTTTTTGCTCAAGGACCTGGGTGCACTTGGTGGGTAGTGCAGAGGGACAGGGAAACACAATGTGTCCCTTAAGGGGATTTGATTTTTGGGTGAGCACAGTCTGTAATGTTGAATTGTATGATATTGGTTGCTGAATGATGTTGCCACTGTGTGCCATAACTACCATGGACAGTGAGGGCAGACTGCTCTAGATATACCAGTTGTGAGCTCCTGATGCAGCTTGAACCAACTGACAGCATGTCTTCCTGCCCTGGAAGACGTAAGGATGGATAGAACCCAGAGTCCTGGACTAAATGAACTCCACAGACATCTTAGAAGGATGGTCTTTGACTATGGAATATTTATATATGTGTATAGTTGGATGGTATAGAGATAGGCATGGATAATGTACAGGGTGAGGAAATCTTGGCCATGAGTAGGGTCAAGAAAAGTTGTGTAGGTACCTGTGTGCGTGTCCTGGTTCCAGCCAGGACAGCATTAATTTTTTGCAGTAGCCATGAGGGGTTGTGGCTGAGGCTTGGATGTTATTCTACATCACGTCATGTCATTGGGGGGTGGGGAAGGGACTGTTTTGTTATTAATATTATTGCTGTTACTGTTAATTTTCTTATCTCATTGCTGTTTCCAGTTAATTGTTCTTATCTCAACCTTTCCTTACATGCCTCCAATTCTCAAGTCCATCCCTGATGCAGTGGGAAGGGGGAGGAGAAAACTGGGGAGCAGAGAGTGGCAAGGTGGTTTTGGAGGGTCTCGGTGGGGGCACGGAATTTGGGAGTACCATTCCTAAACCATGACAGTTGATTAAGATTTGGTGGCTGTTTATTATGTTTGTATGTAGATATTGGTAGCCCAAACCTAATCAGTAGAATAAAATAATCCTCTCTTGGTTCTGACTGCCCATCAGATTAGAAATTACGAGCATTTGTACAATACTTAAGCACATTTAGCTCTGATATTATCTTACTGCCTGTACTGAGAAACTGAAATAGTAGCAATTAAAAAAAGAGTGCCTTTTAGCAACCCCTTTGTATATTAGGGAGAGCATTAATACCAAAATACATTTGTATTTAACAATTAGTATGTGTTTATCGATGTTTTGTAAATGCACTTTTTGGAGGTGCATCCACTATATGAATGCAGCAAACTGTTATAAATTTCTAGCTGCAACCTGAAGTGTTGATCTTTTGTGCTGAGCAGTTTTGTGTGTCTAGGTCTAACAAACAAATCGTTAGATGATCAGAGAACAGAACAAGAAATTCCTGGAGTAAAGCTGGCAAATCCAGCTGTTCTACCAGCACCCCAGAAAGCAGATGCCAACCGTGGAGACTACCCTGAGCTTTCACCGCAGGTACTGAGAGAAGACATGAGTTTTATAAAGCTACCAAAGAACTTGTGAAGGCTGCAGATAGTGATTGGTTCTAACAGTTGTTGTGGAGAAAGGAGTTAGAACTTGCACAAAGGAGTCTGCTCTGGGTGGAATGCTCGCTTTTCAGGAAGGGCTTTGTTGTATCATTTCTTGGCTTTACCTTTTTTATTTAAGTATTCTGTATGCTATTTATTACTCACTGCTCTGCCCAGGAGTGCCAGGACTTTAGGTCACAGTGACCTCTTACTTGAGGCTTCACTTGTGCTGTGGTTAATTTGTTTTGACTTGGGAGTGCTCTGGGCATCAGTCTCACTGTTGTGAGGAGCCTGGAGTCGTGGCTGAATAGGAAACATGAATGCAGCTGATGTCACAGTGAATGCAAACAGCTTTTCTGAGAGCTTGAGAAATAGCAGCAGGCAGAGCAGATGTTAGGAGCGTTTGAAGGGTTGTGTTTTCGGGAAATGCAACGGGAAAGGAACATAACTGGATTAGTGGATTAGTGCAGGAGGTCTTTAGCATACCTTCCATTCAAGGCAGAACTTGCCTGCTGATATGATAGCAAAATAAGATTAATCTGAAGCATTGTTTAATACTGTTTAGTAAATACTGTTGACTTATGGTTTGAAATTTTACCATCTTTGTAATATACCAAGTGCATATTTTTTTTTCTTCTCCCAGAAGCAGCCAAACCCACCTCATGGTCGTCGTGGTCCTTCCAACCTTCAGATCAAGGCACCACGGAGGGACACAAGGCTGAAGACCCGACACAGTACCCTCAGGGCTGTAGAAGAGCCAGTGCAGACTGATAAAGGAGAGGAAACGGAGAAATCCATTATCAGGTAGAAATGTTTCAAGCAAGCTACAGTGTTTCCCCTCTTGGCTTGACTTGAAGTCCATCCTGAAAGACTTCTCCTTCAGGAGGTTTTTCACAAAAACCTGTAAAACTGATTTATGCATCTGTGGTGGCAGGAAAGGCTTGTCACCCCATGACAGTAAAACCCATACTTTGAGCAGCTCATCCTTTGTGCTTCTTCATGATTTTTTGGTGATCATCATTTGTGTGGTACTGTTTGGTGTTGGTGGTGTGGCCATTGCAGAGCTGGTAGATAACAAATTACTTGTAATGCAGCGTTTTCAGGTGTTTTTTATTAAATTCCATTGCCAAGATATTTAATGAAATTCCAAGAGCTTGTAAGACACATTTCTTAATACAGTAAAATTTTTCTGGTGCAAATTTCTTTCTTTGAACAGAAAACTTATCTACTGGACAACATAGATATTTTGATCCTTGACACAAAATGCAATTTTTTTTTAATCAGAGAATCATGAGATAAAGGAAATGCAGAGATAAATCCCATTCATTTGCATGACTTTCTGTGACCAAAATATGTCTTAATTACAGTCCCTTGTATTTGCAGCTGGAGAGGAGCAGTGATAGAACCTGACCAAAACACTGAACCTCCATCCAGTAAAATAAAGGAACCAGAAAAACCTTCATCTGTGGAGGCTGAAGACCAGAAGGAACCAGGTAAATAGTAGAGTTAATTATTCCTTTATTTCTGTTCGCTTTTATGGTTGAAATTGTGTGAATTTTGCCCATGCACATCTGTTTTATTTATTGTAATTAGAGGAAACACAAAGTTTAGGAAAGATTACGTACCTAGAACATGCAAGCCTTTCAGTGTCCTTATTCCACCATGGCAGTCTTCATGCTTACTAGCCTTCAGAATCTGAAAGTCTTTGAACTAAAGTCTCTGGGTGGAGACATATTTCAGGACAGGGTAATCTAAGGAGAGAGGTTGTGAAAGAGACAACTTCCCTTTTTCAGCTGTCGTTTTCCTTCTGTTCTGCAAATACAGGGAAAGTTACTTCCTCCCTGAACTAAACTGAACTGTTTTTAAGGCTCACCAGAAAGCTGCAGAAGTTGTTTTTGAAGTTGCTGCCCTTGTGAAGCAGAGAACCTTTTGTTCCTTTTTCTGGGTTCATACAAGGGAAGTTCTGGTGTGATAAACAGGACGTATTTCAACGTGATATATTTGCACTTTTGCTAGCTGAATATTTATGGGATTAGCTTTGCTGCTTGGTGTTTCCCACTCTAGAAGTCTTTGTTTACAATTTTGAAAAATTTCAGCTAATGGGCTTGAAATTTTCCATGTTGGATGTGTAACATAAACTTCACGTGATGGCAAATTGCAAGCAAAAATCAGTAGAATTATGGAAAAAGACAAAAAAATGTAAATTTTCTTCCTCTTTTCGTATTAAATGAAAAGTTCAATAGACATTACTTTTATAGAAATGGTTTTAAATTTAACAGAAAGCAAAGAATAAAAGAGGGAAGATGGAGAAAAAATGGTAGGTGTTGAATCAGTTGAGGATTGTATTGTTAAGCATCGGTATTCAGCAGCTGAATTACTGTGGATTTTAATTTAGTATTTCCTGACTTCAGCTCTTTGAGCTTTAGTGATAATCATCTGCAACTGTGCATGTGATTAATGTTTCATTTGCAGAAGTGACAATTTTGTTGCCAGGGAGAGATTTCTTTTTCCACCTGGCTGAATTGCTGACCAGAAACACTGACTGGTTATTCTACAGACGAAAGGCTGTCCTGAAGAGAATAATGTGAGGATGGTTTTTCCATTGCACAGATCAGTTAGTTTGGAAGAAAGTTTATTTTGGGTAGAATGCAGCAAAATGGTGCTTGGTATAGCTGCATAATGCCCTGCAGAAGTCCTGAGCAAGGTGCTGTTTTCCTTTGCAGTGCCCATAAATGAGCGCCAGCTGGCTGTGATCGAAGCCTTTCGCCACGCCTGGAGAGGGTACAAGGATTTTGCCTGGGGCCATGATGAGCTGAAGCCTTTGTCCAAGTCCTACAGTGAGTGGTTTGGACTTGGGCTTACCTTAATTGATGCCTTGGATACCATGTGGATTTTAGGCTTAAAAGAAGGTAACATTTTTTCCTCCTCCGTTTTTTTCCCTCTAAAATAATTCCTTATATTCTATCCAGGTAGTGCATGTTCAGAGGTCTTTGAGGGCAACATTTTTTACATGTGGCCAATAAGTTTAGCTTTCCTGTGTGGGTAAATACATAATATATTTATATATATGTATGTATATATATACATATACATACACACACACATAAATATGTATAAAAATATTTTAAAAAAACCCCAACTATATTAAAGGACACTGTTTTTCTTGCAATTGAATTTTGAGCCAGAAAAAGAATATTCCATGGTTACGTGTAACAAGAGATACAGTGGATATATCTGTAAGTAATCCATGGGTGGAGAAAGGGAGCGCTCAATGCTTCCTGAATTGCTCTTCTGCCTGTCTTTTTAGAGATATTCTGGAAGTGACCATGTGAGAAAACTTTAAAACAGATTTTAAAAACCAAGACAAAATTTTTGCAATTCTGTTGCAAAAAACTTAAATGCTTAATCAGTATTTAAGAGGAATTTTTTGTTGTGTGTTTGGCTTTTTTTTTTTTTTTTGGTGATGCAGGGCTTTTAGTGGTATTAAAAAATTTCTGGAACTGTATTTATTTAACCTTGGTAGATAGCCTCCTTTGTAAACTTTTATTAATCATGCAGCTTTTTCTGTCGAGATAAGAAGAACAGAGCTGCAAGTAAGGGGACAGTAAATACTCAGTCCTTCATGGTTCTCTCTCTTCTACCTTTGAAGTTTGCATAAAATAGAATTTTTGTTTGGTTTAATATGTTGTGTGTGCAGCTCTAGGCCTGAGCAGACTATCTTGGAGTTTCATCAAGTTGTCAGTGTGTTGCTCTTTTTTTTTTCCTAAAAATTAATTGTGAACTGAATAAAACTTTTAAAATAAATGATTAGTAGTTTAGATGTGCTGAAAAGGGGTTCTTGGTGAGGAGTTCTTCATATTTTATAGCAGTTCTGCTGATTGCCTTAGAAAGCTCCTGAGGTATCTTCTGAGTACAAAATGCTATGTAAATGAAAGTTTTCTTTGAGACTGCCAATCTTTCTTATTAGCTGATGAATGCAAAAGCTTCTGTGGCAGAGGACTGTGCCTTTGCTGTTCCGCTGCTAATAGCCCTAACATCTGTCTGGGAGATTTTCTGTGGTTCTTAACCTGCTCAGCATCCAAGACCAGAGGGCATAGAGGCATCCTTTTGCTTTAGAGTTTATCTTCTGTGAATTGCCTTCAATTTCTGGGAAACTGGTTGTGCTGCTGCTTCTCACAAGAAGGAATTTCTGGAGGCTGTGAGATTGTTCGAGGTAGCCCAGCCCTCACAGTTGGAGGCTGAGCTGACTCACATGCACCATGGAGATAGACCCTCTGCCAAAGCAGTCATTGAGTGATGCTGCTGCTGCTGCTAAGCTGGCTGATGAATCTAAAATGGCTTTTTTTTTTTAGCGTTCTTTTTTTAAAATTAGTAGCGTGATAAACAACCATTTTTGTTCCTAGAGAAAAAAATTGCAACCTGTGGGGATTTTGTGTGTTAAGTGCTGAGGCAGGAAGCAGACTCCCCAGGACATTGCTAGGCTAAAGGTGTTAAAGGCTGTTAACTGAATATGTTATCTGTTGTCTTGGTAGATAACAGCTTTGGTTGAAGATTTAAATAAAAACAGAAGGCTCTGTGAAAGTGTAACTAATTGTCTGACAAGTCGAATGGATGGATTTGAAAGACTTAAATTTCTGGATTTTTTTTAATAAAGAATTTCTCTGTTCCTTCCTTTCTTAGACTATTAAGAACTTCCTATTTTGGTGGATATTTCTGTCTGTATGCATCTGTGGTGTGTGCTGAATAAGAGTTAAGCCAGGATGTGCTCTTCTCTTTAGTTTTCCACCTAAAATTATCACCTCTGTAGACAGATGTAAATAAGTGTCTGGGATACATGGAATACTCATGTCTCTAGTCGTTTGAACATTCCAGAAGTTCATAAATGAACTACCTTTTATACTTCGCAGAATTTGAAGAAGCAAGAAAATGGGTAGCAAATGATTTAGTATTTGATAAAAATGTGGATGTGAACCTGTTTGAGAGCACCATCCGTATCCTGGGCGGCTTGCTGAGCACCTACCACCTCTCCGGAGATAGCCTTTTCCTGGAAAAAGCTGTGAGTGACAGGCAGTACAAATGAAACTGGGTTATGTGTTCCATATTGGACAAAGTTGAGGGAAGATTTCTCAGAAAGTTAAATGTTGCTGTTTTTTAAGAGTTTCATATTTAAAGTGGTGGGAAAGGGATTTACCATTAGGCTTTTAAGCCTGCACCTCTTTGCTCTTTGGATGACCTCAGAGCCTCGCTCTGTTTAGCACCTATCCTTGTATGCCTGCTCTTCTGCTGATGAACAGCTGACCATAATAAAGTTCATGAAACAAAGCAAGAAATAAATGCTTGGCAAATGGTAATAGTTGTCTTTTGATTCCCTCTCTGTGTGTCTTAACAGCATCAGCCACCTCTTCAGATTAACTAGATGCAGTTAGTGACTGCAGACTTGCATCATGTGGCATAGGGATTGCAGTCTCAGATGAGGCCTGCAGTGCTAGGGACAAGGTGGAGACTCTGCTCATTACTATGAATAAATCCATGACCTCTTTTAATTCTTTAATTGCTTGCACCACCTAAAACTAAGCTGCTATTCTGTCTTTTTCTGTATGCTAGGTGAAGAAAATCTAATGGGGTGTGAGTGTATATTTATTTTTTGTTTTGTTTGTTACTTTGTCCTGTGCTTATGGGTTTTCTCTAGAAAGACATTGGGAACAGGCTTATGCCAGCATTCAGGACCCCCTCAAAGATACCATATTCTGATGTCAACATTGGCCGGGGCACGGCACATCCCCCTCGCTGGACATCCGATAGCACTGTGGCAGAGGTGACCAGCATTCAGCTGGAGTTTAGGGAGCTCTCTCGTCTCACTGGAGATGACAAATTCCAGGTATGGAAGAATAAATTGATGTCTTTCTTTATCCACCTCTCTGCAGCTCCACCACTGACTCCCATCAGTACTTGTGGTCTCTGGAGTCTCTAAGTTACAATAAATAAGTTGTGAAACTCTAGATGAGGGAAGAAAAAGAAACAAAACATCCTGATTATTTTATTGAATACCAAAAAATAGTAGTGGAGATGAATAATTATTTTTCTTCCTCAGAAACAGCTTTTAGTTAAAAAAATAAAAAATTCTGAGTGTGGTTTCTTGATGCCCTTATCTATATGCAAAGAAGAAAACTGTAGTGTTGCCATCCAAGGAACTAAAATATGACTCACTAGGTAAGAGTCTGAGGGCAGGTCACGGTATAAGGAAGAGTAATTTCAGAGAAAATAATATTTTCCACTTTTCTTTTTGTTTGCTGATGTTGTTCAATTGTATCCACAGCTCAGTTTTGGAGAATGTAGTTATTTAAGGAAGCTTTAGCTATTGCATGATTCATGTAGTTGTTATTTTAGCTGGACTTGTACTTTGCAAATCCGAGTAAATCAGATCATAGTCCTGTCCCATAGTACTGGCTTTCGAGTGGGCTTACCTTGAACGAAAGAAAACAGTTATAATTATTTCAGAGTACTTAAATGTACCCAGAACATCATGTTTTGAGAGTTCAAAAGTTTGAAATCCTATATTTAATATATTGCTCGAGATGAACTTTATGTCCCTGATGGTAATTTGGGTAAGAAAAGTTACAGATTTGTTACTGGCCTGGAGTTACTAACTACAGTTTTGTGCATCATTTATACCTGTAATTTATGCTTGCCATTTTCTTTCCCGTAGAAAGCTGTAGATGAGGTGATGAAGCATGTTCACACCCTCTCAGGGAAAAACGATGGACTCGTGCCTATGTTCATCAACACCAACAGTGGGCAGTTCACCCACCTGGGGGTCTACACTCTGGGAGCCAGAGCTGACAGCTACTATGAGTATCTGCTCAAGCAGTGGATTCAGGGGGGGAAAAAAGAAAACGAGTAAGTTCTTTCCACTTCTCATATCAGTGTGAGAATTAGGTGAGCTGTAAAACTTTCTGTTGTAGTTAGTTTGCTGCTTAAAGAAAATTAATGTATGTTTAGAGTCAACTGAACATATCACTGTTTTTAAAAGCAAGCTAAGCAGCAAAAGAGAGCTGTGGTAACTTCGTGTAAAACCAGTAGGAGAGTTAGGCTTAGTCTCAAAGCTCCTTCTCCACAGAGGGCTTTTCTTCCTCAGCTCATCAGATGTAAGGCGTGTGACAGCAGGAGATGAAAATTAAGTCTTTGCTGTAGATGTGGAACATAATTAGACACTTCTGAAATATGGCTGATATTTCCTTTCACCAGCAATGTCTGTGTTTGCTCTGGGTTTTTTAGTGAAGGGTAAAAGGAGACTGAAGTTTGATGTTTGTATAAATCTTTGCTTTGATTACAGAAGCACAGACTGGTTTGGGTTGGAAGGGACCTTAAAGCTCATCTCATCCCACCCCATGCCCTGGGCAGGGACAACTTCCACTAGCTCAGGTTGCCCAAGCCCCGTCCAACCTGGCCTTGAACACTTCCAGGGCAGCCACAGCTTCTCTGGCAACCTGTGCCAGGGCCTCACCACCCTCACAAGGGAGAATTTCTTCCTAATATCCAATATAAACCTACTTACTTTCAATTTAAAGCCCCTTTCTCTAACTCTTCGTGCCCTTGTAAAAAGTCCCTCTTTAATTCTCATACATTTCTTTTTTCTGCACTGCAAAAGTGGAAGTGAAACTTTATAAGGAGCAGAGGAATTAAAGATGTTGAAAAAGAAGGTTTCCTCCAAAACAAGACAAAAAATCCAGCAGTTTTTTTTGCATTATAAGCTAATTATGTTGGACTTGTTCATTTTGAGAGTGTCAATATGCCTCTTAGAGGCTCTTCTGTGTATCAGAGCAAATGCCTTTCTACAAACAAGGTTTTCTCACTGCTTTTTCCAAGCTTTACCTCAGCGTAAATGGAGAATCAGTGTTTTTGGGACCACAATGGCATTTTGAGAGCCTCGCAATGGACTTAATCAACAGGTTGTTTTCCACATGAAAGTTCTTAGAAACAAAGGAAAATCAAATTAAATACTGTGAAACAATGTTTCACAATGAGAGAGGTCAATTGGAGAAGATTGCTCCAAGTCTTTGAATCTCCCTCTTGAATGGAGATACCACTGCACCTTCGGATGGAGGTACTAAAAAATTGCTTGGATAAAACTTCAGGCAACCTGATATAACTGAATCTGCCTCAGAGCAGAGGGATGAAGTAGAGACCTCTATGAGGTCCTTCCCAGCCTAGATTTTCTGTGATTTCAATTACTTTACTTCCAAGGATTTTTGAAAAAAATCTGGCTATTGCCTAGAAACAGTTTGGGATGTTTTTTTTAATACATAAATAAGGGTTTACTTTTTAAAGTGTTGCTACATGGTAGCAACAACCAATTAATGTCCAGTTAATGGTGACTTTGAGGGTTTTTTCGTCAGTTCACATTTAGTTAAATATTATTCTTTAGACCAAAATAACAGTCTCCTAAAGGATTGTGGTGATCAGCTATAATGAAATATGTTCTGACTGTGTGTACGTGAGCCAACTGGGAATGTTTTTTATTCACAGCCTGTTGGAAGATTATATGAGAGCCATAGAAGGGGTGAAAAAGCATCTTCTTCAGAGATCAGCCCCCAGGAAGCTTACTTTTGTAGGAGAGCTTGCTCATGGCCATTTCAGTGCCAAGATGGTAAGAAATACAATTGCATTAAAAAAAAAAAAAAACAACAAAAGAAAACAGAAAAACCGTCACAAAATTTAAATAAAACCCAACACATGGCCAGGCAGATGAAAAGCTTTTCGCTCTCTGAAGAAAAAAACAACCACCCTAAACCAACAAAAACCCAAACCCCAAGACTATATATATGTACACATCTATCTCTCCAGTGTGATGGCAGTACTGAGTAACTGCTTTGTACATACTCACCACATGTGCAAACCAGGGGCCTCCTCTCTGGGTTAGTCTAGTAAATCCATTTATTTTCCTCTAAAATGGAACATTTTGGTGCTGGAGTTAAATTTTCTAATTTTCTTTCTCTTTTTTTTTTTTTCTGTTTTTTTTTGGTCATGAACTTCCAGTGTCTGAATCTGTTGAGGCAATGCCTATTTTATGTATTTTTCATTTTCCATAATTCAAAATATACATGGACACTTGCACACCTGGCTTTTCAGATTTGCCTTCAAAAGAAGGTGATGATCTAATATTGTGTTATGGGGTTAAAAAAAAAATCTGATCATTTTGGAGGTTTCTGTCCATGTATGACTTTTTTTTCTTTTCCTATTGTAGGGTTCTTGAGTAAAACAGTATGCTGTTTGCTGTGGGGAACATTGATTAATCTTAACTCCCTGCTCTTAATATATGCATCCACACTCTTTAAAATGCATTTAAAGATCTTGCAGTTAAAGATCTCATACAAGTGTTAAAAATCTCATGCAAGTGCAGGCATGGTATGTGCTTGTGGCTTGTCTTAAAGGCAAGTGATGTATTATTAATGTATGTGTAGCCTTATGCATACTTTTTCAATACCTGAAGTAAGGTTTAGTGAATTCTATTATTTGTTTGGTTTCTTGATGTAATATTTTTTAGATCCTCAGCTGTAGTTTTCAGTGTTTTCTTCTTGGATCTGAATTTCCCAAAAGCTTTCCAAACCTGCTGTGACACCAGAGTCTGGGTAGAGGGGGCTGCTCCATCCCAAGATAGGACAGAATTGAATCGAGACAGATAGATGTGGCTTAGGCATCTCCATGTGTCAGTACACTTTCTTCTGTTCCATGGAGTTAGAATTTTGGTATTTAATCTATTATTACTTGTTGAAAGGCTGGATAGGTCTCTTACATTTGGCCAGCTGGAAAAGTGGGGAATGTTTGACTGTTACGTTTATGTTGACCTTTACAACCCTCAACTTTCCTTTAGGACTGGACAAAGCTTTTGAAGGCCTATACAGGGGCATCAGAATGGTTTCGCTTTTTGGGCAATGAGACCCGAACTTTCATTCTGAATCTTAAGAATAATTTTAAATCCCATATGTGACATCAGTCTGCAGTTCTTACAGTTTTATATCAGCGGTGGACAGAATGAGGACAACCAAACCTTTAGGTGGTTCTGTTGACCCCATGCATGAGCTGATATGGAATATATTGTATGCTTCTGGTAAACCAAAAGTCGCTCTCCTCCCCCTCACCCTGATCTGAGACCTTTTTTCCAGCAACTTGTCATAGAAACACAGTCTGGGATGTTTTCCAAATTAATGAGTTCTCTAGTAATGTTGCCTGCTTCATGATACATTACATCAGATTGTTAAAGACTTATCCTCAAGTTGTAGGTACCAGAAGTGTGTTTTGAAGAAGAGAAGGAATAAACCCAGAAAGACAGAGATGCGCACACACACACACACAAATACCTGTTTGATGCATAACTTCTCTGCAGTAAGAGTTGTCTTGTCGTGCAGGATCACTTGGTTTGCTTCTTGCCGGGTACTTTGGCACTGGGAGCCCACAATGGACTGGATGCTGATCATATGAAATTGGCTGAAGCCCTTATAGAAACCTGCTACCAGATGTATGCTCAAGTAGAGACAGGCCTGAGCCCGGAGATCGTACATTTCAACCTCCATGCGCAGAAGGGCCACAAAGATGTGGAAATCAAGGTGAGCAGACAGCTGGCCTGAACTCCAGTTCCATGATTCCTCTGTAGCTTTGTTCTGCTGTTGAACTCCTGGCCAGATATTGGTGATGGGGTCTGTTGTGGAGCAGTTAATTCCTTTGCTGCCTTGCCTTCTAGCTGTACCCTGGGCTTTGGTTTTAATTACCCTGATAGTGTATTTAGAAGCTGAGTTATGCATAGCAAACTCTTAGGAGTAGATGGAGATGGGAATCATTATCTTTCTCTCTGCATGTGTCCTTGAGGAAATTGCCTGTCTGAAGTGCTCTTGCCTTTTTTTCCTCTTGCAGCCTGCAGACAGGCACAACTTACTGCGACCAGAAACTGTGGAAAGCCTTTTTTATATGTACAGATTCACTGGTGATAAGAAATATCAAGACTGGGGCTGGAAAATCTTGCAGAACTTCAATAAATACACACGGGTAAGGCCAAGTGACCTTGTTCTGTCAGGACTTTATTTGCTCACTTGCTTTCTAACTCTAACTTTGGAAACTTACAATGTTTCAAGATTGATCAGATACCTGTGGGGAAATTTGTAAGAATATCCAGAAAAATTGGTTTCTTACAGTTTGAGATACACTATTTAGTCCATAAGGGGACTAAGGGAAAGAACTTGTATTGCATTGATTAAACAGTGGATGTAGAAGCTGTAGGCAAGACTCCAAAGTGTCTCTACATCTTGGAAGCTGTTTGAATCTCTACTGTGGTTGTTTTTAGAATTCAGAAGCTGAGAAGGACCTGGCTGGATTGAATGAATGCTCTGATTAAAGCTGCCAACTAAAAAAATGGGCACAAAATGGCATTAATGGTTTGATAGAGGGGTTTTGTATTCATTCTGACTACAGTGCTGGTTGAGGTATCACTGATATGCTGTGAAAGTGTGGCCTAGATGCTAGTGGTCATCAAATATCTATGGTCTGTTCTGAAATGGGTATGGGGCTTGGGCCAGCTCTAACCTAGAAATTGCTAGTTCCTTCCTGTATGTTTGTCCAGAAACTTCAAAGCTATGTTCCTTGTGATACCTCTTTAACTTAAGTATAAATGGATATTTTGTTTCTTTTTATCCGTGTGGTTTCTTTTAAAATGCAATGAGTTGGTGTTTTTCATAACTGAAGCTCTGTACGTAAAGCAAAACCAAGTACAAAATGAAAAACATGCTGATCTGTTTCCTAGCATTTATCTTCTCCAAGTGCATTTGGATGTTAGGAAGTAAAAATAATTTATTGTAGATTATATAAAGATACAAATTTCTGGTTTGGACTTTTTGTTTGTTTGTTTGTTTATTTGTTTGTTTTTTGGCACAGGTTCCTACAGGTGGTTATACTTCCATTAACAACGTCCAGAATCCCAGTAATCCAGAGCCACGGGACAAGATGGAGAGCTTCTTCCTTGGGGAAACACTCAAATACATGTTTCTGCTGTTTTCAGACGACATAGACTTAATCAACCTTGACAAATACGTCTTTAACACGGAGGCTCATCCACTCCCTATCTGGACGCCAGCATAGACTGCAACACTGGACCTTTCAGTGGTGGCATTTTTATCTCCAAGTCACTTTACTTTTCAGGGTTTGAGGGGAGATGCTATATTGCACCTTTTTTGGCTACAAACAACAAACAAAACCTTGGGGAAAGCATCTCTAGTTTGAAGAAATCATGTCAGTCTTAAATCTAATCCCTGGTTCTGGGATGAACAAACCATATGAAGCTGGTTTCCCTAGTACTGATGATGAGGTTCAGAGAGTAATTGCAGTGTGGACCACGACATTCATGGGGCTCTGGTGACCCAGAACTCACTTATGTCAGTCTTACTAAATGCTCGTTATATATTGGGAATGCAGCGAGTCGGCTTAGGGCACAGGGTTGTTTCTGGAGAGCAAGAAAAAGCCTACAGTTTTTTTGTTTATTCTGGATTCACTGAAACACTGGATTACAGAGCCATTCCTTTGTCAGAATGTGACAGTGGTTCACGTGGAAAGTGGAATAAACAAAAGAGCTGCAGTGCTGTCCCAGGCAGAAGCAAAGCTGTCAGTATTGCTGCTGATATTCTGATTTCATTCCAAACTCACAAGCTGTGCTGCACCACCTTAGAAGAAGGAAGAGGCAGCAGAGCATCCATTGTATAGTGTCTTAGTTTTTGTAGAGCACTTTGAACAATCTGTTCAAGCTGGGGCTGAAATGAATGGTGAAGGGGAATTTGCTGCTGGTTTGGCTCAAAGTGGTATATAATTTTTTAGAGGCATTGCAGTTTTTTTACTTATCTGCAGGAATGCAGGAGAAAATGTGAAATGCAAGTGAAACTACACGTGCATTTTATATATTATTTGCATCAGTTAGACTCAGGTATTCTGACTGAAAGCTGCTTTCTGAGGTTGGGTACTGGGAAAGCTTGTGAGCGCATTAGGTATCAGCCTCCTTCCGTCCCTTCCTGTCCAGATATCACATCATGAGGTGTTTGTTGACTCAAAACAAGCTTACAACTGTACAGCATAGTTTATGTGATTCATAATTTCTTGGACTGTGGAGAAATTTTCAATTTTGTTTTTCCTTAGTAATACATTGATCAGAAGTATTTTCAATAGTAGTGTTAAAAGCAAACAGTCTAAAAGTATTACAGCAATTTCAGATCCCAGTAGATTTAGAGAAATCCATTTCAGTTGCTTCAAGACAAAGCAGACCCAGGTTTTTTAAGAATCTTATTGGAACTCTGGGATCTTTAATTTTTATGTGTGCAATAGATTTTAAATCATGAATTTGGAAATGAGCTTTCAAATGTTATTATTATTTAAATGCACCTTTTTTGTCATCAAAGGTACCCTGGGAGTGGCAGGACATGACAGGTCAGTGCAGAGTGCTAATGTTCCTCCTGCTCATTTGCCAGCAGTAACCCTTGCAATGAGCTTCTCACATACATGTGCAGTGGAATCCAATCACTGTGGCCTTTGGCTGCACAACTGATTGGTTGCCAATACTTTTGTTTTCTTTGACAAAACAGCAAATGAGGAAGGTGCTGTTGAAATGTGGGAGGTAACACCCTCGGTGTTTTTGTTTGTGGAGCAGATTTGTGCTGCTGAGGAGCTGAGATTCGGCTAAAAGCTAATCTTAAAATTGGAGATTAAAGAAAAAAAAAATTCAGTGACACTACCAAGGACCTGGTGACTTGTGTTGCTTTGGCCTTGTGCCTTTGACCGAAGCTAGTACTGAACCCTTAATTATGACTGTGCTATGGATTGTAAAACTTGTGGGGTTTGGTGTTTCACCCATACAGCTGCCTGACTAAGGCAACAGAGACATTTCTTAGGAAATGGAATACATATAAATGCTTACCAAAAATATTCTGGTTTTGAAGTCTTACATTAGTCTTAATGTAATCGATTCTACAAATGGGACTGCACGAGTCTGCATTATATTATTTTTGCCTTATGACTGGTTTGAGAGTAATAATTCATTTCCTAATGAGTTAAAGGAAGGGAGAGAAGAATAAACCATCACTTTCCCAAACACATCTTGTCGTTTAGCTGAGCCTTTTAGTTCAACTGATTTCTACCTAGTTCTTCTTGGGACATGGAATCTCTGCAAAACATGGCTTTACTGTCCTCAGTCCTTAAACCTGAAGTTCAAATTGTTCAGTTCTCGCTTCCCTTGAGAACAGATGCTTGTTTCAGACCCCTATATCACATGTGAAATGGCACAAACTAAAGAATCTGAACAAAGCTCATCTGTTCTTCCTGTTCTTTTGCAAAGGTCATTTTAATTGCTTATTTATTTTTACTTTCTTAACAAACTGTTGTGTCAGGTCAGTCTCTGAGCTCCACAGCCCATCTCTATTCCATGATGTGCTCCCCCAGCACAACAGAAACTTAAAAGTTTCCCTTTGAGCACTCTGTGGTTCCTTGTTCCAAAGCCTGAACTTCCTGGTCTGTAACCTGCTGATGTTTCAGTGTACTGGGATGCTCCTGGCTTAAGTGGAATGTTGTGAAAAGGCCAGGGATTCTGTCCTGCACAAAGAGCTGCAGTGGTTTCTCTCCAAGACCTTGAGTGCCTGCCTAATTATAATAGATTTGGGAGTCTCATACCTGGGGCTTTGAGCCACAGCTTAGGAAAAAAATACAGACCTGTTTGCTCAAAGAAAATTCAGCAGATGGATGAGACACAGTTAGCATCTAATCCCTGAACTTCTGAAAGATGAATTCTCATTACAGGTCATAAAAACTGGCAGTTTTGCCAGGTGCCTGGTGTTGGCTGAGAGGCCCCTCGTGTTTCACAGGACTTTCCAGTAACAGGATGCCAAGTTCAGGTACACCTCTGTTTACTCCTCCAAATACTAGACAAAAAGTACACCTTGTTTGCACTTCCATACCAGTGTGATGTTGGCAGTTATGAGGGATGAAAACAGGAAAGGTTTTTGCAATAACACAGTTTTGTGAATTCTCCTGCATTTTAGGACCTCCCTTCAGCTGTGCACTCCTAGAAATAGCCCTGGCAGGGAAATCAGCTCCTGATTTCCAGCGTTACACTCAGTATATTTAACCAGACCAGTAAAACTGACAGGACCAGGGTAGATTCATGAAGCTTGTTGCTTCAACAGAAAGTTTTTAAGATTTTTCTGACTTTGGATTTGTTAAGAAGGGCTTGGGGATTTTTGTCTCTGAAACATTGCTGGAGACTGCTGTCCAAGTCTGGAGGCTTCCACTGAAATCTGAGTTCCTGTTCTGTGTCATGTTCCCACACTGGCCCCACGTTGGCAGGTGACGATGGAACAAAAGAGCCTTTTTTCAACAACCCCACTGGGTTGTTGAGCATAGGGGAGGGGCTGCAGCCAGGGTCTGTTCTAGGTCACTCCCTGTTGGCACCCCATTTTCCTTTTGTGAACCTGAAGTTGAGCCAGGAGCAGTGTTCCCATGATGCTCAAGAGCAGTGACTGCTGCTGTGTGGCTGTGGCTCTTTCCTTTAGCTCAGACAGCACCACACAACCAGGGTTGTCCACTTTCCACGCTTGCTTGCCCAGGGCTTCAACACATTATGGATGCACTGGCTTCAGACTTCTGCCATGATTTCTTTTTTAGCACTGCTCATCTGTCCTGGAAGTCCACGTGTATCATGTTTATCTCTTTGACATGCTGTCTGAAAGCCTTTTATTCATCCATCCGTATCAATCAGTGGGTGTTCCTCACACTGTGTGGGTTCCTTTGGGGCAAGAACTAGCTGTAAGAGGAAAATAGGAGCTCAGTGTAGTCCAGTACAAGGGGATTAAAGAACTTTTACCCTTCTGGAAGGTCAGCAGACACCTGGGCCTCCTTTCCCTCCAAAGCCCAAACCCAACCCTGGCTGCAGGGGTGACTTGCAGTGATTTCCCAAGAAGACTCCCTGAGCCTGGCTGTGTTCATGCACTGCTGGGCTGGTGTCACTGGGTGCCTGCTTGTGGGACTTAGGGGTGCTGTTAGAAAGGGAATACAAGCAAGATGCAATCCTTGTTCTCTGCTTTTTTATTTTAATGTGCTGCTAATCCTGAATAATGCCTAGGGGTACAGCAAATCTGAATTCCAGAACATTGAGGGCTCTAAGCATGGAGGATGAACACCTCAGTAAGGCTGGATGTGGCAGCCTTGCATAAGCCACAGCTGGAGCAACAAACACAAAGCCTAACTTGAACAGGAGCAGAAGAGATGGTGGCAGCTCTGAGCAGGGCCAGTGCAGGCCATTATCTGCATGACAGAGGATTTTTGTCTTCCTGAAGATGTAGTGCCACTGGCAGTCTTACAGAAGCTTTCTTGGGGACTGGAGTTGACTAATTGGGTCTTCCATGTTGTCCTTCATTTACATGTATCTGAACTAGTTGACAAAGAAATGGATCCCTCTGTTCCTGCTCTCTCCAGCATTCCTGGGGGGAGTGCTGGGGGCGGGAGGGAGGGGGCACAAGCTTCAGCCTTTTGTTCTATAGAACAGGGCAGAGGATTGTGGGTCCTGTGTCAGCACCTTAACATTGTGAAACACCAGCAGTGGCTCTGGGAAACAGCCCTCCTGTGACCGGGGAGGGCCTAGCAGAGCAAACACTGACACAAAGCCTCTTTGAGCAGGGTCAGGAGAGCTGAGGCACTGTTGTGACTGTGCTGCACAAGCAGTAGAAACCTGTGGGGACCCAGGAGGCCTCTCAACTAAAGTCATAAAATCACTGTAAATGGATTAACTGAGGCAGCCAGTTGATTACTAGGGTTTAATCTTTTTGCAATTATGCTAGTAATTATTGGTGCATAGTCATTCCAGTAAGTAAGAATCCACATTTCTGTGCAAAGGTGAGTTCTCCACCTGGGAAGGTGAGAAAGAACCTTTTTTATCTTCTTTGGTTATACTACCAAGCCATGAAATTATATCACACACTTTAATAAATTTTGATATCACACACTTTAATAAACTTGTAATTTGTTTTAAAAAGCTCTGAAGATGTCTCAGTAGAAGTGTGCTTTACTGGTCACCAATACACAGCCCTTGAGTGGCAGCATTGCAGACCAGGATTAGTTTGTGTCAGTCTTCATCTCAGCAACTGGAAGCTCTTGGGCAAGTTAAAACCAAAACAACCCTAAACCCATAGCCCTGGCTGAGGCTGACAGTCACCAGTGGAGCCCCCTGTGTCAGTCATGACCATACCTCTGCTTTTTCACTAGCCTTATACTTTTTCTCTAAAAATAATTTAGCCTCAAGCTTAAGGTGCCTCATGCAACCATCCTGTTTAGAGCTGTGATGGTTCTTGGGCCTTCAAGGCAAGCTTTTCTTATTCCTACCCTTTGTAACAGCTCATTCAAAGGCAAGCATGGACCCCAAATAGTGTGGTTTTGGCTGCAGTCAGTGATTTGGCCTTTTGCTTTTCTTTTGATGCTCAATGAGGTGCAGGTGGGACACTTTGGAAAGGGGAATTTCCACAATCATGGCAGAGGAGAGAACAGTGTCCCACCCAGCCTAGACCCAGTTCAGCAGGCTCCTGTCCCTTGGGGCAGCTGCACCACCCAGGGGCTCACAGCTGGCTGCCCAGTGCAGCTCCCACGTGCTGCTCCCGTGCCCGCTCCTTGCCCGCAGATTTCACCCAGCCGTCGATGATCTCGGCTTCCAGCCTGCGCACTTCCGTCACCGACGGTGGGTCAGCGGGGTTGCGTCCCCTGGGGAGAGCAGAGCAGCATCAGGCACTGGGCAGGAGCTCTTTGCCTCTTGCACAGACAGAGCCTGGAAACTGAAGGACAGTTACTGACTGGTTTGTGTTTCACATTTAGGCAGGTGGGCAGCAACCCTGGGCTTGGCTTTGCATCACTGGCTGCTTCCCCCTCTGCTCCAGGCCCAAAGGCTGATGGCAATGCCAGGGGACACCAGATGACTTTGCATGACTGATCGCTGCAGGGTGTCACATACTTGTGCCAATCCCTGTGCAAGAACCTGATCTAGTGACAGTAGGTGAGCCAAGGGCCAAGTTCTGCCACAGTCCAGCATCCCCCGTGGGTGGAAGAGCCCTGTGCTGGAGAAGATTGCTCTTCCACACTGGGATGCCAATAGCCTGGTATCCAGCCCTCTGTAAGTACTTCCCCAGTGCTGGGCACTGGTGAGGCCAGTTTTGGGCCCCTCATGACAAGAAAGATATTGAGGAGCTGGAGTGTTTCCAGAGAAGGCCAATGGAGCTGGGGATGCATTTGGAGCACAAGTTTGATGAGAAGCAGCTGAGGGAGCTGGGGGGGTCAGCCTGGAAAAATGAGGCTCAAGGGGGACCTTCTCACTCTCTGCAACTCCCTAACCGGAGGGTGGAGCTGGGGGGGTCAGGCTCTTCTCCCAGGGATCAAGTGACAGGGCAAGAGGAAACAGCCTCAAGTTGAAACAGGAGATCTTTAGATTGGATATTAGGGAAAATTTTTTCATGGAAAGGGTTGTAAGGCATTGGAATAGGCTACCCAGGGAAGTGTTAAGTCACCATCCCTGTAAGTGTTCAAAAAACCTTGAATGTGGCGGTTGAGAACATGGTTTAGTAGTGAACATGGTGGTGGTGTTGGGTTGATAGTTGGACTTGATGATCTTAGAGGTCTTTCCAACCTCAGCAACTCTGATTTTGTGATTTCGAAGTTATCTCCTTGTTCTTTGGGCTGTGGCTTGCTGAGATCAAACACCTGCGGCATCATGATTCTGTCAGCCAAAGGAGAATTCGGTACTTACCGGAGATCAAGGTGATGGGCACCTCCTTTAACAGTCAGTGCAATCAGTGAAGGGCTGAGGCTACTGTTTATCTGAAAGCAGAAAGAGCAGAGTCTCTCCAAGTTACTGAGCAGAACTGAACATCAGTTCTGAAAACTGGAACATGATCTGGGCAAGACTAAGGAAAAGCATGGCTGGTATCGTGCACACAGCTAACAGTCCTAATGAACCAGATCACCTGTCCCAAATGAAGGGAAGGCTTCCCCTAAAGTGGGAAATGTCAGCTGATTCCAGCCCTGGCACTTGAAAATAAGTTGTCTTTGGGCCCACACACCCTAAGCAGCCTGTTGTTCTTGCAGCTGAGATTCCAAGCCAGCCTAGAACAAGGAACTTCTGCATTAAATCAGGAGCTCAACTAGCTTAAAATCCAGTTCTGGGTCATTTTTGGTTTTCAATTTTAAGCTTGAGCTCTGCCAACACTCTGAAGTTGTGCTGAATCTAAGCCAAAACATGCCCGGTTTGAGGCACTGCTCACAGCACCTGGCTTGGTCTCACCAAGTGTGCTGAGACTGGAGAGAGCCAGGAGCACCCAGCCAGCAGCACTGAGACCACATGTGGACACAGAAACACACTGGGTTGTGGTTCAGACCCTGGGTGTGGGGTAAAGAAGGTCCTGCTGTGTCTGCACTACTGAACCCATGTTTGTTCCATCAGTGTTCCTGGCAGATGGACACTACTCTGTGTCCATCATTAGAGTCCTGAGGCTCCTCAGTGGCTCAGCATAAAACAGCTGCTCACAGAAACTCAAATGGGCTAAAACTGGACTGCCAGCGTTGCTCTGAAAGGAAGAGGGAGTGGTGTGTCACCTGCAAAGGCTGCTCTGTGCTCAGGGTGCAGGAGTGCACATGCTTACCCCACCTCCAGCCCACGGGTCCAAGTCTCCATTTGAAAAAATGATGTTGCTTGCACTTCTCAGGTCTGAAATCCAGAGAGAGAATAATTGAGAGGTCTCCTTCCTGTGCAGTTATCCAAGTGTATTTGGCTACTGCAACAAACATGGCTAAGAACAGAAAACACTGGAGAACAGAACCAATTCTTGGTTTTAGGATTTCCCCTTCTGTCCTAAGGGGATACAGAAAGCTCTGTTTGGCTCAAGTGAGCACAAGGCTGTGACTTTCTGCCAGGACCCGTTAGTGCACTGTGCCTGTCCTCATGGGGCTTAGCTGGGCAGAGGGTGACAGGCAGACAGCTACAGAGAAACACAAAGGAATGAGCAGTCAGCTCATTCACAATTCACCTCCTCCCCAGAAGTTTGTCTGCAACCAGTGTGGTCGTGGCCTCACGTGCCACTTGTTCCAACAGTATTGCTCGCGCATGGCCTCTGTGAAGGGCATCTCGGGGAACATGTCTGTCACATTGTTGCTGTTAAAAGTTAAGTTGATCTCGGTGCAAACCTAAGAGAAGCACAAAAGCTGTTACCGGGCAGGGGGATAACCAGGACAGCAGCTGAAAGCTGTTGTTGTCTCTAACCCTTTACCTGGTAGTCCCAAGCCTCTGCATCCAAGCCGATGCCACAGCCTGTGGGGTCAGCACAGGACCGGTACAGCTGGTATATGTCGTAACATGGTGCCAAGCCAGACGAGTTGTAAAACACCCCTGCCAGGTGGGAACATAGCACAAAAGCTTGTTGTAAAACACCCCTGCCAGGAAGGGACACAGCACAAAAGCCCAATTGCCCAACACACAAACTTCATGGCCAAGACCAAGCCAAGGTCTGGCTGCAGGACGTGCTTTGTTTCTGTCGCATTCACAGAGAAGAAGGGACTCCCAGGTGCTCTCTTCTGTCTCTGCTTGTGCCAAAAGTCAGCGAGTGGCTCACTAGTCCTTGGGACAGCCCAAGCCCCCAGGAGCAGACTGTGCACAGGATGCTGGTTGAATGCTTCAAATTGAACAGGACAAAACCGCTGAGACCTTCCCAACCTTGCCCTGAAAGGAGCTGTGTCTGAACTGATCAACTTTAGTCAGAGGGCCAAGGGTGGCACATCACAGAGGGGATTTTGCTTGACTGCTGTTCACAAAGGGAAGGATGGCGTGTGCAGGCTTGCCCAGATGAAAGAATAGCTGGGCAGGCGGTCAGGGAAGCATGGCCAGGAGCTGCCCAGGAATGAGCTGCTTCTGTGTGGATGGGCAGTTACCAGATAAGAGGAGGAGGAATTCAGCTGAGCTGGTGGCTGTCTGCTGCTGCCAGCGTTAACAGCAAACCCCACAAACACTGTGGATTTGTGCACTAACCAGCACCACCACCTCCAAGAGCTCTGCATGGCATCCAGTGCTTTGTCCTGCAGGGCCCCAGGCATGGGCTGCTGAGGAGGAACCTGCTGCAGCTGCTGCCTTTTAGGTGGCTCTGCAGGGTGGACAGAACAGCCTCAGCCCCCTCGCAGCATGGACCCACTGATTCAGCTGCAGAAGGCTGCCTAGGAGGTGCACTGAGGGGCTGCTCCAGGGCTGCCTGCCACCCAGAGTGATTCTGCTTGGCTCGCAGGGCAGCAGGGCAAGGCTCATGTCCAACGCCTACGTACCAAAACCCCTGGAAGGGCTCAGCAGCCTTTGCTCACAGAGTGTGCTGTGTGACCTGACTCTGGAGGCAGAAGGGGTTTGCTTTCCAGCCCACAGGATAATTTTGGCTTCAGCAAGCAATTACTTCAAGATGCTGTTTGTTGGAAAGTCAATGAGAGCAGGGAGCTCAGATGGTGACATCCAGCTGAGGGCTGTCAGTGCTGCAGGGCTGAGAAATGTTCTCAACTTCATTCCTCCACCTGCAGAGAACCAGACCAACACTCACCCATCATATCACACCTCAGGCAGCATCACTGTCACATCAGGCTTGCTTGGTTCATGATAAAAGAAACTAGTGTCTCCACATCTGTTTGTGGGGCTCAGGATGCCAGATTTTTGATTCATGTTTAGCAATCAGAGCCTCAAAAGAGACTAAGTAAAATACCAGAATGGCACATCCTGGAAGGAGCTTTCTTTTTGGGAAATAAGAGGATTGAGCTGAGCAAGGTACCACAGGGACCTGCTGAACCTGGCATGGCCCAAGCCCTGCCTGCTATCTGTTAAACCACTTATGGCCAGCTGGGAATCCCTGTAGTGATTTTAATCAGATTAACTTCAAATGCACAGTTTCAACAAAGGGCACATCTCTCTGATGGCCTGTATGCTGTAGCCCCAGGGGCAGGAACATCACCATCACATCCAAACTTGTACCCCAGAAGTGCAGAAGGATAAGTGCAGAAGTTGGGACTCAGGTTCAAGTCCTTCATTTGACCCAGCTGGCCCATAGTGCCACAGGCAGCTCATTTCACCTCTGATGGTCTCAATTCCTACCAGAGAGCAAAGACAAAACTGCCTCACAGAGCCTCAAACATCCCATATGATTTAGGCTGGGTAACCCTATACCCCTGGGGTGTAAGATCCTACCTACCCATCAGCATTCCTTTCCTTTGGAAATCGTGGGCTAACCCGTGGGCAAATTTGAATTGGCCACAGCCTTGCCCAAGCATGGGAAAATTAAGAGCATTACTGCAGGATTTAAAGACAAGCTCCATGCAGACAAAGTGTCTATGCCCAGGTGAGCTGGGACTTATGGCCAACCTTGAATAGCATCTTCCTGTTTGCAAAGACTCAGCAGGCTGGAATTCAACAGGCCGTCAGCTTGAATTCCACAGACAGGCAGCTGGAGGCATTGACCCTTCCCATATCGGCACCTTCCTTCTGCCAGGAGCTTTCTGTAATGCACCCCTGAACTACACAAGTCAGTCAGTGCCTGCTGGGGAGAAGCTGCCAGCAGCATTGGGAGATGGGCTCAGACCTTCTCTTGGACATCCAAAGCTTAAAATGCTCTCAATACTTTTCTTTCAAAAGAAGAAAAAAACCCCGTTTGGATTGCTCATGCTGGAAACAAATTCCCTAATTAAAGCTGTTCCTGGCTACCCTTGAAATACCCCACAAATTTTATTCAAAAATATTTTGAATAAAATATTTTTAATTTATTTAATAAAATAGTTTTATTCAAAACTATTTACAAGAGCTGGAACAGGTTTGGGTTAGTTTTTTTTTCTTTTTAGAATACCTAAGAAGCTCTGGTTTTATATTTCACACTGCATCAGCTCTGTAGAATGGTGTGAATTTTAAACCTGAGCTCCTTAGGCATTTTAAAGAAAAGAAAAATCAGCTCTGCTAATGTTTGCTTAAGATTTGCTGGATGTTGGGGAGATGATGGATAGATTTTCAAGACTTATGCTTTCCTTCTAGAAGGGTTCTCTGGGGAAAAACCTTAAGAGACACCTACAGCTACTTGCCTTGTTTCAGCTGCTGATCAGCAACAGCACCATGACTTTCACTCGCTGCAGTCATGGCATGGCCTCAGTCAGGGACAAGATATTTTGCATCAGAGGAAAGACACTAACAGAAGTAAGTTAATTTGCTCTTATAATCCCCAGTATAATCCAAAATAGGCTCTCCCTATTGCTAGGCCTTGCTTTATTCCAACAGGGTGATCAGTAACTGTTATTTGGTCCTTAGTGGACTGGCTCAGTTGCAAGTCAGGACAATAAGCAGAGCCTATCCTGGTGTCACTCTCTATTTGCCAGAGTACATTTCTTTTAAAGAGAGAACACATACAGTGGAGGCACAGCCTAGACTAACACAGCAAAATCCAAGTGTAAAACTGCCCCAAATACACTAAACCCCCGATTGTCCTTGTATGAGCTGAGATGGAGGAGAAACACTGGCAAAGCAAAGAGGAATGAAGGCGTTAGCCTTATTTTAGGAAAGACAAGCTCAGGTCCTGGAATGCAAAGGAATTCTCTTCAAACCTGGATTTCCCATCTCTGAAAGGAGGGAAAGCAATGTCCAGCCCTCTGGAAAGAAGAGAGCTGACAGGGACTGGAAGGCTTACTCTAGAAGAATCTGGTTTCCCGAAGCCAAGAATCTGAGTTTTCAGAGATCACTTGGCAATTCCCATATCAGAGGGTAAAAGCTCAGGGTCAGGGCCTGGCTCCATTTTGCCATGTTGGGTATGTTTTTTCTGGAAGGAATGAGTCTATAACAAGAAACTGCACAATAAGGCTGAAAAATTCCTCCAGATGACACAAACTTGGTTGTTGCTCCCAATTCAATGCAATATTGCCCAGTTTAGATCAATTCTTTTGTAATGGCTTAAAAGCCCAGATAGCAGGCAGGGCTTGGGCCATGCCAGGTTCAGCAGGTCCCTGTGGTACCTTGCTCAGCTCAATCCTCTTATTACTCCTTCCAGGATGTGCCATTCTGGTATTTTACTTAGTCTCTTTTGAGGCTCTGATTGCTAAACATGAATCAAAAATCTGGCATCCTGAGCCCCACAAACAGATGTGGAGACACTAGTTTCCTTTATCATGAACCAAGCAAGCCTGATGTGACAGTGATGCTGCCTGAGGTGTGATATGATGGGTGAGTGTTAGTCTGGTTCTCTGCAGGTGGAGGAACGGATTCACGTCAAGGAGATGGAGTTATTGTCCTGTAAGCAATCACTGGACAATGCTAATGCTGTCCCCCATTCACCTGCTGCCAGTTCAGCATCACAGCCCATGGCACTACGCTCTACCTGGCAGGAGGTGGGTTGCTGCAGCACATGCAGAAAAACAACAGTGTTTTCCTGTATGATGTAGAAGGGCAGATATGGAAGAAAACCAGTCTCCTACCTAAAGCTCTGGTTGATGACACCTCTTGCATGATTAAACCTCCCCCAGTGAATGGAGACAGATAGAGGCATGAAATTCTCCCCCACAGTCAGGAGAAAGAAATCCACTTGTTCATCTCAAAGAAACAAGAGTCCCACTCTGCCTCACAGGAGGAGTAGTATGTGAATATGTCCAGTAGATCTGACAGTCTTTTCTAAGACATTAGTGCTTTAACAACTCTTCTAGCTATCAGCCAAACATCTTTAGCAGTGATTTGGGATTGGTACATTTAGTTTCCCATGGGACTAAAGTACATTAAACCTGTAAGAATTCCTTAAATCAATTTTTTTAAATGGTTTAGAATCCATTTTTCTGAACAACGACCAAGGTAGAACTCACTTTCAATAACCAACTTGAGAGATTTTATGAGGAAGTCTTCAAAAGTTCTTTGAATTCTATCTCTATTAATAATTTCCTTACAGATACTACTGGCTGACAAAATAAGTACACACAGAGATAAATATACACGATATGTTTTCTTGCCACTGGATTAAGAGCACAGGACACTGTGATGACAACTTTGTCCTCAGAACATGCACTGAGCCTGTAACTGCTGGAGTCAGACTAGGGGTAAACTTTTAGAAAAGAACCAATTATCTCAGAAGTCCACATCTCATGGACCAGCTATGGGGCTGCAGTGCCTGAAAATCTGACAAGGGTAAGTTTGGAAAGGTAGAGAATGAAATGGGCCACCCTGGGAATCATCATGAGGCAAAACATCACAGTGGGAGATCAGTCATACCAGGTCCCCTGACACAGAGCAATGCAACAGCTCTACTGACAAGTGCTTCTAGAAAACACAGTGTTGCATAAAAGAGCAAACTGATAATATTAACTCACCAACAAGAGCAGCCAAGCCTTGAATTGGATCTTTGTGGGCAAGAATTTGTTCACAGCCGACCTGGGTGAGACACATTACAGGCAATGACAGTCAGAACAGTTGCCAGTCTCTGCTCTAAGGAAGGGTTAAGCTGGAAGATTCATTAAAATTGCCATTTACACATTCTGTGGTTCAGCAGCTTTCCAAGGACCCAATGCAACACGTTTTGAGGTTTTTATCTTCCTCCTTTTTAACAACAAAATACATAGAAACAAGGAGACGGGGCAAGGTCAAACAGTTTCTTTACCAACTTAAGCAGCTGTGGAGGGGCCACAGTGATACACAGCAGTTCCTCCTACAATCATAATATTTTAATGCCCTTTTCAGAGGGTGAAGGGAATGTGTAGAATAATTATTTCCATTTTACAGGTCACTAAACAGACCATAGAAGGGAACTGGAGCCAGAGGCAGCATCTCCTGAGTCCCAGTGCAGCAGAGCCTGTGTGATCTCTTGCACAGCATGCTTGTTGCTCCAGGTAGGAGTCACAGAGGCAAATAAAGTCCCATGGGCATGGTATGCTGGAAGCCAGCAGGGAACAGCAGGCTGTCAACACACCATAAGACACCCAAGAATTGCAACAGACACTGGTGCTGTGGGATCAAAGCTGGGACCTTGCAAAAGCAGATAGTGTCTGAGAGGTCTCTGTAACCCCCTGAGAACCTGGCCCTTTTCCCACACTTTACCATCTCTGAGTCTCTTGAAAGTTCACAGGCTTTGCAGTCCCCAGAGCAGTAGATTTTTCTCTGCATTATACCTATGTCACCTTCCTAGGTGACACTTAAAAAGGAGATGATTTGTAGATCTCCATCCCTACCTACCAAGAAAAATACATCTATGAAAGCATATGGTTTGAGAAGGGCTACAACAAAACTATTTTTTCCTAAGCTGCAGGTTTTTAGTGTTTAAAAGCTGAAGTTAACTAGCTTACACTGGCTTTCGTGTCTAAGGTAAAGGCAGAGCAGAGTAGGAGCAATTCCAGCAAACCTGCCTTTACGAGCATTTCAAACACAGCAGTCACTGTCACAGACAAGTTTAAAATGTGTAGATTAACTGCCAGAGCGGAAGGGCTGCAACATCCACCACTACCTCCCTGTCTCCATCACTGATGGGGTGTGCCTGACAGTGTCCTAAGCTCCAGTCACCCCCTTGCACCCTTGTTCTCACCTTCACTGGACTGGCAGGGAGGTGACCCATGAAGTCAGTCTTGTAAGGGTAGTCCATCATGGCCATCATGGTGAAGGCATTTCTAGCAAACCCAAATAGCTGGTAAACATCCTCCTTGTTAGAGATCTTACTGCATGTGGCCATTTTGCTGCTGATTTCATCATAAGCTGCAGAAGCAAGAAAAATCAAAGAAACAAACTTCAACAGTGGGAAAGCAATACTAAGCTTCAACATTTTATTTCACTCAGGAGTATGGAGATGCTGTAACACCTTTCTACTGGAAAAAACACATTGCATCTAAATTTACACAGCTGGATGTTTAGGCACAGCCTCCCTGTGCAGTGTCACAACCTCATGTGGCCCACGGTCCACACTCTGCTCCTTCTGGAGCCACTGATACCTCCCTGCGGAGCCCACAGGAATCAGCACCTGCTGGGACAGAAGTGGTCCTGGCTGGCACAGCAAGCAGAACAGCTTGGTACAGCCTGTCCTTACTGGTGCCCTGATGGCTGCTCCTGCTCACACCCACAGGCCCCCTTTCCCTGGTGGGGGGGGGGAAAATCAACTTAAAAAACCAACCAACAACAAGACACAAACCACAATGAAAAAAAAAACCCAACCAAGCCAAAATAAAACCAACAAAAACCCACCAAAAACATGCTCCTAGACAGCAGGGTGCATTCTGCACTACGAACTGCCAAGCAAGAACAGCCCTCACAAAGGGCTCCTGAGACATGCCTTCAAACCTCAGTGGGCTGCACAGGTCACCTAGAGTCAGGGAATTCATCTCTGAAAATGTTCCTTCAAGATGCACCTTCAAAATACACCTTTCCACTTCTGCTGGGGAAAGCTGCTGCCTTCATTTTCATTTTCAGCCTCCACATTTTGGAGTCGCAGTTCCTGTCCCCATCCTGCTCTACAGCTGACCACCAAAGCCCAGCTGTCTTTGCTTGGAGACCCAAGGTCTGGGACCTCCTCTGGATACTCACTTGAGAGTCTAAGCCTTAAATATGACCAGCTCATTCCCCTGCTGCAGGAAGCATAGCCCCAGGCAGACCTGGAAGAGCTTGGCTAGTTAACACTAATGTTCTTACTGCTGTGACCTAAAGCTAAAGAGTGTTTTGGACCCTAGGCTCCTCTGGCAGCTCCAGGACCAGTAGCAGCAGCAGCAAGGAGGCACATGACTCCTAGCATGCAGCACCACAGACCAAGCCTTGAGACAGACCCAGAAGTCACCACAGCTATCCCAATACCATGCAGGGCTCCGAAGAGATGCTGCATGAGCTCACAGCATCTAGTCCAGCCTACTTGGGAGCCATTGCAGAGGTCTTCACCATTCTCTGTCCTAACTGTTCGCAGCTGGAGATGGAAGGGACTTGGATGATTGCTTCAGGACCTAGACTGCTCCATATATTTCTCAGATCTATCCAGTGAGTTGACCACAAAGCTGTCATACCCACCTGAACAGCTTTCAACAGTGTTGGTGTTGAGGACAAGCATCTGGAGACACATGTGGCTTTACTAGCATAAAATACTGATGGTCTTCCCCTGCAAGTGTTTTTGCACTTTTGTGCCGAAAAGACAGTTTCATTAACACCGTGCAAACCCCCACAGAGCTGCTTAATGTTTTGGTGTCAGTTGCTAAATTTAATGCTAACTGAAATTGTTAATTAATTTAATAAATAAAAAAAAAATTAATCATGCAAGCAGAAAGAGGCAGCCATGTGGGCATTTGCTTCAATTTAGCTGAGCAAACTTAAGAGCTAGCTGGGGTAAAGCTGTAACAGCTTTTTTCCTCATGGCTGGGACTGCCTAGGACTGCTGCCTGCACTTGAGAGCTGTCTGCAGGGCTCTCTCCGTACCTCCACTCAGGCACAGGTCCTTGATCTGCTGGAAGGCCTTGCGGACAGCTGGGACGCAGCCTAGGCTGGACTTCTGAAAATCCTGAAGGGACAGAAAAGACAGGTTGACTGTAGGGAATCGAGATTATATGACCCTGGGAGAAACTTAAGGGGAACTTGGCAAGATAAAAGCAGACACGGTGAGATGTATCTTTGTATGTGGGAAATTGCTTGGGAGTCTTTTTCTCATGCTCAGCGAATAGTTAACTAAAAAGTAGATCTAGAGAAAAGTTACTAACAGGAATTTACTGCTGACATAATGGGGTATATAAACCGTGAAAGGACCGTAATAAACAATTCCATTATACCACATGGGGTCCATGCCATGTCACGGTTGATGGTTTCACAGAGGAGATACTTGTAGAGGCTGCAATAAGAAGAAGTGGCAGAAGGACCAGGAGATGAGAGGGGTACTGGCCCCCTGGTCAGCACCTCATCTGCATCTTCAGGAGCAGTGACACCAGTGCCTTGTCCTCCAGACAGTCATCACATCCCAGCAGAAGCCAACACTCTGCACACCTCAGGCCAAGCAGCAGCTGTGCCACCAGGTGTGGCTGGGCCGTCAGACAGAACACTCTGCACTTCATGGAGCATCAGACTGAACACGAAGCAGCAAGAGGAGACATGCCTTGGCCAGGACACGGGGAGAGTGGGCCAGGCTGCAAGGTCTAGAAGGCTTTTGTTGTTATTTTTAAACACACAACAGGGTCCTTCCAACCACACTTTGCCTATGAGAAGGAGTCATGGAGAAGTCAGTTATGCATCCGGGGTACAGAACCAAAACCTGCTTTTCTTAGACCTGCCAGTGACCTGCCAGATGACTGTGTCCTTTTTCTTGGGAAAACCATTACTGATCCTGAAAAAGCACTCTAAGAGCTGTGGCTGGCTAATGTGGAACAAGTAGTTTCTACTATTGAAGGCTCTAGTGACTCCAGCTGTTTCTATTCTCTCAATTTGTAAGGCAGATTCAGATCTGCTGGCAACCAGTTCTTCATAATAAGAAGAATTATTAGGGTTCTTCCAAGGTCCCTCTACCCTGCTAGAGCAATTGTTAAGTAATGACAAGTCACTAGCTAGGCATTTTCCTTATGAAGACCCAGCCTCAAATAAAAAATAGATTTGGGACCTTTCTGTTCTTCCTAACTCTGCTTTTGTTCGACAACCATGCTTAAAGAAATCATTATGGGGTTTTCCACAGTTTACCTGGGCATCCCTTTAGGAGTTCCAAATCTCCTTCTGGATGTGCTTATTGATTTTCATCTACTAATGGCTTCAACCAGAGTGTGGGGATGGCTTGGCCTGGGGCAGAGGAGCAGGTCTGCTCTGATGGCTGAGCTCCTCTAGGCACTGCTGGACTGCTGTCATGCACTGCCTGGCATGAAGGACCCAGCACCCATTTCAGCTTACCCCCAGGCCCTTATGGGCCAGAAACAGTTCAGCTGAGCTGAGCAGAGGCAGGAGGCATTGCAGCCATTCCAAGAAAAGCTGTTCCTGTTCAGGCTGCCAGTTTTACTCTTTGATTCACACCCAATTCAGACGTGTGATGTGAGCTGATGGCCTGTGCAGCTGCTGCAGCAGTAATCTCAAGGGAAGCAGGCAGGGGCTGTATGTGCAGCCCTCACACCAGGCGTTCCACCAGCTGCAGGCAGTTGGCATATATAACCTACTACTATGAATGCAAAATCAACTTTCTGCCCTTTGCTCACTTTCCCTGTAAGCTAGAGGCTTATGAAGCGAGCTGAGAAAGCTCAGTAAGGGTCACAGAGAAAGCTGCTTTGAGACAATGCATTCTGACTCAGAGGGACACAGGGAAGAGAGCACTTTCCACAGTGACTCAGGAAAGGTTTATGCCTTCATTACCATTAACAGCTCTCAGGGGTGTTCTCACCAAGAAGAACAATTCAATTCAGATTTCAGATGCACAGATTGCAAATAAGAACACTGAGGGTGATAGTACCTTGAAAACACCACATAGTGCTTGCTTAGGAGCTCGGCCCAGAGCTTTATTTATGGCTGGAGAGAGAATAGATTTTTAAATTAATTGGAAAGTCTTTTCAAGTGAAAAGGCCAAAACCCTAATTTCAGGGTGTTTAATGACTCACAGCATATTCACAGCCGAAGCAAGACGGAGCTCCTGGCTGAACAGGAACTGCTTCGAGAAGTTAGCTTCAACCAGGGAAGGATTCCTACTGCAATGCCTGTTAGATGATTAAGTGGCATTACATTTTTTGTTTTTAAAATGTGTAACTTTAAGATGCCTATTATTCTTTTATACACGTCAGAGTGTCAGATTTGTTTATTTTCATTATAGTCTTTTCTCTATACTTACTAGTAAAGCTATCTGTCCTGTAAGTATCTGCAGTGAAACGAGGTGTTCATGTATATAAATAACAGCAAAAAGACCGTGAGTTGCATAAACAGGTGTGGTCCTCAGTCCTCAAAGTGGAGAATCACAGCAAAGTAACACGAGAACGGCAAGGATATGTTAATGTCAACAAAGATGAATCACTTCTGGACAAGGGGGATGGGGAAGAAGGGTATTGAGGTGGCCCAAAACCAACCTAAGACTAATTAGCAAGATAAAAACGACCCCTGAGGGACCTCACATGCTATTGTCCGACCACCTCGGTATCAAAGCATGTGCAGAAAAGCATTGGTTAAGTTGACCAATTAACAAATTTTGTGCAACTTCTTCGTTGTAACTTGTATAAAAGCCTGCAAACTCCCCAAAGAGAGGTGCCAGTTTAGTGAACTATCTCCCAGCACCCCTTTCTGGGCAGAAGGGCACTAAATGTGAGCAGATGGATCTCAGCTCTGTGTGCTCGTTGGCTCCTGCACCAGGTACAGACCCAAACCCTGACTGAGGAACAACACAGGTAGTTCATGCAAAGCCATTTGTGTCACCCAGATCTAGAAATTCATGTCAAAAGACAGGCAGAACAGACACCATCCTAAGATTTCAGTACAACCAGTTAGTACATTTCTTTCCTTATAAACTGAATGTAAGTCAGTTCTAAGCAACACCATCTTCCTATGGGTCCTGTGGCCTCAAACTGCAAAAGCCATGCTTAAATTTTAGTTTAAGTGAACCCAGGACACATTTTAGGTAGTGCACATTTTTAGGTAGTGACATGAAATCATTGAAATGCAACCTCCTTGGGTCTATGGAGCTGCTGTGAATCATTGGTACCAATGCCAAATACAGCATTTTGGGAGAGAGTTTAAGAATAAGTTACCCAAAAGGGGTTCAGCCATGCACAAAAGAAAAATTTCAGGCTGTAATATGTTCAAGCCACTAAATGGGAAAGTGAATTCTTAGTGGTACTAAAGGTACTAGCACTGAGTTGTGATGCTCAAAGTGGCACCTTTGGACCCTGAGCTGCTGCAGCTAAAGCAGTGCTCTGCCATAACACCTGCAGCTGCTGCTTTTCCTTATGGGTTCACATGTAATTGCACTCTCTGCTCAGCACTGATGCTGTGAAGACAGATGTCTGTTTAAATACATGGCAAAGGAAAAAGAAGCAGCATTCCTAAGGCAAGAATATAATGCTCCTGAAAAGAGGTGCTACTTACCATGGTGACATCTCTAAAGAACTGGGTGGGGTCTCCAAGCCCAGCTACAGACAGCAGAGGAGCACTGGCAGCTAGTGCTCCAGCCACAATGTTTGGGTATTTCATCCTCAGGTAAGCACTCAGCATTCCTCCATAGCTGGCAAGAAAGGATAAGTTATTTCCTTTAACAGACAACTTATGCTGTACAACTCAGAAATTCAGGCCAGCATTCACACGCTCACCTAACCCAAGGTAACCCAAGAAGCTCATGAATATCTGTAGATGCCTCATGTGCTCTTGCATGCTCAAGATATGCATGATGCTCATGGATATCTGTGATGCCTCATCCTCACATGAAAAGATTCAGTTATGGTCAGGGAGCAGCATGCAGTGTTTTCTTACTGGCCTTTCTCCAAATGTTCACACCAGCTCTGGTGGGAACACAGCAGCTCAGTTTACTTCTGCAGACAAATGTAAATCCTGCCTCAGTATTTAACTCTGCACCACCCTGAGTGTGTCCCGACAAGTTCAGAGCAGAGCCAAGTGTGCCTCAAGTGAAGCTGTCACTGTTCAGTGGGGGAAGACACATTGTATATTTTGCATACGCAATAATAAGGACCATCCAGGCTCTTGGCAAAGGGTGTCCCTAAACATGGCAGAACAGGCAGCCCTTTCATGTGCTGGCAAGTGGAAAGCATTCTCCCTGGGCACTCCAAATAGCAGCTGCATAGTTGATCAGATACAGGGAAGGGGAGACATGAACAAATACCACAAGAAAACTCAAAGCCATCTTAGTAGTTTCAGTGCCAGGGCCACAATCTGCACATGGATTAAGGGCTGCTAGACAGACCCCAGGTGATAGAACTTAATTCATTTGCTGATGGTTGTGGAGTTATTCTAAGGCCACTCCTGGGGGTGACAAATAACATTCCCAAAACACAGGTTAAACGTGGTCTAACTCCAAGCTTAGAGGTACCAGGCTCCCTCCCCACCACTTCAAGTGGCTGCAGTACATACCATTCCCACAGCACCCATATGTAAAACAGTTTACATTTCTCTAGCCTTGGTCTTGGAAACAGGCATTAGCTGAAACCTGCCACAAGTAGTTTCAGCTAAGTTTGGCAAAGTTATAAGCACCAGAGTGGTTTGAGTTTTCTCTCCCCTGCGAAATGCTGTGCTGCTCCAGCACTGCCATATTTCAGTGTCCTTCACGTGAGTTTAGTGTGTTAGGGGCTGCTGCAGACTGAGCCCTCATTTACACACACAGAACTGAGTCTAAAGCGCAGCCAGCTCACAGGTTTTGCAGAATCCCTCTCCCACCTCTGCATCCCAGGACAGCTCCTGGGCCTTTCTGCACTAGCCACTGTCCTGCTAGTCACAGTACAAACCCACCCAAGATCAACAGTTCAGTCACCACACCACAGTGAGCTGGAGGCTTAAGGTAACTGTTAGGTCAAGTCCTTTTTAGCTTACTGTGACTGAATTCAAAGCCCTGTACTTCTGGAAGCCTTTTGAAGGGAAGCATCCGTCTACTTCAAGAGTGGGAATCCATCAAGAAACAAGGACATCACATCCACCCAGATCTAGCTTTCTGGGGAAGGACTGCTGCAAGGAATCAAGGGGCAGCCACGCAGCAGGTCGCAAAGCGGAATTATGAAGGGGCCTACAATGAAAATGGATAGATGCTGCTAAAGAGGCTGTGTTTAATAAAAACCTGGGTGGCCCCTGGGAAGAATATTTCACCAATTATTAGTTTCCTGTATTTTCAATGTAAAATGTTCTGATCCTGCAGGAGGAATTTCTCATTTTCATCGAATCACAGAATATGTCAAGTTGGAAGGAACCCATCAGGATCGAGTCCAACTCCTGGTCCTGTGCAGAACACCCCAACAATCTTACCATGTGCTTGAGAGCGTTGTCCAAACACTTCTTGAACTCAGACAGGCTTGGTGCTGTGACCACTGCCCTAAGTAGCCTATTTCAGTGTTCAACCACCCTTTGGGTGAAAAACTTTTTCCTGATACCCAACCTCAACTTCTCCCGACTCAGCTCCAGCTGTTTCCTCAAGTCCTGTCACTGGTCATGAGAGTGAGGAGATCCGTACCTGCCCTCCACAGCCCCTCAAAAGGAAGTTGAAGGTCTCCCTTCAGTCTCCTCCAAGCTGAACAAACCAAATGACCTCAGCCCTTATTCATAAGGCTTCTCCTCCAGTCCCTTCACATCATGGCTCTCCTTTGGACTCTTTCTAATAGCTTAATGACTTTTTTATATTGTGGGGCCCAAAACTGCACACAGGACTCAAGGTGAGGTCACATCAGTGCACAGTACAGCAGGACAATAACCTGCTTTGACCAGCTGATGATGCCTTGCCTGATGCCCCCCAGGACATGGTTGGCCCTCCTGGCTGCCAGGGCATTGCTGACTCACATCCAACTTGCCAATGACCAGGACCCCCATGTCCCTTTCTGCAGCTGTTCTCCAGCCTCTCATTCCCCTGTCTATACACAGTCAGGGTTGCCCTGTCCCAGGCACAAAATTCAGCACTTGCCCTTGGTACACTTCACAGGGTTGGTCATTGCCTATCTCTGTAATTTGTTGAGGTCTCTCTGCAGGGCCTCTCCGCCTTCAAGGGAGATGACAGCCCCTCCCAGTTTAGTGTCATTGGCAAACTTTCTTAGTATCCCTTCCAGTCCTGACTTCCAGTTGTTAACGAAGTGTTGAAGAGCAACTGGGCAGAGAAGGGAGCCCTGTGGAACCCCACTAGTGACTGGATGCCAACCTGATGTCACGCCAGTCACTACAACTGTTCGTGCTGACCTGTGAGCCAGTTGCTCACCTATCACATAATATGGTTATCTAGCTGTGGGCTGGACATTTTGTCCGGGAAGGATACTGTGAAAGACAGTACCAAAGCCTTTGCAGAGGTACAAAATAATTACATTTACTGGTTTCTCTTGATCAAGTAGGTTGGTTACCCTCTCCTAGAAAAAATCAGGTTGAACAAGCAAGGCTTTCCCCTCCTGAAGCCTGCTGGCTATGACCAATGACTGCATTATCCTCCATGTGTTTTTCAATACCTTCCAGAATAATCTTTTCCATGATTTTACTGGGCAGTGAAGTGAGACTGACAGGCCTGTAGTTTCTGGGGTCCTCCTTCTTGCAAACTGGGACAATTTTCTGGATGACTTGAAGAAGCTTAGAAACATCCAGTCAGGGGTGCTTCTCCAAAGCAACCACAACTGGAGACTAATGCTTGATGGGAATGCTGAGTGGGACCTGGTGATGAGCTCCTGGGAGTGGAGGCACAGGCACATCTGCTCTCTATCAGATAGCTTAAAACTCTGCCTTGAGAATTTCCTTGAGAGCCAAAGAGATTTACAGGAACAGCATGACTGTGGCTGGGAAAGGATGCAGAGAAGAGCAGGAGCCCCCACAACCCTTACCTGCCTCCAAAAGCAATGACAGGGCAGTCAACAGCACCAAACTGCTGCTTAAGGTCAGTAATGAGCACTGCATAGTCAGCAAGGGCTTGTTCCATGGTGAGCAGAGCAGTCTTCTTCAGCTGTGTTGACTCGAGTCCAAAGGGAAGAGACTTCCCATAGTACCTCTAAGGAAAGAGAGACACTGCAGCAATGCTGCTCTGGGTCTTTGCTGCTGTCACCATAGAGCTGGGGTAAGTGTGCACTGATAGGAAGAGATAACAGAGCATGAGGTGTCCTCTAACTTGTTCATAACTGAGGAAGTACTCTGCCTCTTGCACTGGATACACAGAGACCTTCAGGACAGATCCTGAAGAGGATGGAGGGTACATCCTACTACTACACAAGCTACTTCAGTGTGTGCCAGATGGGCTCTCAGCACATGCATCTCTCCTGAAATCCCCAACTAGAAAAGGAAACAGGATAATCTCTTCATCCCTAAGCTGATATATAGTAGATTTAATAGAGTAGTGTGAGAAAGGTTGGTTTGGGACTTTGCAGGCTAAAAAGATTAAACATTATCCAAACAAAGTAACTCTTTACTCCAGCACGGAGTTCAAGGCTTGTAGAAACTACTTACAAAAGCAAATACACCATGGCATAGGTTTTACTGAAACAGCAGTCTGTGTCCTGGAGTGCTGACAGGCGTAGTAGAAAATTATTCAGAAACCATGATTAAGTAAAGAAGACCTGTTACTACGAGGAGAAAGGCTACAGCAGGTCTGACTCAGCTTCATGGCAAGAGTATTCCAGACCTGCAGAAAGCTGAATTTGGTAACAGTAAACAGAACAAGATTCTACAGTAAGCATAATGACTAAAATACTCACATGCTCAGCAAAAATGACAAGTGCTTGCTGTTCCTCTGCTAATTCAAATATAAAGTCAGAGTTCTGAGCAAAAGTCCAGATGTCACCTTCATTGCCAGTATAAAAAAAGATGGGTCCAAATCCTTTCTTCCAGAACTTTGCTGAGACAATTGAGAGAAGCAAATTAAAATTAAAAATAAAATATAATTTAATAAAAACAGACAAACAAACTCCCACCAAACAGCACAAAAAAAACCCCCAAAACACTACAAAAACATGTAGCATGTGACTCCATTTTTGGTGAGTTTGGGCAGGAGCTTAACAAGGAAGAACTCTGTGAACAGGATGATTCCTGAGACCTGAGCTGGGACAGAAATGTGTTAGAAAGGCCAGGCTCCACCTTCCACTATCCCAGGTTGCTCCAAGGCCCATCCAACCTGGCCTTGGACACTGCCATTATGGGGCAGCCACAGTTTCTCTGGGCAACCTGTGCCAGGGCCTCACCACCCTCACAGGGAAGGATTTCTTCTTGTCCTATCACTACTGGCCCTGGTAAAAAGTCACTCTTTCTCTTTTTTACAAGCCTCCTTAAAGTACTGAAAGGCCACAATAAGGTCTGCCTAGAGCTTTCTCTTCTCTGGGTCAACCCCCCCAGCTCTCCCAGCCTGTCTCCATAGCAGAGGGGCTCCAGCCCTTGGAGCATTTCCGTGGCCTCTTCTGGACTCGTTCCAGCAGTTCCACATCCTTCTTGTGTTGGGGTCCCCAGAGCTGGATGCAGTAGTGCTGGTGGGGTCTCACTGGAGCAGAGGAGCAGAATCCCCCCCCTCACTCTGTGAGGGATGAGCCCAGCACATGCTGCCAATGATATGCTGATATATGTTATATATGTAACACACACACATTATATATATACATATATGATGATATATGAAGATAAAGTGCTTCATCCTCAGATCTGTTTAAAACTGAAGGCAAATTAAGCTTAGCAGGAGAAGTTGAGCCAGGATGTCAATGGCTTATCTAAGAAACAGTTGTTTTAATGCTTAACAACCCTTTGATTTTAGTTTAGTCATAAATTGCACAGGAATTAGGAGGGATAATAGTTTTCCTCAATGACAGACCTCAGACCATCAGTTAATGATTGATTTCAATAGACTACCACATCAGCCAAAGAGACCCCCTGCAGAAGTTGTGCTGCAGATGTTGCTGCACTATGTCATTTAAGGCTGTTTCCATTAACAGAGGGGCCTGAATTTAATTCTTGGCATTCTCAGCACAGACTTGCTAAAGCCAGATTTGGCTTGGAATGGGATTTGAAACCTCTCATTAGTGAAACTGCTGCTCTTTGTTAACAAAGAGGCTGATTCACTGTCTGTGCTGTGTTTGCTTTGGGTATTCGGTAGATAACTGGCTTTTCTCCTGATACGCTTCATGGTTCCTGGAGTAAACAACCATTCACAGGAGCCAAAGCCAAACCAGACAGGCTTCCTAAAAAGGTATCTATTTTTAGATTGAAATCCTGGGGAACTGCCAGTTAAACTCAGTTTAATTCGGTTAAGAGTATCAGATACCCTGTTGTGAAATAACAGTCTCCTTCAGATTCTTGCTGATAATCTGAAAACTCTCATATTGCACAAAAAAAAAAGTAGAGGGAAATGGAACTCCTCACAGGAATTTTGAGTACAAAACTCTTTGTAAATCAGCAGAACTGTAATGTTAATATTTTGCTCCTCACAAATATTATTCAGCTCTGCCCAGAACACACAGATAAAATGTAACACTTTAAAAAGAAGACAAGTGAAAATTACACAATGCTTTAAACCAGGTGATCCCAAGGTTATGTTCAAAAATGGCCACTTAATTAGTGAAGTCTCCCTTGTTGTGTTGCTGCTGTGTCCATATCTTTGGGCTGAACTGATCCACGAATTCATGACTGGTGAAACAGACATGAGTGGGCACAGGTGATGAATAAGCTGCAGAACAACAGCTGACGTGAGTGAAGGGGAGCTGCGGCATCCGAAGCTCCCGCATGCAGCTGGGAGGCAGGAGCAGGTGGGCACCAGCCTGGGCAGAGCTCAGGGCTTCTGCTATTCCCAGCTCCACTTTTGTTCTCTCCCTGCAAATTGCTCCACGGATTGCTCTGAGTAGGGAAAGTTGAAAAACATGTCATGCTAGTTATGGAAATTGCTGTCTTTCTACTCACATGCTGTTTAGAGAGGCCTTGTCTCTCTGTCAATGGCACAGAAAATAGCTTGTTATTTGGCTAGAAAGGAAGACACCACTGGCTCCTTGCTGGCACCACCCATTGTTTGGCATGGATTAAGCTACCTACAGCTGCAGGGTTTTAAATAACGCAAACCACTGACCCAAGAGGAGTTACCTTCACTCCTAAGAACGGTGGGTACAGAGCGCAACATTTCAGTCACTATTGTTTTTCTTGTTGCATTCAGAACGTTGAATTGCATTTGTAAGAGATGCTGTGGTCAACTGAACACATACAACAGAGTCAGCTCTGGCACATGCCTAACACAGCTACTGCTTCTAGCCTGCTCTTGTTTCAGAGACACCAGTCCCCAAACCTGTCCCTGTACCCCACGGCCAGAACAGACAGAAGGCAAGAAGTGAATCCCAGACTAGTATGGCTTAGAAGGGGCCTTAAAGGCCATTCAGTTCCACCCACCTTCTCTGTGGAAGGGACACCTTCCACTAGATCAGGCTGCTCTAAATTCAACCACACTCAACCCGGCCTTGAACACTCCCAAGGATGGGGCAGCCACAGCTCCTCTGGGCAACCTGTGCAAGGGTCTCCCCACCTTCACAGGGAAGGATTTCTTCCTAATATGTAATCTAAACCTACTGTCTTCTAATTTAAAGCCAGTTCACTTTATCGTATCACTACATGCCTTTGTAAAGAGTAGAGGATAAGGAAAAGGAGAGGAGAATAAAAACAAAGAGGGGGAATGCTTGGCTCACGAAGGGCTAGCCCCCTTTAGCTCACACTACCTCCTGACTGCCCAGTGCTGCCCTCTGGCTCCTGCTCTGCCTCCGGGCAGGGGTGGTTAAAGCTTAAGCAGAATAAAATCCAGCTCGAGGCCACAGCACCCCCGGGGACCTACCCGACACCAGGTACCGCTGTGGGAAGGTCTCGTTGCCTCGGGTCTCGAAGCTGAAGTGGTCCCGCACCTGCGGATAGAGCCGCTCCTCCAGGCCGGGCCGCACCGCCCGGGCAGCTGGAGGGGACACGGTCAGCACAAGGGAAACCGGCAACAGGCGTCGTCAGACGGTACGGCACTGCCCAGCTCGAGAACCGGGGCCCACGAGAGCTCGAAGCTCCCGCACGGGGCTCCCGAGGCCGACTGAGAGCTCCCGCCCAGGGAGGACGGCTCGGGGTCCCGCCAGGGGGCCGGGAAAGTCAGTTGAGGGCTCCGACCACGGCAGGGCCGGGGCTCTCCGGCCTGGGGGGCGGGGATACCCACCAGGAGCGGCGCCGGCGGGCGGGAGCGGGAGGCGCAGCAGGAGCGGGAGGCGCAGCAGGAGCGGGAGGCGCAGCAGGAGCGGGAGGTGCAGCGGCCGAAACATCCTCACGGTCCCCGCACCGCGAACGCTCCCGCGCGGCCACCGAGCACGTGACCAGGCCTTGGCGTCACGTGCTGCCCCACAGCCCTTCACGTGACCCCGCGAGCGCCACACTCGCCGCGGCGGCTCCTCCCGCAGCCCGGGGCGCTGTGGGTGGCTGTGGGTCGCGGCGGGTGGCGGTGGGTCGCGGCGGGTGGCGGTGGGTGGCTGTGGGTCGCGGCGGGTGGCTGTGGGTCGCGGCGGGTGGCGGTGGGTCGCGGCGAGTGGCTGTGGGTGGCGGTGGGTCGCGGCGGGTGGCGGTGGGTCGCGGCGGGTGG
>JAYRBT010000038.1:11407991-11420135 GCA_036023395.1 Myiotriccus ornatus
AAATCCAGTCTCTTTTGTCTGCATAAACCTTCTCTCAACTTAAAGTAATTGTGTGGGGGGTGTGAAAGCAAATTGACGCAGGGCAAAACCACGACAGCAGGGGCAAATGAGATCAAGAAATGTGCCCTGGCGGAGTGGCTGAAACTGGCTGTGGGGCCAGCTGCAGCTGTGTCATGGTGGGAAATGCTGAGAAACTCTGCTGTGGTTCCAGGAACTGGGGTCCCACCTGAGGCCTTGGAGGATTTGGGAAGGGAATGAGGGAAGGGGTGATGCTGACAGCCCTGTGCTGGAAGCTTAGTCCTTTCCATGCTTTTCTATGCCATGGCTCCATCACAGCCTGCAAGGAGAGGTAACACGTGAGGAATTCAGTGCCTTTCAGATGACTCTTGGGTCCAACAGAAAGACTCTACAAGAATATTGGAGGCTTCATCTACATGGATTAGACTGAAAATTACCAGTAATTACATTTAGGGTAATAATATCAGAGAGCTTTATTCAGATGCTGTGACCTCACCTATCACTTGTTCTTTAAATCAAGGTAAAGCACTTTTCAGAAAAAGACACTTGGGCTCAGCATCACTAGGGCTGCTGGAGGTAGTCAGGGTGAGAGTCTGGTGGTTATGGGACCTCAAACCAGTACTGATCTCTTCTGGCCTCAAAGTCTGTTCTACGTAGAAGGCACAAGCTGTAATATCCTTCCTGGTCTGTTTTTGTCCTCAAACTTTATGTTTTCTGTCTTCTCTTGGCTGGTGAGTGGCACCTCTTGGTGCTAGTCAGGTACCATCTCACCATATTAGACTGGCCTGAATTTCATTTCTGTTCGCTTGTAGGAATAGTGGTATTCTTTGCCTGTCTTCCAGTTGATACCATCAGCGTAGCTCCCGTGCACACCCATCCAGTACATCCCATTCAGGTTTGAGTAATGACAGTCATTGTACCACCACGCTCCCTTGTATTCCGTGGCACAGTTAAAGGAGCTCATGTCATTGTCCTGATCTGTTGTTGAAAATGGCATGTCCCTGTGGTATGATAAAGAGTCTCCTGCAGAGAGCACAGGTTTACAGTTACTGCAGTAAGGATCACGAACAGGACCTTGATGTGCCTGTGCACCCTTGCGGGGCACGAGCGGCCCTTGCTGGGTGCAAAACAGATTTTATATATCCCTCTGTAATGTTGCCCCAGTTGCCCATGTTTCTTCCTTGGTCCTGGACAAAAGAAGAATCCTGAGCTCTGCTAAAACACACAGATAACTTAACTATGCCTGTTAATCAAATGGGTCAGATTCTCCTCACAGATACACAGGTGTCACTTGTCTTGCACTGCTCAGGTTCTCTGCAGACACACTGGTGTCTGAAATACTAGACAGAATTGCAGTGTACAAAGCCACATAAACGCAGTGCACTGCTTTCTCAGGTATTGATTCACTCGTTCTTTTATGAGGGATATTGAATTTCGCAGAAAATTTGTTTGCTGTGAATGTGAGCAGAGTGAAATGTGGGGACCCGGTGGGGACAGGCAGCCCTGGCCTCACTCCACAGTGCCAGGATCAGGACCTTGACCCCCAGCACAGCACCTGTGATTTTTAAAGAAAAGCAAAATGTCAGGTATTAAGAGAATGCAGTGCTGATGCTGCAACAGCTGAACAGCACCCCAGCCCTGGAAATGCCAAACTTCGTGGTCAAATATTTCCTGCCAAAGTAATCAAAAGCAGAACTTGGCCTGGTTGCTACAGAGCTGTTGGGAAGGTCAATTGGATTGGGTGCTGCTCAGGACAAGGCTCCACATTTTCTGTTAAAACATGTGGCTGGGCTTGTAGGTAATGCTCTGGGTCACACTTCTGTGATGGGTGTCTCTCTCCTTCCCTGCACCTAGAGGTCATGCGCCTAGAGGTACCATGGCCAGCTTTAAAAAATTGTTCTAAAATGTAGCTGATACAAGGAGTTTGCATGATACAGCTCTACATTATAGATGCTGAGCAATTCTGAAATGCTCTAGTAAAACAGATTTTCCCAGTGAGCTGCCTCAAACTTACCAGCATTTCCACCAAGGAAGTCCCCTAGAACCAGTCTATATTTCTCAGACTCTCCCAAAACTCTGAATGAAGCATACTTGGCAAAATAGTAGTTGTTCTCAAAGTCTCTCAGGTCAATGCGGAGTTCACAGGGTCCTAGAAGAAAAGGTTGACAGCAGTGGTGCAGAGCTTATGGTGGATATGTCTCTGGATGTCAGGGGAGGGGGCTTAAGGAGCCCTGAGCTATCTTGAGAGGAACTTCCTCTACGTGAGAAATTATGTTTTATTTAATATTCCCGCAGAGGATATTAATATCCTCTACCTTTGATGGTTTTCTTGGGAAGCACCTTCTCTGATATGATAGTGGGTGGTCATGAGCACTGAAAGCTGCACGCTCAGGACTCTTGCACACAGCTCTGACTTCAAGCCTTTGTGTGGACAAGATGATGCCAACATAACCAGTTGAGTAGGAAAATGTTTTGGCCTGTTTCCAGGATAGACCATGCAACCAGCTCATTCTCTTTCTTGAATTCTTTGTTTGTTTTTTTTTAGATTACAATTTCCTCTATGTAATTGGCTGCAAGAACCTACATCCTGTTGGGGATTAACAGTAGGGGGCATCAAATGGATGCAAGAAGCTCAGAGGTCCTTAATGATCCAGTGTGGTACAGGCATTGGACTCTCATGGCCCCAGCCTGGGACAGAGGCAAACCTTACCCAGCGAGGTGAGGAAGTGGATGTTGTCATTCCCCATCCAGAACTCTGTCAGCTGGTTGCCAAAGCCTCGTTTGTATGAATCCCAATCTCGTAAGAATTTCACTGACCCGTCCCAGCGCCTCTGGAAAACCTAGAGGAAAGGAGACCCTGAGCCAAACCAGCCCATCCCTCGCCCAAAGCATCCACAGCACCTGAGGTACACGCCCCCCTGCATCAGGACACTGTTGTGGGTCTCTGGGGAGCAAACCTCAAAGGAGTCGCTCAACAGAGGATGTCCTCCATCTGCCCTTGGAAATGAGGACGAAATGATTTGCTGACTTAAGCAGCGAGTGGCTCTTGGTCTGCTCTCAAGAGACAGCTCCTGAAAGATTCTCCTGTATCCACACAGGGATTCACACTGGCTTGCTAATGTGAACTTCAGCTGTCTGCTCAGTCTGTGTTTTCCTCCCTTTTGTTTCTATTTTGGAGCCACCCTTTGCAGCCTTAACAAAAAACACTTTAGGAACGTACAAACCTCCCTCTCTCATCCTACTCACAATCCATCCCCCACCGTCTGTGTCCATGTCGCAGAAGACAGCTGTGGCATTGCAGCCTTGGGGGTAGATGGTGTACCAGCCGCTCAAGATCTTCCCTTTGCCCAACAGCTCTTGGCAATTCTTGGGTTCTGTGCAAATCAGAGAAAGAGATCATGTGGAAGGAGTTATAATGTGCTTACTGCATCCAGGGAGCACACCAGCCTTGAGGCTTGGAGCCCTTCAGCACCCGGCTAGCTCGTAGCACTGCAGGACCCTGGCATGCGGCTGCTGGGAAATAAACCCTGCCGTGGTTTCTGAGTCCATATATTGCAGGGGAGATGGGCACTTTCTAAGGGGTGGTCTAAGGTGCTCAGATTCCTCTCATTCACAGTGACTCTCTTGGGGGTCTGGGTGATGGAGCTGCTCTGAGAAGGAATTTTTCCATGCTGTGAAATGTTTGGAGGACACAGAGGATGTGTGTGGAGTTGGCAGAAAAGGAATAGTCATACAGAGAAACAGCTCCCTGGCATGCAGCTGTGAATAGTGTTCAGATCATCTGTGGATTGAATCATAGCATCAAAGACTTTTTAGGGTTGGAAGGAACTTAAATTTTGTTCCACCCCCATGTCATGGGCAGGGACACCTTCCACTAAACGAGATTGTTCCAAACTCAATCCAGCCTGGCCTTGAACACTTCCAGGGAGGGGGCAGCCACTGCTTCTTTTGGCAACCTGTGCCACTGCCTCACCACCCTACTCAAATTGTTGTGAGTAAAGAATTTCCTCCTAATACCTTATCTGAATCCTCTTTTCATTTTAAATCATTCCCCCTTGTCCTCTCAATGCCCATGTAAAAAATCACTCTCTAGCATTTTTATAAACACCTTTTAAGTACTGAAGGGCCACACTGAGGTTTCCCCAAGACAACACTTTTGAATATATATAATATAAATATATATACATAGATGTACATATTATGCATAAATTTTTTCCTTCCCAAAACCATACCTGCAAACAGAAGCTCAGATTCACATGTGACTGGAATGGTCCCTATCAGACATCCCAGCCTACACCTGCATCTGTGTCTGTCTTAGGGAGAGTTTTGGGAGATGATCTCAGATGGTGGTGCGGGTGGTGGAGATGTCCCAATGTGCTGTGTGGTGCATGGATGCACAGCTGTACCAGGCTGTCTTGTGGGCATGGATGTCCATCCTAATGGAGGTATGGTCCTGGACTTGGCCTTTTCCTTATTAGTCAAATGTTTTACATGCCCAGTAAACATAAAAGGGCAGAGGAGTGGCTGAGGCAGCAAGGGGCAGTTCAGTGGCATTCCAGTCCCTCAGGTGTTACAGCAGCTCTGATCTGCCTGAGGCCCTGCATGTGACTGTGGCCGTGCAACACCCAGTTGTAGCCAGAGCAGGTTGTAGCTCTGGCTTTAGCTCATGGAGTCAGATGGGTTAACTGAAGCTTTTTTGTTTTCTTTCTCCCTTTTTTCCCTCCCCATCTTTTTTCCAGTGATTAGGTTAATGTGATCACTACCACACATGTGAACTCCACATCTACAGAAGCTTCCCACTCCAGCAAGTGGAGGGGCATATCTGCCTTTTAAGTAGCTGCATGTCCGTACAGCTCTTTCTAATGATTTCATCTTGGAAACCAGGACACTGAACCTCCGAAAAACTCAGATAGACCTCCTCCAGGTCTATCTCTCCCACACAGAGAACAGGAGGCCCGAATAGTGCTCAGAGAACATGACTTTCTTGGCCTGGCTGGAGTACAGAATAGACCCACAGAAGCTGCATGTACCTGTGAGAATCAAATGGGTTAACTGTGATATTTCCTTACTCCGTCCTTTAATGTCACTCTGAATTTTTTCTTATTCCTGTCCTGACTTCTGTTGCAGGTAATCCACCAACATGAACTCTTCAAAGCTGACAGTGCCATGAAGACCTAGAATGAAACTCACCCCATATTTCTGGAAATCCAGGCTCTCCTTTTGTTCCTATTGGACAAACAACACCATCAATTTTTCTTCAGCTTCCACAGTCAGCACTCCCCTTCCCCCAGCAATTGGCATCATTTGCCAAGACAAATCTAGCTGAACAGGAGAGCTGTGATATTACAGGAAGTGCTTGGCTCCTCTGCACTAAACAGATGAAAGGCATGGAGAAACCAGTAACTAAATATAAGCTCTGCCCTGGCTGCTCCCAGGCCCACCAGAGCAGACCCAGCAGCCCGTCTGCACAGACCCTGGAGAGCACAGGGGGTCATATGGGAACCCAAGTCGTAGACCCCTGTAACTACAGCAAAGACACCCAGCACCCTGAGACACTGGGAGCAGCTCTGCAGGTTGCCCAGAAGGTACATGGGGTGGCTGCTGGGTGGTGCACAAGCTGATGGTGTCAGGCAGCAACACCAGATGCTGGAGCGGAGAGCAGCACCTGTTGCTGAAGAGCTGGTTTGGGAAGAGTTCTGCCCACAGCACCTGGGCCAGGGCTGAGCCTATGATGGGGCACAACTCTCACCAAAGAGCCCCATCCAGTTCCTAGTGGGGTGCTTCTATTTCTCTATAATTGCTCCCTTCTGGTGTGTTGTTCTAGAACAGTACAGGTGGAAGTCTAACAAAGTAGCTCACATGCTGAATTCAGCACAGCATGATTTACCTTTCAGTCCTGGCAAGCCAGGCTCTCCAGCTGCTCCTGCAAAACACAAGAGGAAAATGCTCATCACATATGAATTACTGTAGCTCCCCAGGTGGCTGCCCCAGGCCCTCAATATGTCCCAAATGTACAGGAGAGCCTGTCAAGAGGTGCAAAGATACGGTGCTGAACTGAGTGTCCCAGGTGGTGCTGCCGTGTTCTCTTGAACAACAGTATCTCTCAGATACAGCAGGAAGATCCAGATACAGGGAAGAGAGAACTGCTGTGCCACCTCTTGTTTATAGTCAGGCACTTGTGAGATTTTGTGCAATAGCTGCTTTTTCAGTGGGTTTGCCCATCTCCTACTGAAGTTTCAGCTCAAGTCTTTGGTGCTTTTGGCCAAGGTGTTTTCCCTGCTTGCCAGTGCTCAGTTCCTGGGTACTACCTTGTACTGGGAACTCCTTTCTTTAGAAGAGTTACATTTCCAACATTTGCAGCACACAGGCCCTGCTAAAGATCCTAAGTTCAAGCTGGGTGATGAAAGCCAGTTTCTCAACAATGTTCCTCTTTTCAGGGGCTCATCCTATTACAAAGAAAACCTCACCCTGTGCCAGATGTTTCTTGGTGGTTTGATCCCATCCTTTAATCAAGTGGGCACTGTGCATGGAGTCCAAGCCTGGAGGCTGTCGGAAGCACTGAGCAACGTGCCTCTGCTTCAGGCCTTTGAGATGATGCTCTGCAGTGAGTTTCAAAGTTCCTCAGAGCTGCAGGATATTTGGGCAGGTTTGTTTTGTGGTGGAGGAAGGTTAGGGTAGGATTGGGGAATAGGGAGAGGTCTGATTTTAGGGTGCTGTTAAGGATCAGTGGGAACTTTGAGAAGAGTAGTATCTTCCTCTGTGCTACGGTCCCACTCAAGGACACTGTTTCTAATGCTCACTCCATACAATAGCCATACCCCAAAATCAGGCTTTGACTATGCTACTTCAGGGCTGTTTCCTGGACTATGGCCAACCCTGCGGTTCATTTCTGTAGACCCAGTCTCCCAGTACTTGTCCTGAGCTTGGGGAGATTTATGGATTAGAACTGAATATGTTATGTGTTACCTTTTGCACCAGGTGGTCCTGCTTTCCCAGGGAATCCCTGGTTTCCCATTTCTCCTGTAAAGAAAGACTCATTTTTTTATGTGCACGTTGCAAGCTGACCAGAGGGGAGAGGTCACAAAATCCGGGATAGCTGGGCCTTCACTTTCACAGAAGAAAGGGAGCTGGGTTTTGTTAATTACATTCAATCTTGCAATGTAGTTTACTCTTTTTCCTTACTCCTTTTCTTCTGTTGAAGCTTCACTACACTTATACTGTCAGTTTAAGTCCTAATCTGCAGAAAATAAATGGGTTATTTTGCTGCAGAGAAATAAATGAATTATGACATTTCACACCCCAGGATCACTTTTGACTTTCAGACTTGTGACAGGACTCAGGGAAGAAACAGGTGACTCCATGTGTATCAGAAGATGTCTAGTTGGGGGTGTTTTCCACTCCTATTTGATTCTCCAGTTGCTAACAGTAGCCAGTGCCAAGGCTGCCACTGCTGTAGCCTCATCTTGCTTCCCTTAACCAAATCAAAAAAGCCGTCTCGTATCACACTTCTCATCCTTGGCTTTAGGGGTCTCACCTTTTTTTCCTGGGAGACCTGGTTCTCCTTTTGGGCCAGAGACACCTGGGATACCTGGGCATCCTTGGAGAATGGCGAGTCGATCAGCATCACCCAGTCCCACTATTCTCACCTCTGAGGAAATGAAGACAATATTTGTGGAGATTATTAGGGTTCTGAAATATTTTGGAAAGGAAAGAAAACCCTCTGAAGCGGAGGAAAAACTCGATCAAAAGCAATGAGTGTGGAAATTTGGAGGTGTTGTGTGAATTGACAGCTGTTGTATGAATGGCATTGAGGATCTCACATTTTAGGGGAGTCAGACTCTGAATCTGTCCTGCCTCAGGAGAGTTCAGTAGGAGAGGAGGCTGATATATATGAAATATATATGACATTGCATGGCAAATACACTGCAGCTTATTAAAACAAAAGCTGAGAGGTACACCAGCGGAGTATTAACGGTGGAGTAAGTGACACTGATCGATCTGTGGACGGTTAGTGTTCTCTTAAATTTCCTGATGACAGGTCAGTTTGAAATTGTCCCTATGGCCTTCATGAGGAATACAGACAGAACGCTGCACTGCGTAGCATCCCCAGGTTTCCAGGGTGCCTGGCACCCAGCAGTTATCCACCGATCCTCTGTATTGTTTTGCATCCTTTGGTAACTGTGCCAAGGCACCACCAACAGAAACCTTAACCAGGATGGAAAATCTCAACAGAGACAGCCTGCTCCTAGAGATCCCACTGGTGACCGGGGAAGGATGATGCATTTTTAATTGGAAATTGCTTTGTTAAGTGGCTGCTCAGACTTCAGCATCCCCCTTGCCCTCCCACCACTTGCAGCTGAATTTAAAAAAGCATAGAAGGAACAAAATTATATGCCGCTCCCCCCGCCCCCTCAAGCTCCTGCTCTTATGGGGAGAGATGAAACAGGCTGTCTCAGTGGGATGGCAGTAAGATTTGTGCTCCACTCACCTGAGCAGGTGTCCTCAGCATCACAAATAGTTGCTGTCAGGCTGAGCAGTAACAGGAGAGCTGGGGCTGCCTTTCCCATGGCCAGCACTGCTCTCTACTTTCTGCACAGCTTCTCTCAGCCACCTCACAAGCGCTGTGGTCAACACTGACCCACCCAAGCCTTTTATATCTAACAGCCCCAGTGTAAGCTCCACCTCTGCACTTGGCTGCTGGGGCCTGGCTAGGTAGGTCTCAAGCTGTTTCCCAGATAAGCCATTTTCCACAAGTCTGATTGGAAAGTTCTAGCCTGGCTGCCCCAGCTGCCTCACCTTTGTCCTCTGAAAATTCTGTATGCCTTTCCCTTCTCATATTGTGTTTCTAGAGAAAATGAAAGAGCAAAACCATGTTTAGCTAAGTGTAGATATCTCCCCGCATCCTGCCTGCTACTCTCCCTTTGTGAAGAGCAGAACTTAACTGTGTAGATGGGGAAAATAAGGCACTGGGAGTCAAAAGCCCAAGGTCAGCTGAGGCCAGCGGCAGAAAGAAGTACACACGGCCTCACACTGCAGCACTCTGCCTGCCCACCAATGCAGCGCCACTTCCCAACCCTTCAAACAGAGGCTTCTGTTTATACATGATCCATGACTGTCATGGAGTTCAAACTCTGTGCATCCAGGCAAGGGTAGGTAGGCAGAGCATATTTCATTTTTTCCACCACCTCTCTAATCCATTAGCAAGCAGAATTTCTTGTTTTCTTTCCTGTTGCTATGCTCTGCTAATTTGTGGCAGCATTACTGGAAGTCCAATATGCGGTGTATGCAGTTCCTGGGATGAAATTAGATCATCATCTTTCTTCCTTCAGAAGAAAACCTTCCAGAAGGAAAGGGAAAATGGATTAGCAGGTGCTAGGGAGAGAGAGATCTGTGCAGAGCAGCTTTAGGGTGGCTGGGAACTTGTACACCTCTCTTCTTATCTGTACAGCCTGTGTTGCCCATCTGGGATGAAGTGGAGTCTGCACCATGGGGCAGGTGGAGGAGAAGTAGAGCCAGCCCCTAGCATTGAGAAACCTTTTCATGCCCAGTGCCTCTGCTCTGTGTATGGAAACAGCTGCAATACCTTGTTCCAGCTATCTAGAGGAAAAAGCTGCTGGCTTCAGCTGTTCCCCTTGGTAAATCATTCCAAAAAAGCAAAGGCCTTGAAGATTACCCCATTGTTACAGTCTCTCAAGGGCTTGAGGCTAAATCTGTCCTGATTAATAAATAAATAAAAAAACCACATAAGAGTGGGTTTGCCCAGCTTTACCCGGTTATTCCATCAACAGGATCCAGCTGTGAGTCGGGCTGAGATGGAGACAGCTGTGATACGTCTGCTCAGCACTGATGCATTCCCTTAAGTGTTACCAGCTGGGTCCATCCAGCCTGTGGAACACTGTTGTCTACCCACTTTTATGTCAGAGAGCGGCACTGTCCTTTTCAATGCAGCTTGTTTTACCTGGAAGCTGAGGGGAAACTGCCAGTGAACAAGCTTAGTCCAAAGTAGGTCAGGCTCCCGAGGCTAGATTTTGAAATTGGCCCAGTGATCAATATGTCCTTAATTGCTTTTTCTCATCCCAGCGCCCAGTGAAGATTGCAGAGGTTGATCATTTACACCATCAGAAATTCTTTTGTATATTTACAGTATTATATTTAACTTGAGCCCTGGGAAATGCCCCTTGTGAGTCTTGAAATTTGAGGGTCATTTGGGGATGAGAAAAGAATTCTAAGCACACTGGGTGAATGGGAAGCACCTCTGAACGTTGTGACCAGTCACTTCACGTCCACAGACATAAATGCCAAGAGTGAAATTCCCAGAATTGAACTCATGTACAAATCCCTAAGAAATCAGCTTAGGAAATCAGAAGGCATAAAGATCTTAAAAAAGTTCATGTGGGAGCATCATAACCATGTTTAACAGGGGATTTAGCACTGATTAATGCAAAATTGTAGGTGGAATCCTGGGTTCTAGTGGAGTCCTGTGTCTCTGCTGCCGCTAGATTGCTGGAGTTTTGCAGGGAGGATAGGTAGACAGCAAAAGCTGTAAGTACAAAAAACAACAAGTCATAAAGCTGCAAGAAGGGCAGATGACGGGCACTGGGAGCTGGGAGGTAAACTCTGACAAAGCTCACTTTAAGGAACGTGAAATAAGAGTTTGCATGAGATTTGGCACCATTAGGGGTACTCCAGGGGAGCTTTCTTTTGCTTTGGAGACTTGTCTTGCTGGGAAAGGAGTAGTATCAGCCTGCAAGGATATGTTTTCTTCCAAAGTGAAATAGAAAAGTGTTCTTCTGACTTGGCCTATTTTTAGCTCTTCATTATATGTGAACAACAAAGTTTTCAGGTTTTTTTCTTACATTTCCAACGCATAACTTCTTCAGTCCATAACCAGTCTCAGTATCTGTGGTGGGGACATTTGCCCAAGCTAAGATAGCCGGGGTTTTTTCAAATATGTCCCGTGTTTATTCCTTTCTGCTTCTTCGTTTTGTGAACCTTTGGGCACTAGAGCCCCTTCGTGATAAGAACCCTGCCTCTCATTTCCCTTGTCCTTACCACAAAATCAGTTCCAAGTTCCTGAAGCTCTAAAAGAGGGTGAATTTCTAAAGACAGTTATTCTTGCCATGGAGTGGAAATGCAGACTTGCCCTGCTAACACCTTTAGTTTCACATGTTGCATTTCTTCACTCTCTGCATTCCCAGGGCAGCTTCAAAGGAAGCTCCTGGCTGTGAGGAGCTCAGGCTGCTGGTTTCACTGGTCTTCACTGGTACCCACAGACTCTTTCTGCTGGGCAGAACAAAGCCAAATTTTCCCATAGCTAGTGCAGGCTGTAGCATGTCTTAGTACTGGGCAGCCATGCAGTGCAGATTCATGAACATAGACCACTCACTTTCAGCCTGTGTCTAGGGGCTCATTCCCCAAATTTCCATACACTGATTTTGGGGTACAGTGATTTCCTAATTTCATCTTGATGTACTACATCCTTAAAGCTTGTGAGTTCCAGGATGTCCTAGACTAAGGGATGCTGGCCTGTTCCTCTGATTAGGTCTCATTTCTTCCTGATTAGGCTTGAAAGTATACAAAGACCTTACATCAAAAAGTTTTGGGCTCACTGTTGAAGCTTTCTATCCATTTCAGTTATTATAATTCCAAAGTGAAATACAAGAGAGTGTAGAAAGTGTCCCATAGTATTCAAAATTTTCCTTCACATAGTCTCCATCCATTACAGCATGGCTCACTGCTGCTCTGGGGACCAGCATACTGACCCTTGAAAGAATAAGAGTGACTTGCCAGGAAATAGAAAATCGAACTATTTCTAGAACTGCTTAGTGTAATTAACTTCATTGGTTTATATTGGTGTAAATTCTGAAATTATTCACTTCCAGAATCACGTCTGGGCTTCATGAATGAAGATTTGGGAAGGGCTCTGCCCACACTTTCTGCAAGCGCGCTAATGGCTAAAAAGGCCAGTGTGAGATAGACAAGTCCAATTGCAGAAGGCACAGCAGAAAGACTCTCCAGGTGATATCGACAAGATGCGATTCTTTCTGCATTGTCTTTTCTCCTCGAGAGTGACCCTGTGTGTGTTCTCAAAAGCAGCAGCAGCGTTGTAGATGGTGTGTCTCCAGG
>JAYRBT010000038.1:11420235-11431544 GCA_036023395.1 Myiotriccus ornatus
ATGATCATTTTAAGGAACTTGGGGGGACATCCTAAACATTCCAAAATCTGCCACAAACCTTTTCTGCTCACAGTATCAAAAGCTTTGGTGAAATCAACAAAAGTTACATAGAGTCCTTTATTCTGTTCCCTACACTTCTCTTGCAGTTGTCTGAGAACAAATACCATGTTGGTGGTACCCCTATTGGATCTGAAACCACATTTGCTTTCAGGTAGAAGGTCTTCTGCTATACTGGGTATTAATCTGTTCAAAAGAATTCTTGTAAGGATTTTACCAGCAATGTAGAGAAGAGTAACACCTCGGTAATTTGAACAATCTGATTTATCTCCTTTCTTCTTGTACAAGATGATGATGACAGCGTCACGAAGGTCTGAAGGCAGTTCACCTCATTCCCAACAGCCCACCACAAACTCGTGAAACTTAGCAGACTTCAGGTGGGATTCCGTCGACCCCAGCTGCCTCGCCAGTTTTCACCTGTTGTATGGCCTTAGGAGTTTCTCCCATAGTAGGGGCAATATCCTATTCAGTTTTCACCAGTTGTTGTGTAACGTACTGGATTGCTGAGCCTTGAACTACACGGTTGGTACTGAAAAGAGTCTGAAAATGTTCAGACCATCGATTCAGAATGGAAGTTTTATCTCTAGAAGCATTTGACCATCTGCGCCAAGTAAAGGGCTTTGAACCTGGTGTGTACGTCTGTACACTGCTTTCAAGGCCTCATAGAATCCTCTGTAATCACCGGAGTCTGTGCGTAATTTAATCTTTTCTGCTAGATTGATCCACCACTTGTTCTGGATGTCACGAAGTTTCTGTTGGAGCTTGCTACATGAGAGTCAAAAAGCTGCTTTTTTTACACAGCAAGATGGCTGAGCAAGGTGTGCTTGGTGAACAGTTCTCTTCTTTATCAACAATTCCTGGATCTCTTGATTGTTTTCATCAAACCAGTCCTTGTTTTTCTTGAAAGAGAACCCTAAGGATTCTTCAGAGGACTGCAGGATGCCATTTTTAATATGTTGCCAAAGCGCTTCGGGAGAGGGATCTATGGAATGATCTTCGAGTCTAGCTTGAAGATTTGCCTGGAAACTGTCTCTCAGTGTAGCTGTTTGAAGGTTGTTAACTTGAAGTCTCCTCTTGGGAATACCACCCCTTTTAGGTTTGAACTTAAAGTGGAAGTCAAGTTTACAATGCACAAGGAGATGATCTGTTTGACATTCTGCACTTGGCATCACTCGGGTATGACGAACATTGAGAATATTTCTCTGTCGCACCAAGATATAACCGATGAGGTGCCAGTGCTTGGATCGAGGATGCATCCAGGTTGTCTTCAAACTGTCTTTCTGCTGAAAGACAGTGTTGGTGATGGTGAGCTACTGCTCCGCACAAAACTCTAGCAGAAGGCGACCATTTTTGTTGCAGTTTCCAACGCCACAGTTGCCTAGTACTCCTTTCCAGGCTTCAAAGTTCTTTCCTACTCTGGCGTTGAAATCACCAAGAATTATGGTCTTATTTTCTGCAGGAACCTTTTGGATAAGGTGGCGTAGGTCGTTGTAGAATTTCTCTTTTTCGGCAGGGTCAGCTGGGAGGGTTGGGGCATATATATTAAAGAGAACAGCATGTTGCTTGTTGTGTAGTGGAAGGCGTAGGGAGATAATACAATCAGAATGACCAGTCGGCAGATTTTCGAGTTTAGAGGCAATAGAGTTTTTAATCGTGAAGCCAACACTAGAGAGATGCCTTTCAGTTCTGGGTTTACCTGACCAGTAGAGTGTATAACCAGCACCATGTTCTCTAAGGCTGCCTTCCTCGTGGATATGAACTTCACTGAGAGCAGCAATGTCAGTGTTGAGTTATGACAGTTTGTGGGCAATTAGAGCAGAGCGACGCTCAGGACATCCACTATCTGCAGTATCAAGCATGGTTCTGATGTTCCAGCATGTGAGTGTTAATTTGAATACACCTTTGAAGGCAGGTGCATGCCTTTGTCTCTTAGTCTTTATTTGACCGCCACAGAAGATGCCCGTTGCCCACGTTTAACCAAGCGGGTGAAGGGTGGATATGAACTTTGGTTAGGACACCTTTTCTAGGCCCCTCTCCTTATGGAGCAAGCAGTGCTATAGCGCTCTCCTTGATAAAGGCTTCTTGGTCATTCAGGATGCTGCCAAATGAGACTGTCGTGTCCAGGGTCAGACTCAGTTGACCAGTGTCCTGAACTGCCTGCATGCAGGGTTGGGTCTGCGGCTTCCAGTGCACCTTTATCACCTGCCATTTCGTCCCTCACCTGTCGCTGCAGGGCTTTGCAAGTGTGGGTATGGAGGAGCCACTTCCAGAATAACTGCAAGACATATCTCTTCTCTAGATTTCAGAGAGAAACACACTGAAGACAAGCTTTTCTGAATGCAGTAATGTTATAGGTTAAGGTTTTGGTGTTCCTCTACTTGTTGTTATGGAAGCTGTTTTTGTTTAGCAACCATACTGTTGAATTCCTCACCTTGGGAACAGCTGGTGGAAACGAAAACCTTAATAGACATTCTCCAGCTCTGTGGCTCTACTACATAGCTCAGAAATGGCCAAAAGAGGTGGTCTACAGCAAGCAACAAGAGTAACAAATTAATCCCACTTAGATTGTCTAAATAAGTATATGGCAGCATCCCTTGACAACATGATACAAGACCACTGGATAAGATATGTGCTCTCTGGGAGCTGCAGCTAAGCAGAGGAGCACCAGTAAAGCATCTCTTGTTAGAGATTCGGGGTGTAGGTAAGATGTAGCTTTCATTTGCTCCAGGCTCAAAAGTCCAGTTTGTGAGCCTGTGCAACAATCTACATGCTGCTTCCTAGGTAGAGGATGTGCTTTCCATTTAGAAAACCTGGATTTCTCATTTGAAATCAGGATTAAAAAACCCTATTTCTTTTGCTGGAGAAAGCTTTATCTTTTCTTTCTGAAAGAAAGCTTTTTTTTTTTTTTTCTTTTTTTTTCCTTAAAGATTGCAAAGAGCCTGAAGATAAGATAGCAATTTTCTGCTACAAGATTTAACCCCTCAAACCATGTGCACTCTAACAGGTCAAAAGGAAGGCTTTCTGCTTTACCCTAGCTCAATTTCAGCCTAAAGTAGTAACACAGTATTCAATAAAAAACGGTAATTGCAGCTATCTGAGCAAACCTGGCATTTGGAGAGACCAGCCCCCTCTATTTTTCAGGATTTAAGCTCCTTGCTTAGCTTGTCTCATGGGGAGCATCCTTAAATTCAATGGTACAAGATTTGAGCAAGGATTTAGGATGAACGAATTTCAGTGTCTGCATTTGTCTGAAGGACAGTGCAGTTATACAGGAACTATGCTGTTTCTTGTCTTGGCTTTGTGCTGTTTCCTAGTGTTATGAAATGTGAAGAGAGAACATCTAGTATCTCCTTGCTGTACTTGAATGGAAACTTCCAAGCAGCAGCTTGCAGTTTTTAATGGCATCACTCCAATTCTTCCTCAGAACACTCTCCTCAGCTACAAAATCTTCCCCTATCAGCTCCCAAAATTTCCTACAAGCACTCCAGTCTTCAGATGCTCCTTGCAATATTGCTAATTCTCTTCATACCCAAATCCTTCCATAGTACCTCTGTCAAACTTCGCAAAACCTCTCTGTGTTTTCCTGGTTACTACTTATTTGGCTTACAGCCCTCGGTAAGCTATTTTGTTATTTAGAACATGTGCTGATGGAACATTGCCTTTGGAACACTCAAGGGCACAGGGTTTCCCTGCAGGCTGTTCCTGTTTGTCTCCTCTTTTCACAAGCCAGCTTTAATTCTTGTGGGATGGGGAAACCGACGAGTTCAACAACCACACAGAGGGCAAGTTGGCGTCTGTTTCCTTTAAGAGTCTAACGGAGCAAATTTTGAACAGAACAGAGATGTGATCAAAACATCGACTTTGCGTGGAAAACGCTGTAAGAGAGAATGGGAAAAAGATAAACTTTTCTGTTGTTACAACAGGCATCTGCAGGACTAAGGCTGTACTAGTGCCATTTCAAATAATTGTCAAAACTGACATTGCTTGAAGGCTATCTGCCCTAGCTTTGTGACTGGAAGGTTAGAATATTGGGAAAATAAAAGAGAAAAGAATGTTAGAGTCAGAGTCACGTAAGATAGTCTAATAGCAGTTCACATTGTACATGAGTAGCTGCATCAGGAGTCCCTTACTTTGTGCCTCAGGTGATTATACAATATGCTACCTGTAATTCCATCTGACATTTTTTGCTGCCTCTCTTAGGGCACAAAACAGTGTTCAGACTTCGATATTTTGTGTCACCTCCTATGTATGTTGTGGGATAACTAGGTCATTTCTGCTGCAAACTACTCCCTGAATCCAGCATTATTGATTTCTCCACTTTCTTTTCAATGAACAACTTAATTACAGACTGTGAGCTTCAGACAGATTAAATAATTAACCCTTAGAAGACCTTTGTGAGATCAGAAGACTTTGTTATAATCCAAGGCTCAGGGAGACTACACCTGTCAAAGGTACTCAGTGGTTCTGAATACCTCTTTTGGAGTTACTTGATTTAGCTTCAGCAAATGAGAATATTTTATGTGCAGCCTTTGCCAGCATGCAGTTCTGAGCACTCATGATTTCCACATATCTCTTCCCAGCCTATCAAGAAGGTCATCTAAACAATGAGGTACATCCGCTAACATGCCAATGTAGAAAATCTGGCTAGATAGCAGAGCACTGCAGTGGGGAAATAACTGAGTATTGTTTTGCCTGCTGGAATAAAAAGAAAATTTTCATAGATAGACTTGAAGTAAGTCTCTATTAAACTCCATCCTGCCTCTTTTCTTGCTGCCTTACCTGAACAGCTTTCACCTTTCTTATAGATGTGTTCTTTTCAAGGTTAATTATGAGCAATTGCTTAAATCCAGGTGTCATTTAGAAACTCACAATGAATAAAATCTGTTACCATTGGCAATTCGTAGCCCTGAACAAATGGGCTTTTAAAAACTTTCCCTTTGGAGGGTGGGAGTGGGTTTAGGAACAAAATTATTCATCAGATTTGCTGCAAAGCCAAGAGTCAGTGCATTTTTATAATTAGCTACTTTTAATAAGAAAAAGACCTCTGCATATGATCCTTTTCAATTTGAGAGAATCAGTCACAGAACAGAAGGAAGAGGCAGGGCCAGAGATAATCGCCTGATCCCCATCCTCAGGTGACCTGTGAGATGTGTGAAAAGATTTCAGCTGCCAGTCAGGTAAGCCCCTGGGTGACCTGGTTACTGTGGTGCTGGGATATTGTGGCCCACAATATGAAACTAGATGGCACTGAAGCCAAGCAACTGGGATCCCTGTCCCAGGGGGCACTGACCAGGGAATTAGGAAACGCTCAGCCTCTGGAAATGACTCCTGTCAAGCATGAGGGAAAGGTATTCTCTCAGTGATGATCTATTAGTGTGCCCAAGCAGGTGGAACACCATGCAGTGACGAACAGGCAAGGAAAGGACAAGGAGAGTGCTCAGAAAGGCAAGGCAAGGCAGGGGTACAAGCAAGTCAAAGGAGAGGCAGGCCAGGCAAGGCAAAGCCAGGCAAGAAAGGGGCAAGGCAAGCCAAGGCAGAGGCATGCAAATAAAGACAAGGAAGAGGTAGGCAAGGCAACGCAAGGCAAAGAAGGGGCAGGTAAGACATGGTAAGGCCAGAAAAGAAGGGAATAGGCAAGTCCAAGTGGTGTCAGCAAGGCAAAGTATGGGTATTAAAGGCTAGAAAAGGAAGGCAAGGCAAGTCATAAGAGGGGTGGACAAGGAGAGGCAATCCAGGGGCAAGCAAGGCATACCTAGGGAGGTACATGTAAGGAAAGGCAAGGGAATTGTAGTCAAGGCAAGGCAGGGCAGAGAAAGGCAGGGCAGGACAAGTCAAGGCAAGGTAAAACAAAGCATGGAGGGTGCTGAAGACTGGGGGGACGATGAGAAAGGAAGAGGGGGTGAGAGGGCAAAGGCGAGTGGCACCCCCAAGTTGAGTGCTGGGAAGAAGGGCTGAGAATTGGGGGAGAATGGGGAAAGGGGGAAAAGTGGGAGAAGGGGAAAGAAGGGGGGAATGAATCCCCAAAATGAAGGAGGAAGGGGCTGAGACCCCAAAACTGAACAAAGCAGGGGGGGAAAGACCCCCAAACTCTCTAGGGGAGAGATGGTCTTTGTGGAGACAATGGGGAAGGGGTGGGCTAGGGGGGAAAAAAGGGGGTTGATTTTCTGGAGCTCTGTGGGGGCAGATCTGCACTTGGGGGCATCCCCAATGCCAACTGTTCATCCTGGGAGGGGGAAGGGGGATGACTGATGAAGGTTCCCTCACCCAGCAGCTGGTACTGCAGCAACCATGGTCAGAGAGGGGGTGGGAAAGGGGGGTCTTTGTTTGCCCCCTGAGCTCCCAACCTGCTGTGGGTTGGTCCAGGCTCCTGAAGGAAAGGGGTTTCCCCTGACCACACAGGGGTGTTCCAGTTTCTGGGAAAAGCCAGGTGTCACTTCCTGAATGGCCCTGACTGGGAGACATTCGTGGACAGGTACATCTATGCCAGCAGCAGCTCAGGCACTTCACCGGTGATTTGGGCGTTTTGTGGGGGACAATCACAGGGAAACACAGGCCAGGCACTGGAACAGACAGGTGGAGAACAGATGGGCTTAGCGGGACATGAACTGCCAGCACAACAGGGAGATCGTGGCCCCATTTTCCCAGCCTGGCTGCCCCCATATTTGGGGAAAACTGCCTCAAATCCACCAGAAATCCCAAATCCTCCTGAATATCCCCCCAACCACAAATTCCCCCCAAATCCTTGTAAACTGAGGGAGCTTTAGATGGCTTTGTTCAATTTCTTTATTTTTACCCCAATTTGGGGTATTTTAAGGGATAAAGATGAATCAAAAGAAAAATTAGGGCCAAAGTAAAAGGCTTTACGTGTTGGCACCCTGTGTGTATTTGTGGGGTTGGGCTGGATGGGTGGAAGAGCCTTTTTTGCAAAGGTTTCCACCATTTGTCTCCAAAATCTTGGTCTTTTCCCAAGTCCATCACCATTAGGATGTGGAAGATGCCTATAGGCCACAGAGAATTAGAATCATGGAACTATTTATGTTGTAAAACACCTCAAAGATCAACCAGTTGAAGTACTGAGGCCTGAACAACAGGTCGTAAAACAAAGATGACCTTGAGATGAACCATCCAACCAAACATTATATTTGTGTGGATTTGCTCATTATCAAAAAGTATGTATGTTTGTTAGTCTAATGTGTAGTATGAAAAGACTACGCCTGTGCATCTGCTCATTAATGAAATATATGTGTATATTAGTAAGAGAGATTACTATCCGCTCTTTACTGGAGTATTTGTATATACTAATGAAATACGTATAATTTTTAGCAAAATATGATCTTTTTCTTTCCATATTTAGATGTATCTAAAGGATGAACCTCTCTTAATTGCTATAGGTGCTCTTTGTAGTAATGATTAAGAGCATTGCTGAGCTTATCCTTCTGTAATTCCTTGCTGTTTTACACTAAACTGAAATTACACACTTGCACCTGTGTGTCTTGTGCCTAGCCTTGTCCCCTTAGCAAAACACCAGCGTTGCTTGATCCATTGCATGGAGCAGATGAGATTTTCCGGGGCTCTTAAGTCGACAAATCCACTCTTCCCAATGAATTTCCAACACTGGTCTGTGTCCCAGTGGATATTTCTGCTCCCGTGTTCACCCAGGTACCTACGGGGAACCAGCAGGATGCGGAGACCACCAGCCAGTCATCTTCCCCATGTGGATCACTGGCAACATGGGTCACTGGGTCTCTTCCCAACATGTGACCTCCAGTGGGTGATGAAGCTGGAGCAGAGGACAAAGCTCTTCCTGCTGTTTGGGCACTTTTAGGGCTTCCCTTGCTGATGCATCCACTGGTGTTTGATTACAGAACTCACAGAGGAGCTCCTCTTACACTTGGGACACTTATAGGACCACTCCCCTGTGTGGATGTGCTGGTGTCTGATGAGGCTGGAGCTGAGGTTGAAGCTCTCCCTGCTGCTGATGCTCAGTGAGGTGGGAGCTGCTCCAAAACCTCTTCCCTCACTTGCGACACTTGTGGGGCTTCTCCCCTGTGTGCAGGTATTGGTGGATAATAAGGTTGGAGTTGTTGCTGAGGGTCTTGCCATATTCCAAGCACTTGGAGGGCCAATCACCAGTGAAGATGTTGTGGTGGCGGATCAGGTGTTGAGTTCCGGCTGAAGCTCTTCCCAGATTCCAAACACTTGCAGGACTTGTCCCTGGTGTGAAGCCGCTGCTGGACCAGCAGGTCGGAGCTCCAGCTGAAGCTCTGGCCACCTTCCTGGCAGAGGGTGGGTCTTTCCTCCTCAGAGCACTGTTGGCTAGGTGTGGAGCTCATCTTGGTTGGAGATCTTCCTGGCTTTTCCTCCCCCTTGACTTCTGCACCACGAAGCTGTTCGAAATGGCCTGTTCCACAAGGTTCTGCTGAAGGGATTTGTCCTCTTGGGTCTCTGTCCTCAGCTCATTGCCAGGGGGAGGAAGGACAAGGAGAGGAAGGAAAAAGCAGAAGGAGGAAGAAGAGGGAGGAACAAGGCAAAAGAAGGAAGGAAAAGGAACAAGGAGTGGAAGGAAAAGGAGAAAGGAGGGGAAGGAAAAGGAGCAAGGAGGGGAAGGAAAAGGAACAAGGAGGGGAAGGAAGGAAGGAGGAAGGAAGGAAAATGAAGGAAGAAGAAGGAGAGGAAAGGGATTTGCTTTCATGACAGAGGGAAGGGGAAGGAGATTCCTACAAATCTGTCTAAGCAGGATGGCTTCAGGAGCAGGGTTGTCCTGCAGCCAGGAGCAACATCTGGCTGGAAGATAGAGTGGGAAAGGTGGGTTCCTCCTCACCAGCCTGGGTGTCCTGCAGCCTCCTGCTTGAGCTGGCCAAAGATTGGGGATGAGAAATCCTGTTCTGGGGGAAAAACCAAGGTGTGAGCACATTGGATTGGGGCCTTCTCCTGCCCAAGTCCATCTCTAGAAATCACCACCCTCTTGTGTCCATAAAAACCTCCAAAATACCAAGATTCAACCCAAGAAAAACCCAAACCACCAAAATTCAGCCCAAAAAACCCTCCCAGGAGTTCCCCCTCTCTCTGCTCTCTCCACTTTGGTATTCTGGGGGTCCTCCCTGCCAAGGCTGCTACGGGTCCTGGGAATCCCAGTGGTCCCTCGTCTCCAGTATCCCTACTTTGGTGTTCTGGAAGTTCCCCTTCTCGAGGCTGCTGGGGGACTGTGTGGGAGGCTCGTGCTAGAGCAGTCTCATGGCAGGGACCTGCGGACCTGGGGAGAGAAGAGCCCATGCTGGAGCAGGTTCACTGGAAGGACTTAGGATCCTTTGGGGGACCTACTTAGGAGCAGGGGAAGGACTCCAACTTGTCTCCCTGAGCAGCAGCAGAAATAACCTGTGATGACATGACCATGACCTTCACTTAGGGGAAACACTGAGGCACAGCCAAACACACACACACCCCAGAACCCCCCCAACATCACCTGGGAAGTCCTGGGGGAAAACCGGAGGCACAGACCCACCCCCACACACATAACTCCTCTCACATTACCTGGGGGGGATTCTGGAGGGGAAACTGAGGATTCCACCCCAAAACCTCATTCTTGTCGGCTGTGGAGGAAACTGAGGCACAGCTCCTGCACCCCCCAACTTCCCTCATGTCACTTGGTGGGGAAACTGAGGAATGGATCCCTCCACACACACGTAAATCCTCTTATGTCACCTTGGAGGGAAACTGAGTTACGGACCCCTTCCTCCAAAACCTTCCTCACATCACCAGGTGGGAAAACTGAGGCACGGACCCCACCCCAAACCTCCCTCAGGTCACCTGGAAAGGAAACTGAGGCACAGACCTCCCCCCCCACCCCCGTAAACGCACATCAGCTTGGTGGATCCTGGAGGGGAAACTGAGGCACAGACACCTCCCTTCCCCCCATACCACCCTAAGGAAAGTGGTGTGGGAAACTGAGGCACAGACTCAAACACACACACTCCAGAACCCCCTTCCCGTCACTTGGGGGTTCTAGGGGGAAAACTGAGGCATGAACTCCCAACGAAATCTTCCTCATGTCAACTAGGTGGGAAACTGAAGCAAGGTCACTCACCTCCCAAACCTTCCTCCTGTCACGTGGTAGGGGAAACTGAGGCATGGATTCCCCCCCAAAACATCCCTCAGGTCACCTAGGGGAAACAGAAGCACAGATGCCCCCAAATTCCCTCAGGTCACCTGTAGGAAGGCCCCTGTTTCACCCCTATCCCCTCCAGAATCCACCTCGTATCAACTGTGGAGGTCCTGGAAAAAAAGCTGAGGCACAGACCATCCCACCCAAAAACATCGTCATGGCACCTTATGGGAAAACTGAGACGCACCCTATTGAAACCTCCCTCAAGTCAGCTGGGTTGGAAACTGAGGCACGGCTCCCCACACACACATAAACCATCTCACATCACCACGGGGTGTCGTGGAGGAGAAACTAAGACACAGATTCCCCCCCCAAACCTCCCTTTGATCACCAGGAGAGGAAATTGAGGCACTGAACTCTAGACCAAAATTTAAAAAACCCTCTACACCAAACCGCAACCCAAAACCCAAACCCATAACAGTAACCATATCGTAAACCCTAATCCAAATTTAACAAAAACAATAGCCCTAACCAAAACCTAAACCCTAACGGTAACCCTGACCATAACCCTAACCCTAAACCTAAACCTAACACTAACCCCTAACCCTAACCCTAACTGAAACCTTAACCCTAACCGTAAGCCTAACTGTAAGCCTAACACTAACCCTAACCCTAACCCTAACCCTAACCCTAATGTAACCCTAACCCTAAATCTAACCGTAACCCTAACCCTAACTCTAAACCTAAACATAAACCTAACCCTAAACCTAACCGTAAGTCTAACACTAGCACTAACCCTAACGGTAAATCTAACCCTAACCCTTACCTAAACCCTAACCATAAACATTACCCAAAAATTAACCCTAACCCTAACCTCAACCATAACCCTAACCTTAAGAATAACACTAACCCTAAACATACCAACTGAACCCTATCCTAACCCTAACCCTAAGCCTAACCCTAAACCTAAACTTAAGCCTAACCCTGACCGTAAACCTAACTAACCCTAATGCTAACCCTAACCCTAACCCTAACCCTAACCCTAACCCAAACCCTAACCCTAACCCTAACCCTAACCCTAACTAACCCTAACCTGAACCTTAAGCTTAACCTTAAATTTATCCCTAACCCTAACCCTAAACCTAACCCT
>JAYRBT010000042.1:28690-39111 GCA_036023395.1 Myiotriccus ornatus
TTTGTTCTCTAGTTCAGACCTTTGCCCACTGAAGTGGCACTAACAGTGCCAGTCGTTTGCTGTGGTGAAAGGCAGTGAGTGCTGGGAGCTGCCTAGCAATAAATATTGCTGTGCATTTTATGTGGAACTTACAGATGGTCTTTTCAGAATGCAGCAATTAGCTGACAAAGTCTTAGTTCTTGTATGGCTGTAAGCAGCAAATGAACGAAATTCCTGGGCTTCATTAACATCTTTGTACAAAAAGGAGTCCCTGTCTGTGAAACAGCAAAATCTCCTCTCCCTTTCCAGCCTGCCAAGTTCTGATCCATTTGGCACAGAAGTGTGGAGTGCTTGGTTTGTCTGTGTGGTGGAGCTTGGTGTAACTTTTTTGGGAAGACTCCTGGTCCTTTATCTGCTGAAGCAGCGAGGCAAACACTGACAGACACGTGAAAACTTTAAATTAGTTTAAAAGCCCCAAAGAGTTGATTTTTGATTTTATTATTTTTTTACCATCCTGTAACCTGAAGGGTTTGTTGCATCACTGCAGCAGGCTTTCAGAGCTGCTCTCCTTTAGTGGTTTCCCTCCAAACTGCTGAACAGCCTTCACAACGTGGTGTGTTGCCTTATTGGTGGGCTGCTGATCCACACTTTCTGTGGAGAACTCGTGACTGCTTTTCTTTTGTAATCTGTTTTTGGGGACAGGAGGAAACCTTCAAATAATTATTTGGGAAAAGCCAAGCACTTTGTTGCAGTTGCTTTGTCTAGTGCTTCCACGTTGGACGTGGCCACAGGTTGGAATATGGGCTTCTGTCCTGATTATTTGCTGTGTTAAAAGGACAGATAGAATAGGGGACAACAACTCCTTTTCAAAGACTGTGGATAGGATGCCAGGAAAATGTGACTGGATAAGTACACGAGAGGGCTTGTGAGAACTTCAACACTTCAGAGTCATATTATCTTGTAATAAAGAGAGAAAGGGGAAAAAAAGGGAATAGGAAGTTGCCCTTACGGTCTGATCCTAAAGCCCAGAATCTTTCGTGCTGCAGCTTCAGAAACTGAAATGAGCAGAAGTGACCTGGGGAGTCACAGAATCACAGAATAGCTGGGCTTGGAAGAGACCTCTGGGCATCATCTAGTCCACCCCCTTGCCCCTGCTGTTGGAGAAGCCAGCTCGAGAGAGGGCATCCTTAAGCTGCGAAAGGGGGAAGCAGATACTTCCAGAAGTGACCCTTTCACGAGATTCCAAGGAAAATTGACACCTGCTGGTTTTTTTTCAGGCAAGAACAGATAGCTTTCCCAGTGGAAGCAAGCAGCTCACCGAGGAAAGCTGTTCTCCTGGAATTCCAGAACCTACTGCTGCGGAGAAACACAAAGAGCTGTCGGTTTTGCTACTGGAACTGGAAGAAGCCCAAGAAGAAATAAATTTTCTGAAAAACCAGCTCAAGGGCCCCTCTGGCCAAATTTCTACAGGCAGCCAAACAGGAGAAGAGGCTAGCCAGCTGGAAGAGAATTCCCAGATCCGGAGTCTGGAGAGGGAAGAGCAGGAGGTTTCGGATACACAGAATGAGTTGGGCAGTGGCTCATTGCAGAGAGAAGGAGAAACGCAGCAAATTGACCTCTCTCAGGAAAGCAGCCTCAGTCTCCAAGGAGAGCCCCAGGGGAGCCCTGTCTCCTGCAGGGATGAGGTAGAGGGAATGCAAGGAATCTCTGCAGCGGATCCAGAGCCTGGCACATCTCAGTCTCAGGAACTGGTAAAGTTACAAAACCAAATTGCAGAACTGCAAATAGTTCTTCAGAAATCAGAAGAATCCTATAAGAAAGACCTGGGAGAAAAAAGTGCGGAAATTAATAAGCTAAACCAGTTGGCAGAGGAATACAGGAAAAAAATAGAGGATTCTGACAGTACATTTTGTGTCTTGGCTGAAGAACGAGATCGGCTCCTGTGTCAGGTGAAGGAACTTCCTACCATAACAGAACTGAAAGAGCGAATGAAGCAACTTGAGGAAGATCTAGCCCTTTCAGAAAAGCAGAGGCTGTCTGACAGTCAAAGCAGTCTTCTAAGAGAACAGATCCAGAGCCTCAAAAATGAATTCAAATCCAAGGATCTAAAAATTGAAGCTTTGCAAAAAGACTTGGACGAAGCACAGCTCCAGCTTTCTGACCAGGACACACAACTGAAGGATCTGAGAAGCCAGATCGAGATGAAGGAGTGTGAAGTACTTAACCTGGGACAACTTTTGAGGAAGAACACAGCAGAGATGGAAGAGCTTTCCAAGGAGTTAACCTCGAAGGGGCACGAAGCAGCAAGCCTGGAGCAGCTTGTTGCTGAGCGCACCAGGTCCATAGAGAGCCTGCAACAAGCCTTGCTGGAGAAGGACCAAGAGATGACGGAGCTCAGTGTCAGCATGTCCGAGAAAATGGTCCTGCTGAATGAAGAGAAGTTTTCCCTAGGAAATGAGCTGAAGAGTCTGAAAGAGCAGATGAGTCTGTTATTAAAAGCACAGGAAGAGAAAGAGCGACACGCGGGAGCGAGAGATGCACATCCGGAACGCGGGGCATCTGAGTGGCAGGACGAGACAGAAGCAGCGAGCAAAGGAAGTGAAGAATTAGTAAATCAAGTCGAACTTCTGAGAAAAGAAAACGAGCAGGTGAAGCGGAAGCTGCAAGCAGCGCTTGTGAACAGAAAGGAGCTCCTGAAGAAGGTCAGCGCATTGGAGAATAAATTAGCACAGCAGAGCAGAGAGCAAGAATCAGAAACCTCGGTGGCTCAGGCAGCTGCAGGGGAAGAAAATATGAGAAGCGTGATCAGCAGAGAAGTGAGTCTTGAAAACCAGCCCAGCGAGGAGTGTCTAATTCAGCTGCTTTCTGAGAAGGAGTCAGAGTTGCGGAGCATCCGGAAGGAGCTGCGGGATAAAGAAACTACTGAAGCACAACTGCAGGCAGTGATTGAGGAAATGAGGCAAAGCTTGCGAGGTAAGGCAGACGTTGTTTCAGTTAAAGATGAAATCATGGAGCATCAGACAATCGCTGACGAAGTAACTGAAACCAAGGAAAGCCCGGAAGATTATGGAGAAAACGAAAAACGGAGCTCAGCAGCTGCAAATCTGGAAGAAAACCAAAAGTCTGCCCTGAAAGAAAGGATTTCGGTTCTCGAACAAGAAAAAGAACAACTTCAAAAAAAGCTTCAGGAAGCCCTGGCATCTCGCAGAGACACTATAAAAAAGGCCCAAGAAAAAGACAGGCATCATAGAGAACAGCTGAAGCAGCAGAAAGATGATTACAACATCCTACAAGAACAATTTGATCAACAAAGCAAAGAGAAGGAGAGCATCCAAACTCAGCTCAGACAACTCCAAGAGCAGAAAGGACCAGCAGAGGGTGTTCTTGGGAGTCAAGGTGGGTTGGATTCTTCGTGCGTGGAAGCAGAAAATGCAACAAATAGCAAGGCTGTACAAGTTGCAGATGTTTCCGAGGAAGAGTTTAAAAAACACCTTGAGAAATTGCAGATGGAGAAAGAGGAATTGGAACGTAGCGTCAGACATACACAAAGTGAACTGGCTTGCAAATCAGAATTAGTCTTTGATTTGCAGCAGCACATAGCACAATTGTTTCTGCAGATAGAAGGGCTGAAGAGAACGTCTGAGCAAGCTGAGGCTAAGGCAGCAAGTGTTGAGATGGAATTGGAGGAGAGCGAAGCAAAAATTTCCACAGAGGCCAGTGTGGAAGACTTGAAAGCCCTCGTGCACCAAAAGGATGAAGAGATGGAATTCCTTACCTTGCAGTTAAAGGAGAAGAGCAAAGCTCTCAGTGATGTGCAGGCACAGCTACAGGAAAAAGAGGATTTAGTCAAAAGCCTGTGTGGTCAGTTGGAAGCTCAGGCTCAGGTGCACGAGGAACAAAGCAAGCGACTGCAGACAGAGCTGCTGGAAATCCAGGAGAAGCAGGAGGACAGTGAAGAAGCAGCTAAACAGAAGAATCAAATGCAGAGAAAGCTGCAAGCTGCACTTATCTCTAGAAAAGAGGCGCTAAAGGAGACCAAATCTCTAAAAGAGGAGCTGGCTAATGCTAAAACTACTATTGACAGTCTTTCTGGCAAGCTGGTAAATATGGAAAGCCAAATCTGTGGCTATGTTAAAGAAACAGATGCTTTAACAGAAAAGTTAGTGTGCCTCACTGGAGAGAGAGAAAAACTGAGGGCAGAAGTTGATAGAGTACTTATAGAAAATCAATATCTCGATGGATGCTGTAGAAACATAACACTGACTCTGGATAGCGTTGTTCTAGAGAAGGAGAAGCTGGAGGAGGAGATGGAATCGCTGAAATGCTCTCAAGCCGCTGAGAGCTCTGAGTGGCAGGAGAAGTACAAGGAGCTCCAGGGAGAGTATGAAACTCTGCTGCAGTCCTATGAGAACGTGAGTAACGAGGCCGAGCGGATTCAGCGCGTGTTGGAAACCGTTAGGCGGGAAAAGCAGGACATTTTCGTGAAGCTGAAAAGCGCTGAAGCGAAACAAGAGGAAACAGATAAGCAGCTACAGGAAGCTGGGCAGGAAATGGAGGGAATGAAGGAGAAAATGAGGAAATTTGCGAAATCGAAGCAACAAAAGATCCTGGAACTAGAGGAGGAGAATGAGAAGCTTAGAGCAGAGATGCATTTCACGGGTGGGGAGCCACCCAGAACTGGAGAGGTCTTGATAAATGCCAGCCTGAAAGAAGATCTGGAGTGCTGTAGGAGGGAAAACCAGTCTCTTTCTACTCAGCTTGAGACAGTAATGGCTGAAAAGGAGTCTCTTAATCAAGAGGTCACAGACTTAAAGTGCCTTTTGCAGTCAACAGAATCTAAACTGAAGGAAAGCAGAGAACTTGTAGACGGGCATGTTGCTCAGAAGACAACTAGCAAAGAAACAGATGAGGCAGTTGCCACACCACCACCACCACTGGAAGGGTCTGAAAATCAAGTGGAAGTAACTTTTAAAACAGAGTCTGCTCCTGCAGAGCTGGAACAGGAGGCATTTGAAGGTGGCAGCCCTTGTGAGGATCCTGGCACCTACAGGCAGCGGATCGCTGAGCTCACCGAGCGGATCGCGGAGCTGGAGGATAACAGAAGGGCTTCAGAGCAACAGCTGGGTGACATCCACGTGCGTGTGGAGGCTTTAGCAGGTGAGAAAAGGGCTTTAGAGCGCCAGGTGGAGGAGAAAGTCCATGAAGTGAATGCTCTGCAGGCTACAGTGGCAAAGATGGAGCAAACGGTCCAAAAAGCCACAGATGACCTTGTCAGGATGACGGAGCTGAAGGATGCGCTAGAGGCTGAGAAGGATGACTTGGAAGAAAGGCTCATGAATCAGCTGGCAGAACTTAATGGAAGCATTGGAAACTATCAGCAGGATGCAACGGACTTTCAGATCCAAAACGATCAACTGAAACACGAGCTTCAGAGTTTGCAGAGAGCGGTGCGTGAACTGGAGGAGGAGAAAAGTCAGATGGAAAAGGAGAAAAGCAAAGCGAGTTCAGAAAAGCAAACGGAATCTGTAGAGAAGCTGAAGTGCAGTTGGAGGGGAGAGAGCAGAACACACGTGAAGGAGCTTCAAGAACTGCTGAAACAGAAACAGCAGGAGATTAAGCAGCTGCAGAAGGACTGTATTAAAAGCCAGGAAAAAAACAGTAGTTTAGAAAGAACTGTTAAAGCTCTGGAATTTCTGCAGAGTGAGACTCAGAAAGAGGTGGAAGTAGCCAAAGAGACTTCAGCAAAAGCAGTTGAAGACACCAAGAAAGCCCAGGCAGAGCTGGCTCTCTGCAGAGTGGTGCTGGATGACACGCAGAGCGAGGCAGCAAGGGTTCTGGCAGAGAGTGTCAAAGTGAAAGAAGAGCTGCAGGCAAACAAAGAGAATATTAAACTCCAAATGAAGAAAAAGGATGAGGACTTCGAGAGAAGGCTGGAACAGGAGAAAGACAAGCACTCGAAGGAAGTCAAAAACATGGAAGAGAAGCTGGCAGCTTTGCAGAGGGAGAAAGACCGTGTGGAAACAGCTATTGGTGATCTGCAAGACTCCCTGAAGACAAAGGATCGGGAAGCCAAGCAACTGGAAGGCAGTCTGAACAAAGCACTGGCCCAGCTTGCAGCCTTCACCAGGAGCATGTCTTCCCTTCAGGACGACAGGGATCGAGTGATAGACGAATCGAAAACATGGGAAAAGAAATTCACCGAAACTATTCAGAAGAAGGAGGAGGAAATCCGTTCAAAGGAGGAAACCTGTGTTGTGCTAAAGGACCAGCTGAAGGAGATGACCGTCCGTGTGGAAGAGCTCCAGGCTCATATATCCAGGTAAAGAAGCTGGGTCAGGGGAGGGTTAGGCTGGAGATCAGGAAAAGGTTACTGCACAAGGACACAAGGAGATTGGCACCCTAAAATATTCCTCCTTCTCAACATGAGGGTGTTAAATCTATTCTCTGTGACAAGCACTCACCATCTGAGTACTATCTAGAGCCTTTAATAATCTGAAATTTGAAAGAGTTTCTTTTGCGTGGAGTTGTTGCATTGAGAGGTCAAGAGAGTGCTGACGTACATAATTGCAATTTAATCCCAAAATAAATTTGGAGAGAGAGGTGGAGCTCTGGAAACACACCAGAAGGTACATCTGTGAATTTCCAAAATTCAAAACCAAACCCTTCTTGCGTAAGTAAAATTGTTCTGTGGAGTTTACATGCTGTATCTTTGCATGCTGGAATATGAAATGGACATCAAAGGTGTGAAAACAGCAGTTTCACTGGGGAGATTGTTTTTTATTGTTAGGTACAGTGGATAAGGATTGTAATGAAAAGGAGGTGATAACATTCAGTGTTTAAGCCCCTCCATTTTTTTCAATATTGACACGAACAACTTTAAAAAAATAACATTCCCCTGGCACCTTCAGACAGCAGTGCAGTCAGAACTTTGAAAGATGCCTGGAATTTTACACGGAGGGATATTTCCAGCTTGCTTTCTTCAAGCAGAGACTACTTTTGTAGCTTTTCTAAATTAGTCTAAAGCCAGTGTTGCTGTGCATTTGGATACTGAGATACGTCACGAATTTTTGACCAACTTTATCTTTTGTGCTTTCAGGCTGGAATGCAGCAGGAAAGACTTGGAGTCTGACTGCAGGAGGGAGATTCAGCACCATCAGAAGACGTGTGAAATGTTGCAGGAGGAAAAAAAAGAGCTTTTGGCTCGGCTTGAAGAGTCTCAGGAACTGTACAGCAAGTGTCAGAACCAACAGCAGGGACTGGAGTCAGAAATCAGCAGCCTGAGAGACCAGCTGGCTGACTTACAGAACTCCTTCACCAAATGTGAGCTGGCCAGGGAAGAGCTGGGGAGTGTGGTCAAGCAACAGGAGAGCAGCATCCTGAATTACAAACTCAGCTGTGAACAGCTCGAAGCCGATCTGCGGGCTTCCAAGGAGCTGACAAATAAGCTGCACGAGGAAACCAGTGCGAAAGATCAAAAGATCGTGAGTTTGTTGTCTGCCAAAGAAGAAGCAGTGACGGCTGCTCTCTCTGAATTACAGCAGCAACATTCTGAAGAGATTAAGGAGTTGGAGCGTAGGCTAAGTAAGGAGGAAGAGGATAAAAAAGCCTTGGAAAATGAGAAGAACAAATTTCTCGGCAAACTCGATCGTCTCACTGAAAAGATGAACGTAAGCAGAGAAGAAAGTAAGCGGCACAAGGCGCAACTGGACTCCTTCACCAAGTCCATGTCATCTCTGCAGGACGACCGAGACCGCATCCTGAGGGACTACAAGCAGCTTGAGGAACGTCATCTTGCTGTCATCTTGGAAAAAGACCAGCTAATCCAAGAGGCTGCTGCCGAAAACAACAACCTCAAGGAAGAAATGAGAGGTTTCCACAGCCAGATGGACGACCTCAACTCCGAGAATGCCAAGCTGAATGCAGAGCTGGTGCGGTACAGAGAAGACCTGAACCAAGTCATTTCAATAAAGGACTCCCAACAGAAGCAGCTTCTCAAAACACAACTTCAGCGGATCCAGACTCTGGAAAAGGAGAAGGCAGCCATAGAAACACAGCTGAAAGAGTCCGAGCACGCTCAGGACGATCTCAGGAAGTGCATGGAAGGCTTGAGAGAGGATAAAGTCAGTATGTCTCAGGAGATTGAAACCCTCAGGTCCTCTCTGTCCCGGCTGCAGGGTGAGATGGCAGCACTGCGTGAGGGGAGTCCCATCGTGGAGTGTCAGGCAGAACTGAAGGCCCGAGAGGAGGAGGCCCAAGAACTGAGCCATAAGCTCTCCCTCTCCCAGAAAAGAATAGCTGAACTCGAGGAGGAACTGGGATGTGTTCAAAGGGAGGCAGCCAAGAGAGTGGGAGAGGCTGAGGACAGGCTTCGGAAGGAACTGAAGCACCTGCATCACGATGCAGGGATAATGAGGAATGAGACAGAGACAGCGGAGGAAAGAGTAGCAGAGCTGGCACGGGACTTAATGGAAATGGAACAGAAACTGCTTGCAGTCACAGATGAAAACAAAGATCTCAGAGCTCAAATCCAGTCTTTTGGGAGGTCCATGAGCTCTCTTCAGGACAGCCGGGACCAGGCCAGTGAAGAGCTTCATGTTCTGAAGCAGAAATACTCTGCAGACTTAGAGGAACAAAAGAGTCTAGTGCAGAACCTTCAGAAACAGATGGCTCAGCTACAAGAGGAGCAACATTCCACTGCCAGGGACCGAGATGCAGTGAGGTCTGAACTGATAGAACTGCAGAAAGCCATTGATGAAAGAGGTTTCTTGGCCCAGATTGAGAGACTTAATCAGCAGCTCAGAGCCAAAGATGCTGAGCTTCTCCGTTTGTCTTCGGAACTGGAAGGCTCTTCCAGCCAGGTCAGATCTTTCTCCAAGGCTATGGCCAGCCTGCAGAACGAGCGAGACCGTTTGCTGAACGAGCTGGACAAGGCACGAAAGGTTGAAGAAGTGAAACAACAAACAGAAGGGAGCACTTCCACCAGTGCTTCCGAAGTGCAGAGTCTGAAGAAGGCACTGTCCTCCTTGCAGAACGACAGAGACAGAGTAGTAAGTTCTCTCTTCCTGTTTCTTACTCAAAGCACCGTGGGAGGTTTGGATCTTCAGGTCTTTGAATTCAGCACAGTTAGATCTGGTGATTGGGGTGTGACACAGAGATCGCTGTCTTCGTGAAATCACAGAATAGTTGAGCTTGAAAGGGTCTTCTGTAGCCTGACCCCCCTGCACAAAGTCAGCTGTTTGCCCTGGACAGCGTCCAGTTGGATTTTGAATATCTCCATTGGTGGATATTCCACAACCTCTCTGGCCAACCTGCTTTTTCATGTATCTGGAGGTGGTTTCCAGAATTAATTGCTCCCGTACCTTTGCAGGAACGGAGATAAAGCTGACCAGACTGCAGTTCCTCCTTTTTGCCCTTCTAGCACGTAGGGATGGCATTTGCTCTCTTCTAGCCTTCAGGAACCTCTTGCAGTCACCATGACTTTTCAGAGGTGGAGTTGCCTCCCACTGACCTTAGCATCTGTGGGCACGCTCCATCAGATCCCGTGGATTTGGTGTGGACCATCCGTGTTAATTGTGCTGACACATGGAAGCTGTGATTTCATCGTGAACTCCACAGAGTGGTTTCTTTTTTAGCTTGGTTGAAAAGATGAAATCATGGGAATAAGATCCCTGTTAACCCGCTTAGTTCACGCCCGTGCCAGCTTATGCGTTCGATTTGCCTTGGATTTTTAAAAGAGACTTGAGTCGTCTCCTCCACTTGGCAGCTGATTTTCAAGGCAGGTACAAGACACTGCAGCTTCCTTCAGACATCCTTGGCTACACACTGGATGTGTCTGTGTCTGTGTAGTCTCTGACACCGCACAGCCCAGCAAGTTTGAGTTCTCTTTGCTGGTCAGAAAACAAACTTTGTCACTCTTCCCACTGCCACTCGTTTAGTTCCCTGTCTCCAGAGTCCAGCACATCTTCTCACCTTCAAAAACCAATTGCAGTGATGGATGTGTAATGACAACTCATTTCTCATTTCCAGCCTGACTGGAATTGGAGAGCCAAAAGGATTTTAGTTCATCAGTTCCCTGGTTTACAGTAAATACCAACTTCAGGAGTTAACGCTTAACCAGCTCCATCTGTCTGACTTTGTTTTCCTCTAAATAAGAGAATCAATATTGCAGGCTGGAGTCTTTGCTAATGCATGTCAGATCTTCCTGGGAGGGCTCAAAACTCACTAATCTCGTTAACAACAGAATTCTCTGAGGGTCTCTTTTTCTGAACTGTTTTTAGCACGCTGCTGTACTTGCTGATTCCATTTCTAGTTTCTCTGTTACCTGAATGTGACTTTTTATTTTTCCCTCCAAATGCCACAGCGAGCAATGCTCTTCACCACTCCTAAGGAATAAACCCAGCTGCTGGCTGAGCTGTCACACACCAATGTCTCCCTTTAATTGC
>JAYRBT010000042.1:43750-55466 GCA_036023395.1 Myiotriccus ornatus
AAGGCTGTAGCCTGAGAGTGTCTGCAATTGAGACCTAGCCCGTGATTCCTCATAACCTCCTGGAACTCAGATCTAGCGCGTGGTTCCTCTTATCCTTTCAAAATAATTTTCAGAAGGTGGGGCCACGGATGACAGAGCCAAGGAACTCCTTCCTGATGTGAAACAGAAGCTTTAAGAAATTTATCTTCCCTCATGCTTTCCAAATAATTTAAATGTATTAAAGACAACTAAGTCTTCCGAGAGAGGTGGGAGGTAATCTGAGTCTGTTCACATCAGTGTATGCAACAGGAACAGAAGAGTGCACAAATGAGACCTTTTTTGGCGTGTGCTTGGTTATTTTCCGCCAGGTTGTCCGAAACAGAACATTTGCACAGCAGCACGAAGCAGGATCTGAGGTATTTGGAGGAGCAGCTGGAGGAGGAACGGGACCGGCGTCTCGCTGCAGAGGAGGCGCTTTCCGCGGCCCAGGATCAGATCAGGAGGTGAGGCAGCTCGAACAAGCAAGCACTGTCACCACAGAGGTGTGATGGTTCCAGCTCTCTTCGTCATCTGCACCTCATCCCGTCCTCCTGTCGAAGGGGGGCACGGAAACCACTGCGCTGTGCGTGGCACTGAATCACAGGAAGGCTGAGGTTGGAAGGGGTCCCCACAGACCATCTGGTCCAAGCCCCTGCTCAAATAGGGCTCCCTAGAGCCAGGACCACGTGCAGATGGCAGTTGAATGTCTCCAAGGGGGAAGATTTCACAACCTCCCTGGGCAACTCGTGTGGTGCTCAGTCACCTGTACTGCAAAATAGTGTTCTGTGGAGGTCAGGAAATTCAGTTCTTCAGTTGTAGGCAGATAGAATCAGACAAATGAGTAGACATGAAGACAAACTCTGTCTAGAAATGAGATGGTAGCTTTCTCAATTAGAGAAATTAAGTACTGGAAAATATAATTTGGAGACTGGGAATTGGGTGCAGGCAGAAGAGGAGTTCTCACACTTCCAGGGAATTTGTCTCCTCAGTAAGCACCTGTCTGTCCTGCAGAAAACAGTCTTTACTTGAAGAATTGTCACTCAATTTTAATGTATTGCCAGTTAACATCAACTTTTCATTAATTTGCTTATTAAGAAACAGTTACACAGTGAGGAAAAAACCACTTTCCCCCACCTTTCCCAGGCTCAGCTTCAGCCTAGGCCCCTCTCCTCTCCCCTCTGCAGTACCCAGCACTGTTGTTGCCTGAGGGGCAAGTTCAAAATCCTTGTCTCTCCTCACTGGCTGTGGAGGTGGATTTTTCAACATGACCCGATTGTAGGCACTTGAGCTGTGCATTTCCATTTTGCAGTTCAAATAAGCCTCACTAATGGAGTCTTTCCCAAGAAAACAGTGGCTTGCTCTCTGGCATGCTTGCTGATCTGGGCAAAAAACAGCCATCTGTGTGGGGGAATTCTGGATGCAGTTCCCTGGTGATTGCTACACAACTTGGACAAGTGTAGCTCCTTCTGGCATTGAAGTCTTTTGAAGCCTCCTGTAGCTGATCTCACTAACAAATGGCAGCCCCAGGATGTGCCTGTGCTGCCTCTGTCACTAGAAAATACTTACCAAGAACCAACACTACTGCAACCAGAGCTGGCTCCCAAAATAATCTCGCAGAATTTAAACCACGCAGTCGCATCATCTGCCCTGGCTCCTTTCAAGTCACGCTGCGAAATCCCACTTCAAGGATCGATTCCTGCTGGTTGGGTTGCCCAATCCTTTTGCTTAACGTGAGCTCAGGAGGCACCAAAGCACCCCAACTGTACAAATGGAAGCAGCTGTTGTCCAGGGAGGCCAGGGCTTGCCTGTGGGGGCTGATTCCTTTTTGGAGAAGTACGTCCTTTCCTGAGCTCGGTTACAGTCTTGGTTTGGGGCATCCTAAGAAAGTGAATTTAATATCCTGTTTGTTGTGGCAGGTTGCAGTCAAGTGAGTGGGCGTCTTCCTTAAGTACCAGCATTGATGTGACTCCAGGTCATGAACACTCCTTGCTGATCGACTCCATGGATAATAATTCCAGCAGAGTAAGAACTTAACATTCCCAGCTGTCGATTATGTAAGCCCTGATCAATCCAAGAAACCGTGAACCCACAGCAGCTAAATCCTTCTGTAGGCACACACAGATCTGTCAGGGGCTGTGTGGGCTTTTGCTCTCCATGCTGGACACAGAATTGGATGGGGTGGTTCATGGAAAACCGGAGAGCAGGGGAAGGAGAGTGTTTCGTGAGGATTGCCCTGGAGGTCGGATCTGACAGTGTAATGGCTTTGGGAAGGTTTATGCTTATTACCTTAGAGTTATCTTCATGGTCAGAGAGCTCTGGGTGAAGGTGGCTGGGGACACAACCATTCCTTGCACTGACTGGTCTCTCTTGGCTCTTCCAGACTCGGAATCCCCTTGGACTGCGCCGCCTGTTGCGCTCTCTCTTCCGTTCCCGGACCCACCTGCCTCTGCTAGTGGCCACATACCTGCTTGCCCTCCACGTGCTGCTCTTCCTGTGCTTGACAGGCCACCTGTGAGCAGGAGGGACAGGCTTCTGTGGGACCCCAGCCCCGTGTGCACTGAGGGCCTGCATTCCCTGCTGATGGGCAGCACTTCTCCCAGCGTCTCCCTTTGCCAAGGCAGCCCTGGAGCAGCAGCTGGGTGCTGCTGTCAGAGTCAGCAGGGGTGCTTCGTTTTCTGAGCCAGGGTCCCCCTGCAATCTTCAAGGACAGCGTCTGCTCCTGTACCTGCAAGTAGAACCACTCATTTCAGATAGTGTTGTGCCGTGGCAGGAGTAAGAAAAATATCCTTGAGTTGCTGCAGTACTTCAGCACTTCCTAGAACTGCAGAATCTTCCCTCTCTTAGGCTGAATCCAGGAATGGAGTTGGGGAAATCCTGGAGCTGGATGTAAGACAAAGAATTGTCTTCCCTTTCTTCCATCCCTCAGTGCTGTCTGAAACACATATCCTAAGGAAGTTGTGAGCACTTTAAGGAACGTGAATCTTAAAATTGTGTTTCCTGCTCGGTTGTATCTCCTGTTGAAGAAAGGCCAGAGTTATTCTATCTGGCCCTGCAGAGCATTCCATTTAAAAACAGTCATGTCTGCCCTGGCAAGCCTGTAAAATAATGCCAGGAATTTAGTTATTTAAAAGGAATAGGAAGCAAGAAACTTTTTAGCTCTTAAGTTAAAAACCTTGCTATTTGTGGCATTTGTCCACCTCTGACAGTGGAAGGTGCTGGCTTACCAATAGAAACAAGAGCAGCCCCGCTCCTGCATTCTCACCCACTGGCCCCTTGTCACGGGATTGACCCCGCACAGGCTGTGTGGAAGAGGTCTGTGATGTGCTGGTGGGCCCAAATCAAAGGCAGAAGCTCCAAAAGCAGCGTCTCCCCCGTGCTGAGGAAGGAACCAGAGCTCTGAAACCTTCCGGTGCAGAAAGGAGGTGCTGGTCATTGGGCACGTTTGGACCCAAAGCAGATGATGCAAATGGACTGGATCTTTTAGGGTGTAGGGAAAGCTTTGTTTTCTAAAGACCTCCCTGAATTTGAGGCTGCCCTCTTGCAAAAGCAGAATGCTGAATGCAAAGCAGGTTCCAGTCACGTTCCCTGCCAGAGACCGAGTGGTTGTTCAGGGAGAGTTCCGGCCGGGAGGGTTGGTCGTATCTGCCTCTTAGTAGAGTATTAACAGTCACGTTTTTCCCATGGGAAAGAGGTAGTTCTTTTGATATTGCTGGCAAACTAGGCTGCTCTAGCCAGTGCACAAAGCCTTTCTGAGGATGGATTGATTTCATCAGCAGCTCAAGCAGCTGGATCTCTGGCAGGTCCAGGGCACTGGCACTACATGCCCAGTTGTGCACTGTCCGTGATGGTGGGTGTGGATTTCCTCCAGCTACACGAAATTCAGTGACCAAATACTTTGCCTGTAGCTTCCTGGGGCGTGAGCTCCTGTATATATATATAATAAAATTTATTTTTCAGATGGAATTTGGGTAATGTCACGTAACTGTCAAAGGCCTCTTGAGGGTGTAAGTGCTGCTGTATCCCACCGTGTAGGGGGCACTGTGGGATTTCAGGTCCCCTCGGTGTGTGATTGCTGCAAAATTTTGTTTCCTTATGCAATGTGAACACCTATGGGATGCCTTTCTCCCCATCTCACCTCTTGCTCAGCCTTTTTCAGCTGACAAAAGAAGGAACAGACAATGTCCCATGATGGGGGCAGGGGTGGAACTAATGATTTTAAGGTCCCTTCCAACCCAAGCCATTTTATGAGCAGCGAAAGCAGTTCCAGGAAAGCAAGACCTGTTTGGGTTTACTTTTCCTCATTTGCCTGAACACCGCACCCAGTCAGGGTTGTGCAACCCCAGGACGGACACGGGAGTTGGCACCAGGGAGCTGGAATGTGCTCCTAACTCAGATGGGACAATTAAACTGTCCCCTTTCAACTTTCTGTAGCCAAAGACGGGCACCCTTGTTCACAGTCACTGCCCACGGTCCCACACACTGCTGGGACAGGAGCCAGCCCTGTGGCTGTGTTTTCCACTGTGTTTAACAGGAGTAAGGATTATAAGTGAAGTCTTTTTTCCTTAAAGCCCATGCAGGTCTTCCTGAACTGATTCTGCAGAATCATGGACATTGAATTGTTTTATACCTGCCAATAGAACAGTTGCCGCTTGGATTAAATACAAAATTAAACCAAAGCCTCAGAGAGAACTCCTGGTCTGATAATCATAGTCTGACTGAATAGCTGTGTGGTTTGACCTGATGGAAGATGGGGCCTTTTAGCTGATGTTTCCTGTCTCGAACATTTCACCATTTTGTTTCTTCTCTCGTGGACCTGTCCTGCCTTGGTTTTGATCTATCTGCAGTGGAGCCTGAGGGGGAGGTGGACCAACAGAGCTGTGTTCTGCCATCTCTGGGACACACGGGCCAATTCAGCACCACCACTGGGGCTGGGCCGGGGTCTGGTGGTGTGCCAGGAGAAGGGTGGTGGCCCGGGATAGGGAGGAGTGGCTGCAGGGAGGTGACTGCAGGGAGCTGGAAAGGGAGGCCTCCCCACTCTCCACTCCCATTGCAGGACAGGTGTGAGGCTCTGGGAGTGGCAGACGAAGCACACGATGAGGTAGCAGAGGAGGAAGCTCTGCAGGTGTCCTCACTGAGGGTCAGATGGATCCCCCTCTCCCAACAGGAGCTGCATTAAGGCCAGTGCTGAGGAGAAACAGCAGAGAGGGCTGGTCACAGTCACTCCTGGGCAGAACAGACCCCAATTTCAGGGCAGTTTGCTGCCTCCCTGGGGCCTGAATCAGAGATGTCACCAGACGACCGAGTGAGCTCAGAGCAGCCTTCAGACTGTGGTTCTTTCACGTGGGTACTGGTGATGTTGCAGCAAGAAGCCCGAGGTTGATCAAAGGGGTTTTCAAGTCACTGGGAAGAACGGGAAAAGGTTCAGAACAGTTAATCCTCAATCCTCCCAGCAGTGGGGAGAGATACCAGAAGAAACAGCCGTGCCCAAGACACGAACTCAGCTTTTTCTAACCACGGGAGAGTCCTCTTTCGAACACAAGGTGTGCTGGGACCTGGTGGGATCCTCTGTGCCGACAGGGAAGCACTGGCTGCGTGCTGTGTCAGCATCTTGGAGCACAGGCAGCAAGTGAGGGAACTGCAGCGCTGGGGCAGGTCTGGGGACTCATGACTCGAGCAGAGCTGGGGGCTGGGACGCAGGAAGTGCAGAGAGCCGAAGTTAAAACAGGAACTCGCAGCAGACGCAGGTCCCAAGCTCTTGCAGGCAGCAGGTGCCTGAGCAAGGAGCAGCAAGTTTGCCAGCAGGAGCCTTTAAAGGTAAGAAAGCTTGAGTGTGCTTTGAGAGTGAGAAATGACCGCCAAAAAAAGTGGGGTTTGGTGAGCGGAGAACTCCTTCCTGACCCGGCATGTTTGCGTGGATATTGCTCAGCGTTTGCTTCTCAGGCTGTTGTCCTGTCATCGTTGTCGCTCTTGTGTCTGAGCCTCTGAAGAACCACGTTTCCAAATCTACCAGCACGACTGTGCTGTGTGGTAGCCCCGTATTTGTGCTGTAGTGGATGTTTTCACAGGGGAAAACAGGACAGACTAAGGGGTTGGGACTCCAGCTGATATTTCTCACCATGGGGGTGTCTGGAGCGTCACAGTGCAGTTACAGTCTGTGGTTTGTCGTGGTTCCCACCAAGCAGAGCAGGTGGTTTTGGAGAATGAGCGCTCGAGAACCATTTACAGCAGCATTTAAAACCTGATCCACCTGATTTGAGCTCAGATCAGCCACCCTGATGAAAAGCCCTGTGCTAGTTGGTTGTTGCTGCTGGTTCATCCTTTACAAAAACGAGCAAGAACCTTTAAAAATTTTTGGTCTGAGAGATGACAATAAATTAGGGAGGGGAAAAGGAGAAGAAAGGTGTTGCTAGATTGTGCTGTGTCACCCACAGGAGACTTCCTGCTTTCCCCAATTGCAATTAGCTGTATTCAGTTTTGCTGTGAGTGGGGATGGCACAGAACTGCCACGGTCCTGAGGCACCTGCAGAAGGCCTAAAACTGTCAATCTGCCTCGGCCCTACATCCTCTCCCTCAGCTGACTACCTGGCTTTTGCTTAACAAAAGAAAGACACATCCCTGCTGGTTTAGTTCCTGTTCTCTTTGCTCCCTGGCCTTGCAGTGCTGGTTCTCCAGACAGCTGGAAAGGACAGCTTGAAAACTGAGCAGTGCACTGCACTAAGCTGGAAGGTTATTCACCTAAGCAGCTTTTGATGTGGTACAGTTAATTACTCAGCATCAACACTTTGCTTGCACCGAGGGCGAGTCCCCCATCCCTCAGGGCTGACTGAGGCTCCCCCACGGCCCTGGGAGGGGTTAGTGCCGTGGAGCACGGTAAAAGCTGCTGTTTACTGAGGATCCAGCCCACAGGAGGTCTCCTCCCTCCCGTTGGTCTGCTCACAGTCCGGTGTGATGGGCAGCGGGGCTCAGCTCAGTCTTTCCTGCACGTTCTGTCCCGTCTTTCTGCCCCAGGGAAAAGCTGCTTTTGGCAACGCTGAGAACTGTTCGGGGCTCCTCAACATGCAGACAGTAAAGGGCTGGAATGCGAGAGCTCTGCTGAGAGTGATTGCTCTGGAGTGTGGGCAACTCATGTCATCTTCTCTCTCTCGTTTCGTGAAAACTTTTGGGAGGGTTTTTTTCACCATCTTTTTTTCACGGTCACCTTGAAAACGAAACACAGGCGTTCTAGATTTCACATTACTTTCAGCTTCCTCTTCCTGGGCCCGTCGCTTCCTCCAGGCCCGTGGGAGCTGTTCCACCGCAGCCTCAGCCCCTCCAGCCCTGCACCCTTGGGGCTTTTAGCCCCATTTCCCATCTTCTCCCTACGACCGACAACGAATGCCACACGGCACCAGCCCTGTCGCTCCAGCGCCCAGGCTTGCCCTGACCCTTCTGTTGGCTGCTGGGCAGGGATTAAAAGGTTGGAAAACAGACAAGAGGCTCGAAGAGTCCACCTCAGGTCCATCAGTACGTGGGAGCACGTGGCAGTGGTGTGACTGTGCTACTGCGGGGGGTTAACGTGGGGAACAGCCTCTCTCAGCACAGAAAATGAACGGGTGGTGGAAGCTGTTTTGGGGTGCCCTGTGCCGTGTGAGGGGAGTGTGTACGAGGGCAGGTGGCCTGCGAGGGCCCCTTCCAGCCCAGGTTGTGCCGGGGCTGGCTGTGAGCCAGCTGTGCCCACGTGCGGGGCCCTGGGTGACAGGCACGTCCTCGCTGCGCAGATGTGGAAAGCGGCTGTGGGACGTGACGTGTCAGTGAAGGTGGAGTCTCAGGGAGACGACTGGGACACGGACCCTGATTTCGTGGTGAGTGTCTGCTGTGGTAAACTGTTAGACTGGTGGTGTGAGGGGTTCGTGGCCCCCGGGGCTTGGGGCTCAGCGTGGGGAACCGTCAGTCGCCTGTCTGAGCCGCTTCTGCCCCACCTCCATGTTCAGTCTCCAGAACTTCCTCCATCAGTGCCACCTCCACGTCTGACACTTGAGGAGTACGGAATATTCAGGGGTTTTTAAACCTGCTCCTTGGTAGCTTCCCTTGTTCTCCCACAACCTGTGTTACAAGACATAGTGAACACTTAGGTTGTCTCTGTCCCACACTGTTTGTAACAGCACAGAATCCAGCATTTCCCTCATTTGTCTTTTTTTCCAGATGGAAAATCCTACTGTCTGTAGTCCCCTTGTGCAGGTGCAGCTCTGTCCCTCTCATACACTTGTTTTCTATCTGGTCTGACTCTGGGTGAGCTGGTGAGAGAGCAGAAGGGCTCAACCTGGGGAACTCCCTGTACTCATACAGGGTCATGATTTTCATTTTCCTTTTGGTTCTCTATTCCTTTCCTAATAAGTCTCTCCTGTTACACAAGAGCCCTGTGTTTTTGAGGTCCAGTCCTGCCTAGTTATTTCCAGTTAGAAATCCTAGTTTGGGACAGAAAAGCAGTTCCCTTCCTCAAAGTTCCAAATTATTAATGTTTTAGGAAAAATCTGTGCTGTACAATTTTTTTTTGCTTGTTTTTACTTCATTTCTTCTATTTGTGGAAGCATTCAAACTAAACCTGAACAGCAGGAGGCTTTATATATATTTTTTAATTCTTTTATGTGTACGTATTTTCAGCTTTGCTGTATATTAGGAAAGACTTTGTTCATGCTTTATTTTATCGAATGCACGCTCAGACCCTCCACAAAGCTACAAAACAAGGCCGTGATAGCCAAGCCGGGGGGAACGGCCCGAGGGCTGCGGTCACTGCGGCTTCTCCAGTATTTTCCCGACAGTGAATTCCTCGGCATTCCTGTCGCTCCTGGCCCTGCGGAGCCGGGGGGACGTGCGGGACTGTGGCGGGGATGGGGCGCCGGGTGGCCCGGTCCGTGCCCGGCCCGGCTGGAGCGGCCCCGAGCCCGGTGCGGCACCGGGGGTGACGATCGCGCTTCGCCCGCAGAACGACATCTCCGAGCGGGAGCAGCGCTGGGGAGCCAAAACCATCGAGGGCTCCGGCCGAACGGGGCACATCGAGTGAGTGCGGGACGGGAACGGGGCGCGGGCGGGCGGAGAACGAACCTGCCGGGGGTGCGGGACGGGGAACGAACCTGCCGGGCGTGCGGGCACCTCCCCACGCGTGGGGCGGCGGCGCCGGCCCCAGACCGGCCACATCGGGGCTGCTTTGCGGAGGGGCGGGGAGGGCTCTCCCGATCTGGCGGCCCCTCGATCGCGGAGCACCGTCCCGGGGCTGCCCCGCATCCCGCCGCGGGGCCGGCACCGCACCGGGATCCAGGGGCCACCTGTGCTGCTGTGGGGCGTCAGCGGGCGAGTCCCGGTGCAAAGGCTTCCCGCTCCTTCCCTGCCCGGGACTGACCCGCGGCAGCAGCTCCCTCGGGACATCCCAGCGCTGCCCTGCAGTGCGTTCAGAGTGACCCTGGGGACATCCCAGCGCTGCCCTGCAGTGTGTTCAGAGTGACCCTGGGGACATCCCAGCGCTGCCCTGCAGTGTGTTCAGTGACCCTGGGGACATCCCAGCGCTGCCCTGCAGTGTGTTCAGTGAGCCTGGGGACATCCCAGCACTGCCCTGCAGTGCATTCAGAGAGCCTGGGGCCAGCCCAGCGCTGCCCTGCAGTGTGTTCAGTGACCCTGGGGACAGCCCAGCGCTGCCCTGCAGTGCGTTCAGTGACCCTGGGGACAGCCCAGCGCTGCCCTGCAGTGCGTTCAGAGTGCAGCACACAGAGAAAGGGAGGTGTGGGATCCTGAGGAAGCCGGGATGTGGCCCTGAACAGGGCTGCACGATGTCCCCCCAGAGCCCACTGCTCTGGTCCCTCGGCTGGCCCTGGGGTAGCACCCTCTCTGGTGTGGCTGGCACCCAGGGGAACCCAGTGCAGGACGGTGGTGGCAGCTGCAGTGGGTGTATGTCCTGCTCTGTCCTGGTTCTGGCTGGGGCACAGGGATGCTCCAGCTGGCTGCACAGCTCTCAGCAATCCCACACTGACCTGCCCTGTCTCTGTCTCACCAGCATCCATCAGCTGAGGAACAAGGTGTCAGAGGAGCATGAGGTCATCAAGAAGAAGGAGATGGAGACTGGCCCCAAAGCCTCCTATGGCTATGGAGGCAAATTCGGAACAGAGCGGGACAGAATGGATAAGGTAACAGCTGGGAGCTTCCTTGAGCCCCAGTGGAAAAGGGTTCTCATAAAGGAAGGGGTATCCATGTTTTCTGGCTGGACCCTGAAGGGAGAAAATGGAGAACTGGCATAACTGCAGAGTTATGCCCACACACATCCAGCTAGCCCAGAATCTGTCTCCAGGATCTGTTTGATTCCATTTGTGTAACTCCTCTCTACAAGTTCTTGGTGATTCTCCCTTTAGCTGTGAAGAAGAAATTTCTGTGGCTGTTCAAACCTGCTGCATAACAGTTAGATCAGGTGCCTCCCTGCTTGTGCTCAAAGAACTAATAAATAATGATTCTCTTCCCATATTCTGCATTACAGACCTCATAGCTCCCTGGGATGAATCTCTAGTTTGTATTCTCTGTTCTCACACTAGACCTGGTTTATGTTTTGTGACAATCATTATCACAGTTCTTCCTGCACTTTTCAGCATTTAACACTTCTTTTTTTTTCTGAAGTGAGAGTGTTAAATTGCAGTAATGTTCGGTAGGTGTGGTCACTGTGGGCGTCCCACACTTTTCCTGGTGAGCTGGCAGTGGGGCCAATTTGTGGCGTGGCAGCCCTTGAGGCCTCTCAAAGCAGAGCTGGTGCTGGCAAAGGCTGTGTGGAAGGGCACGGTCAGCTTGGACCTGTCACTCGTGTCTGCGAGTGTCCCAGCAGCGTGTTGGCTGTGTCTGCCCCAGCCTGGCTGTGGGTGCTCACGTCACGCTGCCTTTCCTCTCAGTGTGCAGTGGGACACGAGTACGTTGCTGATGTTGGGAAGCACTCCTCGCAGACAGATGCAGCCCAGGGCTTCGGGGGAAAGTTTGGAGTCCAGCGGGACCGAGCCGACAAGGTGTGTTGGACAGTGCAGCTGAAATACATCCCTGCGGCTGCTGCTGCCCCTAAAACAAACCCTGCTGCCTGTGCTGCCCCTAAAACAAACCCTGCTGCCTGTGCTGCCCCTGAAACAAACCCTGCTGCCTGTGCTGCCCCTAAAACAAACCCTGCCGCCTGTGCTGCCCCTAAAACAAACCCTGCTGCCTGTGCTGCCCCTAAAACGCTGCTGCCTGTGCTGCCCTTAAAACAAACCCTGCTGCCTGTGCTGCCCCTGAAACAAACCCTGCTGCCTGTGCTGCCCCTAAAACGCTGCTTCTGCCAGGCTGTGGGTCAGTTCTCAAAGCTCGGGAGGTGCAGGTGGAAGTGTGCCATGTACCACGGTCTCACTGAAGCACAGCTGGCCTGTGTGCAGGGCAATGGCCACACTGTGGGGCACCTGTGGAGGTAACTGCTGGGCCTGTCCCATCCAGGCAGTGCAGTGATTGCCCAGGGGCTGTGCTGTTCGTGCAGGGGCTGTGCTGTTCATCCAGGGGCTGTGCTGTTCGTGCAGGGGCTGTGCTGTTCATCCTGGGGCTGTGCTGTTCCTCCAAGGGCTGTGCTGTTCATGCTGGGGCTGTGCTGTTCATCCTGGGGCTGTGCTGTTCATGCTGGGGCTGTGCTGTTCATGCAGGGGCTGTGCGGTTCGTGCAGGGGCTGTGGTGT
>JAYRBT010000042.1:55566-73929 GCA_036023395.1 Myiotriccus ornatus
GGGGCTGTGCTGTTCATGCAGGGGCTGTGCTGTTCATCCTGGGGCTGTGCTGTTCGTGCAGGGGCTGTGCTGTTCATCCTGGGGCTGTGCTGTTCATCCTGGGGCTGTGCTGTTCGTGCAGGGGCTGTGCTGTTCATCCTGGGGCTGTGCTGTTCGTGCAGGGGCTGTGCTGTTCATGCTGGGGCTGTGCTGTTCATCCTGGGGCTGTGCTGTTCATCCTGGGGCTGTGCTGTTTGCCCAGCATTCTGTGGCACAAGGCAGAGAGCAGGTTTCCAGCCTGGCCCCAGAGGAGGGTGGCTGAAACCTGGCTTGGCCTTCAGGCTGACTGACAGCCCCCCCACTTCTTGTTCCAGTCAGCACTGGGCTTTGAATACAAGGGTGAGGTGGAGAAACACTCGTCCCAAACAGGCAAGTCCATGGACACGTGTGACCCCTTGACACATTGCTCTTCTGCTCCCACTATCCCCTGCTGTTTGTTGTGGCACAGTCTCCTTCGTTATCCCCCTCCTGTCACTTGTTTCAGATTCCCGTTCCCAGTCCGTCGCCCCCACTGCCCCATTCCGTGCTGTCCTGTCACCATCCTCCTGTTGTGCATCCCACTTGTCTCTGCTTTGCTTTGGTGAAAGCCACGTCCTGGCTGAGTAGAGGAGATGCTCCCACCACCACCCCAGTGGATGGCTGGTGCTCCCTGTCCTCTCAGAGCCCTTCTGAGAACGGCTCTAGGGGAGCTGTTCAGGACACGCAGTGATTGCTGGAGGAACAGCTGGTAGGAAAAGGCACAGCAGTGGATATGGAAACAGAAGCCTACAGAGCACTCAAACTGCTGCAGAATTCTGCAGATTCAACAAACAGTGAAACTAAAGATATTTTAAATATTCTGCACCCAAAAGAAGATGAGAGGGCAAGGTCTGTTTGCTGTTTTCAGGTAAATGTGAGGAATACTGCATTACCAAGGAAATAACTGAATCGGGTTCGTTTAAGAGGAATCTATAAAAGAAGGAACATGGTTTGAGGCATTCTTGGTTGATCTTAAAATAATGAATTCTGTGCAGTTGTGCTACTTTAACATATTCTTGTAGACATAGAAATTCATCAGGCTGTGTGAAACCGCAGAAGTTGCTCAGGACAAAATGGAACTGTTAGAAGTAGGGTAAGTGTTTGGGTTGCTTTCATAAAAATATGTCTATTCTAGAAGCTTCAACAGCAAGATAACAGTCATAAAATCTGTGTTTGCTGAAAACAGCTCCCTTAAAGATCCATTTCATAACAGCCTAAGGGGTGGATAATAGTTTAGTCAGGGTAAGTTTAAGAATTGTTCGTACTTGCAGATTGACTGAGCTTCTGTGAAACAGATCCATTCTGGAATAAAAAATGTCCTCATGCAGCTTTCTCTAGATCACAGTCTTCATGGATTGTTACAGCTGAAGTTGTTGGAGAAGCCCCAACTCAGTCCTGTGAGATGCAGACCTGTGAGAAAAGCATCGCAGAACAGGGAGAGGTGACTGTGATTTACCCCTTAAGGGCAGGATTTGGAGACTGAGCTGGCAGGTGTCTGAAAGGAGGAGTCTGTACAGCCAGCAGCCGGGATGGAGGCTGGAATGTCTCAGGAATCAGCCAGTAATAACCAGGTGGTCCTCAGGGAACCGCTGAACGTGGCTGAAGTTGTTAATGGATCACCAGTTTGGAGATGGAAAACGGAGAGGCACGAGGCAGCTGTGTGTGCTCTGGCACACGACAGCCAGGTGGGGGGAGCAGGAGTGTGTCTGCAGAAACGGGGGTTCAGCCTTTTCAGCAGCCCCAGGGTCAGGTGTTTCCTCGTAGAAGCCGAGATTCCACCGGAGCAAACATGAGCCCCTTCGCCACTCCTGTACTTCCAAGGCTCAGTGTCCTTACAGCCCTTTCCCAAGGCTGCCAGACCACCCGGAGTTGGGTGAGTGGGTGATAGCCGGGCTGTCAGTGCCCAAATCCCTGCTCGGTTTCGCCTTTGTGGGTGACTGTGCTCCCGCCGCCCCCCCCCGCTGTCCTTGACACGTCCATTTTCCTCCTCCCTTCCCTCCCTGCTGGCTGTGTCTGCTGCTGCCCTGGCCCACACGCTTGCCCTGTGCCCCCATTCCCGTGGGCTCTCATCCACGGTGCTCCCTGCCATCCGCTCTGTCCCCTCCACCCCCTTGCTTTTTACGGGGTTTTCCATCATCCCCGCTGCTCTCCTTCCTCCCCCCTGCTCCCTCCCAGCGCTGCTCCGTGTTGCCTCCTCACCAGCCCCGTGCTGGGGGCAGTGTTTCACTCCATGCACCCATCACAGATTACTCCAAGGGCTTTGGTGGCCGTTACGGAGTGGAGAGGGACAAGGTGGACAAGGCGGCCGTGGGGTTTGATTACAAGAGCCAGGCGGAGAAGCACGACTCTCAGAAAGGTGAGCTGGGGCAGCCAGGGGAGGGGGGGAGGCAGGGGAGCTGGGGGAGCAGGCGTTCTCAGGGCTTCCTCAACCTGCTGCATGAACGGTGGAACGGCTGTGGGGAGCTCTGAGGTGCCCACTGCTCGCAGCAAGGGAAGAGGTCAGGCGAGGAAAAGCCATTGCGTGGCTGCGGGGAAGAGTTCAGCAGAGTTCTGTGGGCACAGGGCTCTCCTGGGAGGCAACACCACCGAAGGAAAGGTGCTGGGGAAGCCCAGGCGGGTGCTAATAGCAGGTGACGTGTCCCAGGGAGGAGGGAGGGCTGTTGCTGCAGCCACCAGTGGGGAAATCTGGCCTCGCTCCATGTCTTTCTCTAAGTCCTGGGCAAGGGAAACCTGTGCGAGCAGCCTGGGCTCACACTGCTGCCACTCATCTCCTTCCCCGCCTTGTCTGTTCTCTTCCATGCTGTGATCTGGATCCCTGTGGCTCCAGACTATGCTGTGGGCTTTGGTGGGAAGTTTGGGGTCCAGAGAGATCGTCAGGACAAGAATGCCCTTGGCTGGGATCATCAGGAGGAAGTGCAACCCCACTCGTCCCAAACAGGTCAGGCAACGGTGCCAGAGGTGGTGGCAGTTTCCTTGGAGTACACACAGACCTGGAGCCTGTGGTTCGTAGAGATCCAGCTGCTGAAAATGGAATGTGTCCAGCATGTTCTGGAGCAGCTGGGATGTGGTGAGCCCCAAAGGACAAGGGCAAACTCTGCCAGAGTAGATGGCTGCTTGGCTCAGTGGGGGCCGTGGGATGAGAGTCCCTCAGTCAGGCTCCCCAAACTCTGCTGTGCTGTCTCTGTGAGGGACACTCCTGGCCATATGCTCGTTGCAAAGGCAAGCACAGGGGAATGAGGCAGAACAGACCCCAGGAATCTGGGGAGGGACACAGGCTGGGCAGCTGCAGCCCTGCATTCCTGTGCCCTTGGCTGAAAGGAGGGAGAATTAGTCCTAAAAGCCACTGTCCAGAGCACTTTGCACGTGTTACCTCTAGTTGTTTCCATGTATGATAAGATGCAGACAAGGCTAACTCATCTCATTTCCCTGGTCACAGCATACTGAAGCCAGATGTGCACACAGAATATAAAATATTATAAAATAGCCTCCTTTTTTTTTCCCCATACAGACTATGCCAAGGGGTTTGGAGGCCGGTATGGGGTGCAGAAGGATAGAGTGGATAAGGTAAGACTGCTGCAGCCTTCCATTTCTTCCTACTAATCACTCCTTCTTGCCCTGCTGCAAGAGAAGAGATTTCCCAGGTGGAGGTGAGATTCGCAGTGCTCGGTGCACAGACGTGGCAAGAGGGAACTGGCTCAGTGTAAAATACCAGAGGATGCAGAGGGATGCGGCCTGGGGAGACCTTAATGCAGGGAATTCCTCGTGGCACTGTCTGTAACTCCTCACTTCTCTGCTGTTTCTCAACTTCTGCTGGTTTTTCTGTCCTATCAAGGAGTGCCTTATGGTCTGTTCAGGTAGCTAAATCTGCCTCCCCTGGGTCAGGGTGAGTGTGCAGGTGAGGACAGACACCCCTAGGAACAAAGCTTGCCGTCTCCAGTAGCCAAACCCAGCACGGGGCCTTGCCCAAGAAGCTGGCCAATTCTTTCACTTCCTCTTGCAGAGTGCTGCTGGCTTCGATGAGATGGCAGCTCCCACCTCCTCCTATGAGAAAACAAGGCCTCTGGAGGCAGGTGAGACACATGGGTATCAGCCCTGGACTCGGGAAGCTGTGAGCCTCCTGGTCCCTCCGTGCCAGCACGCTGGTAGATGGGATGGGGGTTTAGCCTGTGCTGGGGGCACGACAAAGGTGGCTGAGCTGCAAGTCTCCGTGGAAGAGGTGGAAGTCTGGGTTTCTCCTGGATGCTCGGGGTGGTGGGAGGGAGCCGTGGGGCTGGCTTAGTTGGCTGTCTCCTCGCAGGAGCTTCCAGTGGCACCAGCAGCCTGCGGTCGCGCTTCGAACACATGGCCAGGTCGGCGGAGGAGGAGAGCAGGAGGCGGGCGGAGGAGGAGGAGGAGCGGCTGCGGCGACAGCCCCGGCAGCGCCCGGCACCGCGGGGACAGGTGAGCCGCGGCTGTCCTGCCGTGTCCTCTGAGGCCCGAGGAGCAGACTTTTCCTCAGGCCACGCACCTCCGTGTCCTTCCAGCTGATCTCTTTAGAGAGTAACCTTTCTGCCTAAACTGCTCCTCTGCCACAGCCGCCCCACCGAGCTTCACATTTGTCGCCGGACTTTCCTTTTCAGCACGCGGATCAGTGTGCACCTGCACCCAGTCACGGCCCCTTTTGCCTCTGGTGCTTGTCAAAGAGTGCAGTCACCCCTCCCCAGCACTGCCATCCCAGCAGTCTGCCTGTGGGGTGCACCCCAGCAAACTGGAGGTGGCACCCAGCCCCGGCGCTTACCCAACCTGCCTTCCCACCTGCTGCCGTTCCTGCACTCAGAGGGCAGAGTGGGATTCACAGGGAAGCCCCCACAACACGTTCCTCTTCGGAGGGTGCCCCCACCCTTGTCGCCAGCCTGCCAGTGCCTAGGCCCAGAGCAGGTTTGTAGGAGCCGGAACAGGTTCTAGGTGGAGGAAAATGTTCCGAGTTGCTCCGTTGGGAATGGGAACAGCCGTTGCTCTGTACTTGTTCAGAGGGACTGAGGGATCTGATGGCTCTTCTCCAGCAGGAAATCCCACCGAGAGGGAAGGGGCACACTGGGGCAGCCCCTGCTGCCGTGCCAGCACAGGTGCCCGGGAGCGCCCACGGAGACCAGCCGGTGTCACTGGGAGAGCAGGTGCCAAGGCAGCCTGGGAGAGCCGGGAAGGGGAGCAGGCAGGGGGGATGGCACCTGATGAGAGGGGCTGTGCTGCATGGGCAGCCCTGCAGCAAGATGTGGAGTGCAGCCACAGCGCCTGAGAGGCTTGGGAAGGACAAGGGGGAGCGTTGGGATGGGACTGCCCAGCCCTCCGTGGGACAGGCTCTGGCAGGGGGGTGGTGCAGTGGCAGCACCGTGGGCTGGAGAGAAGTACGAACAGCAGTTCAAACACGTGAACCCTGAGGATCTCCAGAGCAATCCCAGGTGCCAGTTCAGCATGGCCCGAGGGGCTGAACTGTTGCCCTGGTGTGCAGGGGATGGTGCTCCATGAAGGGGTGCTGGGAGTCAGGAGAGAGCTGCCTGCGGTGGGTGCTTCGCACGTGACCTTCTTGTCACTTTCTCACCTCGTGGCAGGAGGCCAGAAGGGAGGACGAGGAAACACCACCCACTCTGCCACCAAGGCCGGCAGATCTGGGCGCAGAGCTGTGCAAGGTCCCCAGCCAGGATCAGCCCATCTACAGTGAAAGTTTGGATGTTGGTGGAGACTATGAGGAGCTGCCAGAGCCCTCTGACTACTGTGACATTGCCAGTGGAGGTGCTGACTATGAGGAGCTGCCGGCCCCGCTGGGAAAGCCGGATGCTATCTATGACTTTGGGGAAGCTGGAGGAGAAGACTATGAGGTGATCCTCCCTCAGGAGCACAGCCAGAGCCAGCCCCACCTGGGTGAGTACTGATAGAAGAGCCCATGTCTTGGGAATCTGTGTCCTGACGTCCACTGTGGTCAGGGTAGGGGCTCCTGATGATGGAGGCTTGGTGGTCTCCCGCTCCCCCGTCCAGCCCCAAGGTGCAGGTGAGCTGCTGGGCAGCAGGTGTCTGCTGAACCTGCTGGAGCAGTGCCTGGCAGGAGGAGTTGGGGGGCTGCTGTGGCTCAGGAGAAGCTGGATGTGTGCTGATGCTCCTGCTGTCATGCCAGTGGTGTACCGGGGCCTGGGAGTGCCTCTGGCTCAGCCCATTGCTCACATGGCTAGTGTTCCCGAGACCTGCTCTGGTGGGGTCTCCTGGTGTGAGGAGTGTGGGGAGCCTCCTTCCAAGCACAGGAGCAAACTGCACGGGCTGCTGTCGGTGCTCCTGTCACAGCTTTGCTGGTGCTGGAGATGGCGAGTGGAGACGCTGGAGTTACGCCCAGCCTTTCTCCTGGGAGGGGGAACACGACGTATCAGGGCTCCACTCCCCTCCTCGTGGAAGGGGAAGGAAGTCACAGCTTGCTTTGGGCTGTGGTAAACCTCTCCCTGCTGACAGGGTTTGGACGTGCTTCCCCGGGGCTGGGCTGGAGGGTGGCACTGCCCCAGGGCTGTGTGGCTGCCTCAGCCTCTGTCTCATCTGTCCCTCCTGTGTCCTGCAGCCGACACGGGCGGTGTTAACGAGGGGCAGGACCCCGGGACCTGCGCTGTGGCTCTCTACGATTACCAAGGAGGTGGGTTTGCCATCAGGGCTGGGGGGGACGTGGGGGACGTGGGGGTCCACCCCATCAGCGGTGGGGAAAAGACTGTGGCTTTGGGGGTTTAAATTTCTTCCCGGTAGGAGGCAGAGTGAGACCTGGCTCGGGAACTGTGGTGGTTTAGGAATGGTGTTGTCCAATTTAGTAGTCCCGCTAAAAAAAAACCCCACACACCATCCCCCTCCAACTGGAGGCCCAAAGGGATTGAGATAAGAACAATTTACTGGAAACAGCCATGAGAGAAGAAAACAAACAGTAACAGCAACGATATTAATAACTAAAGGTTTAAGAAAAGAAATTATTCACATGGGAAAACACTCACTGGATTAATAAACAGTAGTGGGTGGCTCCCTCCACCACTCCCCAAATGGAAGGAACCCCCTCTTCCCCAGAAGACAGCCCCTTTCCCACCCCAGCAATGATGTGAGGTGTTACAAAATAACTTCAGTGCACGGGGCTGCTGCGAAAAATTAACCTGTCCTGGCCGGAACCAGGACAGGAATAGAAAAACTTCATCTTTCTCCTGCAAGGTCTTCCTCATCTGCTTTATCTGTGCAGTTTGATGGGGGTTGGGTGAGGTTGAACTCTTGGGGGTTATCAGGGTGCTTGCTCTGTCTTCTCCTGCCCAGGGGAAGTGGGAGGAGGGATGTGAACTAGCTATGTCTAGGGTCCTCTTTGCAGTGTGACTCACTGTCTTTTCTGACCAATTTTTGCAGAGGGAGATGACGAGATTTCGTTTGATCCTGACGACACAATCACACACATCGAGATGGTGGACGAAGGCTGGTGGCGGGGGCAGTGCCACGGCAGAGTCGGCCTCTTCCCAGCGAATTACGTGAAGCTCCTGCAGTGAAACGAGCATTGTGCAAGCTGCTCCCTTCCAAACTTTTGCCTCTCTCTGCTTCAGCCTCTCCCATGTTATCAGCTTCATTTGGCTCAGCCCGGTGTGTCCACATCCAGAGGAATATCAGGGATTGAACCGGCAGTGTCTGAGGGAATGTTTTGTCTTGTGCCCGAGAGGATTTTGGTTCCCATTGACTTCCAGATGGGAAAGGTGGGATGGTTTAAGAGCATATGAGTGTGATGTAAGGTGTCTCTTCTGCCCAGGCTGCCACACCTGTCAGCTAGCAAACCTGCAGGAGCGTGTCCCGTTCCCAACGGGGTAATTCCCAGAGCAGAAACACTGACTCTGGTCCGGGCAAGGCAGAAGGGACATGAGCTGGGGGACCTTCTTCAGTTGCTGTAGCCCTGGGTCTCATCCTAGCCAGGGTTCAAGGAAAAGAGCACTGGGAAAGTCCAATTTGCCTTTGTTGCCAGGAAGGGTTTCCATTTGCAGGACGGGCCACGTTTGCCGGACGGAGCAGAGAAACGGGAACGTGGTCTGCGTGCCCCTTTTGGGCACTGGTATGTCTGTCCCTGGGGCCTGTGCCCTCCTTTTGGGCACAGGTGTGTCAGTGTGTCTGTCCCTGGGGGCTGTGCCCTCCCTCACAGCTGCAGCAATAAAAAGCTTCTGCTCTGGCCTGGCTCAAGTTGTACCCCGGTGTTTCTGTGACAGCTCATGTCCCCCGTGCCTCTTGGAGCCTCCTGAAAAGGTCCCCTGGCTCTTCAACACAGGTGTGGGGAAAGGGCTGAGCAGGTGGGAATCAGGACAGGAGGAAACGTCTTGTTTTTAATGTTTAAGATAGTTTTCAGGAATGCAAAGCAAAGCCCTCCCTTGCACCAGTACACCCCAAGTGAATGCTCAGCTGTGGGAGTCGTTGTTGTTCCTCTGGGGGATGAAGGTACCATCACAGCAGGAATAAACTGGGGATAGCTGAGCAGGACAGCACCTGGGGGCTGTGAGAGAACACCTGGGAGCTGTGAGAGAACACCTGAGGGGCTGTGAGAGAACACACCTGCCAGCAGCGAGTTCCCCTGTGACACTGAAGCTTTAGAGTTCAGTGGCTCACGGGTGGGTTCTGGACCACCCAGAAGTTGACCAAGCCTGTACTACCCGGGTGGGAGTGCAACATTCCTGTTCGATGTTTGATCCTGGGAAAACCCACAGGCTGTGTCTGTCCATCATGGGAAAGGTGCATTGGGATTCAGACTAAAAATTGTCAGTTTTAATGTAAGTTTTCTGGAGGTTTCTGATTTGGGTTGGCTTTGGGTTTTTTGTTTGGCTGAAGTTTGATTTATTTTTGTTCTCTGAGGTAACTTCCCCAGTCTTTTTGACTTGTGTAGCCCCCCCTGCATTTCCTGCTGTCCCTTTCCAGGGGCTCTCCAGAAGGGGGTTCATTGGGCAGACTCCGATGTGTCCAGTGACAGTGAACTGGAGCTGTTTCAAGGACTTTTTGGAATCCAGAAGGGCTGATAGCAGATAGCAAGGAGGGCTGAGGGGCAGGAGCAACAGCCCAACCCAACAGGTGGGTTACAGAAACACTTCTTTCTCCGGAGAACAGAATCAACACTAAGAACTGGCAAACTGTTCCCAACAAGCCATGAGCCTCCCGATCCGGGCTGTGACTCTCCAGTGGGTTTCTTTGGGAACAGACTGGATTTTCCTGGGTATAACAGGTAACTGAGGCAGCAGCAGCGAACCCACATCCCCAGCCAGCCCTCAGCCGCCATCACCTGGAGCCACACCGCTCACAGCAGCTGCACGGGGATGTTTTCCGGAGATTCTGCCGGAGAGCAAGGCACTTCTGGCGAGCAGTTCGGTGCTGGGAGCTCCCTGTTTGACCCCAGCGCTGAGGTGGATGCTGCCGCGGGTGTCCCGCAGACGGACGCTGCGGTGCCAGTGCCGCGCTGGCAGCCCGTCCCGCGGCAGCCCCGGCGCTGCTCAGGCGTTGCTGCCAGGGGAGCCCGGCGTGCCCCGTGCCCGCACAGCCCCCCGCACCTCCTGGTTGCGGAGGCTGTAGATGAGGGGGTTCAGCAGGGGCGTGACAATGCAGTACAGCGCGGACACCAGCGCGTCGGCTGCCGGCGAGTAGCCGGAGCTGGGCCGGTTGTAGTTCAGGTTGGCCGTCACGAAGTACAGGGCGACCACCAGCAGGTGGGCAGAGCAGGTGGAGAGGGCCTTGTGCCTGCCGGTGGCCAGCGGCATCCTGAGGACGGCGGCCAGGATGCGGAGGTAGGAGGCGACCACGAGCACGAAGGGGCTGAGCCCCACGAAGACGCTGGAGAAGCGGAGGGCCAGCTCGTTGGGGCGGGTGTCGCTGCAGGCGGCCCCCAGCAGCGGTGGCACGTCGCAGAAGATGTGCCGGAGCCGGGTGGCCCCGCAGAAGGAGAGCCGGGTGGCCAGCAGGGTGTGCAGGGCTGAGTCCAGCAGCCCCCAGAGCCAGCAGCCGGCGGCGGTGGCCACGCAGAGCCCGCGGCTCATGGCCTGGGCGTAGCGCAGGGGACGGCAGATGGCCACGTAGCGGTCGTAGGCCATGACGGCCAGCAGGGCACACTCGGCCCCCGCGCAGCCCATCAGGAAGAACGCCTGTGCCAGGCCCCCGCCGTAGGAGATGGTCGCCTGCGGGCGCAGGGCGTTCGCCAGGACCTTGGGCACCGTCACGGACGAGTAGCACAGGTCCAGGCAGGACAGCTGGCCGAGGAAGAAGTACATGGGGCGGCGCAGCTGGGGATCCAGGGACACGAGGGCGAGTATTGCAGAATTCCCCAGCAGCGTTGCCGCGTAAACGGCCAGGAGAAGAACAAAGAGGAAAGGCCGGGCGTGGGAAAAGCCCAGGAGCACAAACTCCCGAGTCACCTGAGTCTGGTTCACACCCGCCATGGGGCCAGCTGGGTCTGTCCTTGGGCAGAAGTGAGCGCTGTGGAGAGCAGGGGGTGGCTGTGAGGCAGGGGACTGGAGCACCGCCACTCAACGATGCAAGGGGGTCACTGGTGGGACAGCTCTGGTCCTGTCTTCACAGTGGTTGAGAGCTTCCTGCGTTGGGATTTCACAGACACCGGGATTTTGGAGTCCCGAGATCTGCCAGCCAGTGTTGGGTACCTGACTGCAGGAGAAGCACACAGAGGAACCCAAGAGCAGGGGACATCCACCCACACCCCCTGGGGTCCCCTGCCAGCCCAGCCCCTGGTATTGATAGTGTTCCAAGCATGTCTTTGGATGACTGCATGCCTCCCTGCCCCTGGACACGTCACAGCATTCCCTAGGTGCCACAGGCACTAAACCTGCTCTTCCCCAGCCCTGGTTTGGGGATGTGGCATCATGCTGCACCAGTTAAAAGAGCATTTATTTCTTTATCCTGTCTCCTGCTTTGCAATAACCAGCACTTACAAAGAAGGCTTTCCACTTACAAGAGCGGGGATTCCACCCAAAAAGTGGGGGTTCCACTTCCAAAAGCACAGGTTCCAACACAGGCCAATTCACCGCACGGGCTTTGCTGAGCCACAGGAAAGTTAAAGCTAGCAGGGATCTCCTGGCCTGGCCCTCCCAACCTTTTTTCCCATTAGTTTTCACCCTGACACAAGGGTTTTGCTCGCTGGCCCATGGAGCTGTGATCACTACATTATCAAAGTGATGGAGGAGGCACGAGGAAGCAGTGACAGCTCAGAACCTCACCTGAGGCTGATGGACGTGGCATGTGCTGTGTGCTCATGGCCAGGGCTGCTGCTGCCCACCCTGCCTGTGCCACAGACCCCACAGATGTGGTCCGGGTGCTTGGTGGGCAAAGACACAAAATAAAACCCCAAAAAGCATTCCCTTCCTCTTTATAGATGTATTTTTAGCAACAGAGGTCGGTTCCTTTGCTTTACACATGACTGGTTTAGATCTCTCAGTCCAAAGCACATATCTACGCATCAGTCGTGGCTTTAGAACGTTAAGTGCTTGAGAATTCACTGCTTCTCTTGGAAGTTTGATTCTTGTAGCTACTTCCCACAGGAAACTGTCAAAGCACTGTTAAAAACTGTGCTTTTTTTTTTCCCTGTTGGAATTGCTCGGGTGTCAGCTCTGTCTCCTTCATAACTGTCAGGTCTTCCTCTCACAGCTGAAGGCTGCCTTGCTCTGAGGGTGTTTGCTCCCTGTCCCCCGAGAGTAATACTAGGGTTTGCTAAGCAGAACTAAGTTCTGATTCATTTCTCTTTCACTTGCCAGTTTTTCAACATTGAGAGGAAAGCATTTGGCCAGAAGATGAGTTCTTCCTTGCCTGGCACAGTGACATCTGAACTTGTCACTCCATCCAGGATGTGCCAGGCTGGGAAACCTCTGCCCAGGCAAGCTCTCAGGCAGTTGCCCACATCAACATACTCTTCAGCACAGGCCAGAAAGGCTGGATGGGGAGCAGATAGGGGGAACACAGATGTCACCAGTGCCAGGAAGGTTCCTGTCCTTGCCCCAGGAGTTGGGAGGGACCCTTGACCAGCGTGACAGCGACACATGAGCCCAAGACCAAGCTCTGCTCTGGTGCATCCCCTGAAGCAGGAGACCTTCTCGTAGCATTTTGGGGACCACTGTGTCACCCTTCCTCCTGCAGGAGCTCATACCCACCCTGGGAAGGTGCTCCTGCAGGAGGACGTGGCTCTCCTCACCAAGCTCCCCCATCCCATGTGCGCTCAGGCGAGCAGAGCAGGTAGATTGGAGCATACAGCCCTTGGAGATGAGGTCCTGAGCCTCGGGTACAGCCCAGTGCGAGTTGATGGCTGGACTGAGGGAGCAGACAACAGCATGGGATTAATTTTGCTTGGAAAGGACTGGATGGCTCTGCTAGAGGCAGCAGGAGCAGCCCCAGCCTGCTCTGACCAGCCCTGGGGGCCAGCACCAGGATCCCCCGCCCAGCAGTGTGTGAAGGACCCGGTGAGAGTCTGCCCTCTCACCTGTCCTCACCTCCACAGCCAAGAGCAGAGGGTGGATGGCACCTGGCCCCTGCTAAGAGGGAAACACTGGCTGTATCCCTGGATGCTGTCCCGTATCCTATGTCCCAGCCACGTCCCAAGTGCTGCCTGGTTTGTCTTACCTGCACGAGGAGCCCGCGTGTCCTCGACGCTGTGAGCGCAGGAGCTTTTTAACCCTGCAGGGGCCCTGGGAGGGGCTTTCAGAGGTGGCTCCTGTTCAGTGGCAGGAGCGAGGAGCAGCCCCCACCTGCCTGCACCAGTGGGATCCGAGCCCACGGGGCCGAGCCCTCGTGACAGGGGACTCACCTCGACCTCCCGTCCCGCTCCAGGCTGTGCCAAGTGCAGACCAGACTCTGCTCCAGCCCCGTGGGGGCTGCAGCTCCTGGGCATGGAAAGGGGCTGGGAGCTGCTGTCCCTGGGCCACAGGTCCTTCCTACAACCCCGTTTCACCTGTTGCAGGGCTGTGAGGTGCCTGCATAAGCTCTGGATCTGGAACATCAAGACCTGGAGGAGCTGAGCGGTAACACCTTTCTCAGGCGAGGAGGGAAAGTGTAGGTAATAACTGGACGTGAGGGTGAACACCTGTGTGGAAATCCAACACGGACACCACGGGCTCTGCTGCCTCAGCTGGGTCAGAGGGTGTCTGGAGCTGGAAAATATGAGCAGCAGGTGCTAAAAGATGAGCAGCTGTGACTGTGACCCTATGCGTGTATGTGGAGCTGTGACTGTGACCCTGTGGGTACAAGGAGCAGTGACTCTGAGCCCTGCCTGTCTCCAAGCAGCTCTCAGGGAGGGCAGGTGGGCTTGCAGGGCAGGGAAACCACCATCATAGGACTTTGTGACGCAGCCATTTGCTTTGGAGTTTACAAAATTACCTGTTTCTCCTGTGGCAACGATGAGCATTTCCTTGTTTCCTACAGAAACTCCGTGCTGGGGCATTCCACTACAACCTGGCCAAGGTTTTAAGGGAAGACACGTGCTGGCAGCATTCGGAAAAACCCCCTCCCACTCTGATATTTGAAAAGAGACTTTGCTGAAACCACGAACCCTTGGCATAAATATTAAAATACACTGAAATTTCCACAGAAGCCAGAAATTTCCATTATGGCAGTTCGTGTCTTCAGGAAAGCCCTCTGGGAGAAGGAATATCAATGTTTGTATCCTCTTCTGGTCTCCAGATGGGTATCAAACCAGGCTGTGGGGGTCCAGCAGTAAATCAAATCTCCATGAATTTGTGAAATGTTAAGGGAGTTGTTTTTTAAACCAAATGCTTCAATTTGGGGGTGTGGCCTCCAGGACTGGGCCCAGATCCTGTAAATACTCCACACTTCCTGAAATCAGACTCCTAATTTACCTTCTCCAAGCATGTGTTGTACTTTGCAAACCCAGGTGCACTGTCGTAAAACCGGGAACTTCCTCCCAGTCCTGTTTCCCTGCTTGTTTCGAGGGATGCACCTTCCAGCTCAAGGATTCTTCCTCCAGCAGAAACCACCGCTGCTCGTATCACAGCTCCCTGCAGGAGCTCTGCCAGCTGGTCCTGGTCTCCACGTGTGCACAAATGCTTCCTTTGGGGACAGGGATGAGGAAAACGGAGGATTTTGTCTGAATTTTGCCTGCTGCCTCTTCCTCCGTGCCCCACTGTGACAAGCCTGGCACCGGTTTCAGGAGAACCTCCCCACGGGGACTGGCAGAGAAGCATCTTTGTCATCCCCAAAGCCATTCCTCCTGAGGGCAGAACCCACCAGGCATCATTCCCAGTCCCTGCTCTCAGCGTGGGGCTTCAGCCCTGGCTCTTCTGGGGCGTCTCCACTGACCTCTCCCTGCATCTTATGGGAGAGGTTGTGGATTCCTCCTGACTCCTTCTCTCTCAACACTTGACAAGGAGATTTTCTGGGCTGAAGAAAATCGCGTTGTCTTGAGCTTTTGTCCAGTTTAACTGACACTTGTGTTTGTCTAAAAAGACCAGGCAAGGAGGGTTGCACCTCTATGGTCTGACCATAAACTGGCCAAAGCCGCCCCAATTTACACGTGTTTGTCACGGGCTGATGTTTGCACAAGCCCAAACACTGCGACCACCTGTTACCCTGGGGCATCACCCCTGCAGAGCACAGTTTGGGGCAGGTTCAACATCTGCAGAGGCCTGGAAATGGAAAGTGGGGTCCCAGCACCAGCCCTGGGTCACTAGTTCTTCCTGGCCGACTTGTGTTCAGAAAGCAACAAGGAAAGTCTCTCCTGTCACCACCAAGCAGCGCTTTTGCCTCATGGTTGCTCATGGGTCCTTCCTGGGCAGCTGTGGCCCCTTCTGCCAGTCTCATTCCTCCCTCCCTCTTTCCATGGCCAGCTTGGAGCCAGTCCCAAGGCTCATCCAGGCGTGAGCACCAGCTCTGCCCCCGAGGCCAATTAGTGCACTTCAAGCAGGAGGCTGGAGAGAGAAGTTTGTGCGTTCCCAGTTTGCCCCCTCGGTCCCATTCCCCCCAGACCCTCTTCCACAGGGAACAGGTCACAGGGGTGTCAGTGCCAATTACAAAAGCCCAGAGCACTTCCCCTGCTCACCTGGCATGTTTGTGAGATGTGCAAACAAGGCCCAGAGCGGGCTGTTAAAAGTTGGGGGCTGTTAAAAGTTGGGGGCTGTTGTTAAAAGTTCAAGGCAGCCACTTTGTTCACACTGCTGGAATCAGCTGCATCCAAGTGCACCATCACCATGGGAAGTCTGTGCAGGCATGTTCAAAGGGGCCATTTCCCCAAATGGAATAACTGCAAGTGAGTAGGGAAAAAAACCCCAAAAACTTTAGCAGTGAGAAGCGTGAGCCAGGAATTATCAGTTAGTGACGTGCCAAAGGAATATCCAGAAAGGGAAGCACAACATAAAGAAGAAAGGTAGAAACAGTTTAGTTTAATAATTACAAGAAAAACACACAAAAGTGAGTAAACGCTCCAGGAATCAACAAACCATCGATTTACAAAATCCCAGTAAAGCATCAACAGCATCGGGGCCAGCAGCTCTCAGACCTGTGTGAAGGCACATGGGATGGTGAGCAGATCCACCCTGGACACTGCTGGGGACAGGGACAGCAGCAATGTCCCGCAGATCCCTGCATCTGTACCTGGAACAGAACAACAACCGTTTGATCCCAGACAGGAGGAGGAGGAAACACAGCTGCAGATGTGTTTGACCATGACAGCTCTGGGCAGCACTTCCCACAACGGAGCATCGTCAGTCACTGCCCAACCCCTCACAGAGTTCTGGGAGCAGAGTCCCTGCCTTGGTCTGTGACACACCAGGGCACTGGTGAACCTCAGACTGTCACCAGTGACCAGCACCATCCAGGCCTGTCCCTCATCCCTGTAGGAAGGAGAGTTGGGCTCAGCCTTCCCGCCCCAAGCCCAGCTCATCACACCTTCCCCAGCCTGTGTGTTTGAGATTACCAGAAGGAATTCCCTCAGTACGACACGGCACTGTAAGGGCTGGAGCAGCACCGTAAAGGCCCGTGGGGGGGACAATGTTAATGCACTAAATCCCTGTACAGGAACCAACCTCACAGGGCATCACACAGGGAAACGCAGCTCAGCCTGCCAGGACCTGGCTCTGCACCTCCACACCCAGCCCTCCTGCACCACCATGTCATCATTCCATCACTTATCCGGGTGACTAAATGGCTTTGTCCATCCCTTTTCCCAAAGACACGGAACTGTCCAGCGAGGCCACAGGCACTGAGGGCTCCAAGCTGCCCTCGGGTGTTTTGTCACAAGACCTCATGCGAGGAGCCCCTGGCAGAGCCTCTCAGCCCCTGCCACCTGCAGTCAAATTCATTATCCTGGACTGGTGGATCCAGGAAATCCAGAGCTCCACAGCCACTCCTGAACTCCACCAAACCTGCTGCTCTCGTGCCCCAGGCAAACCAGAAGCACAAAGCAGAGGATCCTCACGGGCACTGGGCCTCACCACACCTTCCTGCCAGCTGCATCCCTACCTTTGTGCTGCAGCAGGTCAGCCCAGGCCCAAGGGAGCTCAGGGGATGTTGGCACATTCTCACCAGGACCAGCTCCAGCTGTGCCTCCACCTCACACGAGTGAGGACACAAACCCCAGGACAGTGGGCTTCCCAACCTGGCTGCACATGAGTCAGGACAGCATGGTTCGTCTTGCCCCGCTGATGCCTTTTTTAGGCTCTTTTTCCCCTCTTTTCTCCCTAAGGCACAGTGGGAACAGCCAACAGAGAACCCACGGACTACCACCAGCAAAAGCAGTTGCAATCCAACTGCAACAAGCAACCTCTGATCCACCTGGCCCTGGACCAACTCACCTGTCTTATTCACACCCAGACTTGAGGGCCAGCGAGCCGCAGGGCCAGACTGTCGGTGCTGAAGGAGCTCTTCCTACAGCACCCCAGCACCCGCCTGCTGCACCAACAACCTGACCCCGGGGAACGCAGCGCCACGCACACGAGGCTCTCCCCCTCCCTCAGTCCCTAAAGCACGGCACAACTCTCCGCCTGGTACCCCCACAGAGCACCCACAGGCGCTGCCAGCCCAGCGAAGCGAGCCCTACCGCAGGTAACTCAGGTCACCTCCGCCTCGTCCGCCCGGAGCACGCGGTGCACCCGCTCCTCGGGGCTGTAGAACACCCGCCCGTGGCGCAGCCTCGGCTCGTCCTGCTCGTACCAGCGCTGCTCATCAAACTCGGGGAAGAAAAAGGCAATTTCTCTGCTGGCTGAGGCGGGGGAGTCTGTCAAAAAAAGAGGGAGAGGGGACGGGAGATGCCTGGCTGGCACCACAAACGCGCGCTGGGCTCCAAAGGCACCTGGCTCAGCCACAGCTGGCCAGGTGTGCACGGAGCCTGCAGGGGAGAACACATCGCCCACTTGGAGCCCCAGAACCTCCCCGAGCCCCGGACAGGCCTACCTGAGCCATGGGTGGTGTTCCTGGTGTCCGTGAGGCCGTAGGCTCCTCGGATGGAGTCCGGGTCAGTGTGTCGGGCTCGGAACACTTTGGTGGGTCCCATCAGGGATCTCCAGCGAGGGACGGCGTTCTCGTGGGCCAGGATGTAAGCCCACATGGGGCCACTGCGGGGAGGGCCCGGGAAAAGCAGAGGGAAAAGGTTACGAAGGGCACGGTTCGTCCGCCCTTGGAAACCCGCACGGCGCAGCTGCCACGGGCTGCTCCGCCGGCACCCCGACACTCCTCGCCCCGCGGCCGGAGCCTCCCAGCTCCGCACACCCCGCACACCCACGCGGGTCACCCGCAGCAGGCACCTGGCCATGAACTCCACGAGCCGCTGGTAGAAGAACCGCCCTGCGGAGAGACACGGGCCGGGTCAGCGCCGGGCGCCCAGGGCAGCGCCCCGCTCCCGCAGCGCCCCGCTCGTACCCGCGTGCTCCCGGTAGAAGCGGCGGCTCTGCTCGGGGCCGCACCGCAGCTCCTTGGCGCGCACGATGAGGAACCGGTGGCGGAGGATGGCGGCGTGCACGGCCTGCGGGAACAGGGGCGCTGCTGGGCGGGCGGACAGGGGCGGTGCCCGGAGCCCCGCACGGCGCTCGCCTCCCGCACCAGCGGGCGCGGTGCCCGGAGCCCCGCACGGCGCTCGCCTCCCGCACCAGCGGGCGCGGTGCCCGGAGCCCCGCACGGCGCTCACCTCCCGCACCAGCGGGCGCGGTGCCCGGAGCCCCGCACGGCGCTCACCTCCCGCACCAGCGGGTGCGCCACCGCGTCCGGCTTGAGCAGCGCCAGCGTGAGCTGCAGCCGCGGGGCCGCCATGGCCGCGCCGCAGGGGCGGGGGGGCGGGGCCCGGCGGGGGAGGGCGGAGCCGCTGGA
>JAYRBT010000042.1:108635-120118 GCA_036023395.1 Myiotriccus ornatus
CGAGACCATCCCCACCACTCCAGGAGACCCCCCCAACCCCACCCCAGCACCCCTAATGGTCTGGGACCCCCATCCTCACATCCAGCACCTCATGGGACCCCCATCCCCATCCCCATCACCCCATGGGCCCTCAGCCCTACCCTGGCCCCCCATTCCCACGGGACCTCCATGCCCAGTGCCCCGTGGGACCCCCACGTCCCCCATCTGACACCTCAACACCCTCCCTGACTGGCACCCCCTCTCTGCACCCCTTTGGACCCCCACAGCCACCCCAGCACCCCACGGGCCCCCCGTGACACCCACGCGGAAGGGGCTGTTGGGAGTGTTGACGCCCCCCCAGGTGACGATGACCGTGTGCTTGATGGCTTTGGTGGGGACGTAGACGCAGTGGAAGGTGCCGTCACCGTTGTCCTTCACCTTGATGTCGATGGGGAAGCCCTCGGCGTCCTGTGGGCACCAGGGTGGAGATGAGGGGGCCCAGCAGCGCCCAAGGGCACCGAAGGCTCCCAAAGTTGCCCAAGGGTGGCACCCAACAGCACCCGATAGTGCTCAATGGCACCCAACAGCGTTCAACGTCACTCAACGGATCCCAGCAGTGCTCAATGGGACTCAAAGGCACTCTGCATCACCCAGTGTCACCCAAGGGCACCCTTGGGCACCCACCTGCGCGTAGAGCTTGAGAGGCCCCTTGCCGGCACCACGGGCGTCGATGGTGAACTCGGCCGGGCGGTCCACGATGCAGCCCGTGGGCTCCAGCCCCGGCCCGAAGGCCTTCACCTGCACGGGGGAGTTCAGGGGAGGTCAGGGGGGCACTGGCACCCCCAGTACCCCATGGGTGAGGTGCAGCGGGGCGCAGCGAGGCCCAGCAGGGAGCCGTGGGTGGCAGCACCTTGTCGGGCCAGGAGTCGGGGGGCGCGGGGCGGATGTCGGCCATGAAGGGGCTGTCCCGGATGTCCTCGTCGTCGCACACCACGTGCACGGCGTAGGGCCCCGGCTCCGTGGGCCAGTACCGCACGTCGCACGAGCCGTCGCCCTTGTCGTCGCACTCGATGCGCGCCTGCGACGGGCCCTCGATGGAGAACCCTGGGGGCACCGCAGCCACCGTCACCCTGCGCCCCCACCGGGACGCCTGCACCTCGTCCCTGTCCCCGCTCCGAGCCCGTGTTCCCAGCGGGGTGACACCCAGCGTGTCTTCGTGGCCACGCAGCGGGATGCCCCAGGTCACTGGCCCCCCGTTCTGTGCCCGTGTCCTCAGGGCGCTACTACCCACGTCCCCACATCCCTGCTGTGGCCGCCCCCAGCCTGCCCCATATTCCCACCTTCACGGTCCCCACCCTGTGCCCATCTCACTGCAGTAGGAGGGACCCCACCATGGGGCCTGTCCTCCAACCTGTCCCCGTGTCCCCAGCGGGGTCTCACCCATTCCATACCCATGTCCCTACACGGTGACACCCTCCACAGTGCCGTGTCCCTGAATACCTTGTCCCCACATCCCCACACAGTGACACCCTCCACAGTGCTGTGTCCCCGCATACCTTGTCCCCACATCCCCACCACGGTGCCCCCACCCTGTCCCCACGTGCCCCCTCCTGGGCTCACCGAGGGTCCCCACTTCGGTGCCGATGGCCTCAACCACGAAGTCTGCAGGGCGTCCCACGACCCCTCCCTCGAGCCCCGGCCCCCAGGCCCGGACCTTCTGTGTCCCTGGCTGGGGGGACACCTGCACCTCGAAGGGGCTGGGGGGGACAGGACGGTGTGAGGGGGGGCTGTGACACACCTGCACGCCCCCCCCACCCCTCACACACCTGCACCTTGAACAGGCTGAGGAGGATGAGGGGGGGAATTGTATCCCCACCACCTCCCACATCTTCCCAAACGCTCTACCCACAGGGGGACATCTGCACCTTGAAAGGGTTTCAAGGTGCAGGGGCAGTGAGGGGTGACCCCTCACTCTCCTTCCCCCAGCCAGGGTGCCCCCCGTGCGTGTCACTGACCTGCGGGGGATGGCGTAGCCCCCCCAGGTGATGGACACCTGGTAGGTGCCGGGGACCCGGGGCAGGTACTCGCACTCGTAGACGCCGTCGCCCACGTCCCGCACTGTCACCGGCTCCTCCGTGCCCCCTGCGAGAGGGGGGGGTCACATGGGGGGCCCACAATCCCCCCAGAAACAACCCCCAGCCACGGGTACATCCCCCAGGGCATCCCCCAACCATGCACCTCCCCATGGTGGTCCCGCCATCCATGGCCAACCCCCTGGTGTCCCCCAGCCATCCAACTCCCACGGACACCCCCATGGGACCCCTACCCATGCACCCACCCACCCCCAGACACCCCATGGGGCCCCCCAACACGAGACCCCACGTGGGGCCTGCACCCACGTCCATACCTCCATGGGGACGCCGCACTGATGCACCCACACCACGGGCACCCCAGTGGGACCCCCCCCCATCCACGGGCTCCCTTTGGCCAACCCCGTGGTGCCCTCCAACCACCCAAGCCCTCGTGCCCCCTGCAGTGACACATACCTGGCCCCCGCAGTGTCACCCGCAGGTCCCCGCTGCCCGCACCCCGTGTCATGACCTTGAAGTCGGCCACATCCTGCACGCGGATCCCCCGTGGCTGCAGCCCCCGGCCCGCGGCCCGCACCGCTGAGGGGGTGCAGGCTGGAGACCCCTGTTAGCACCCACCAGCACCCACCAGGCACCGGGGAACACCCTGGGGACAACCCCAGGGACAAGGAGGGGCAGGGGGTTCCCCAGGTCTGGAAGATGCCCATGGGAACACCCTGAAGACACCCCAGGGAGGGGCAGGGGGTCCTCGGATTGTGAGAAGCCCGTGGGAACACACGGGGGGCACTCTGGGGACAGTGGGGTTCCATGAGGTCCCCAGGGCTGGAAGGTGCCTGTAGGGACACCCTGAAGACACCCCATGGACAGGGAGGTGGCAGGGGATCCCCAGGGAAACAAGGAACCCCTGAGGATACCCTGGGATTGATGGGTGCCACAGGGATACCCTTGGGGACACCCTGGCGACAGAGGTACCAGAGGGCCATCCTGGGGGGTTGAGGGGGCCACAGGGCCACCCCGGGGCCATGGGCAACCACAGGGGTGTCGTGGGGCCACTGTGGTCACTGATAGGTATTGCGGGCCACCACGGTCAGCACTGTGTGCCATGGGGCCACTGTGGTCACCAACAGCTGCCTTGGAGACACAGCAGTCACCAGTGGGTGCTGTGGGGCCACTCTGGTCACCAGTGGGTGCCATGGGGCCATGTGGAGACCTGGCGGGGGGGGTTCTCACCTTCAGCCACGTTGACGGTGAAGGGGCTCTTGGGGACCTGGGTGCCAGCGTAGGTGACACAGATGGTGTGTGGCCCCTCGAGGACAGGCCGGTAGGTGCAGCGGAACACGTTGTCCCCTTTGTCCTCCAGCATCACCTCCACTGTGTCCCGCCGGCCCTGGGGGTCCGTGATCACCACCCCCACGTCGCCCGAGCCGGCCCCTGCCACCAGGATTACACGGGCTCAGTGCCATGGCCAGGCCACCATGGGGAGCCACCAGGCCATCAGGACATGTGCCCAGTCATCCAGCCGTGCCACAACCCTGTCACCATGAGGACACATCCCCAGAGCCACGAGACACCCCGTGGCCATTGTCACCGTGAGAACGTGGCCTCAGAGTCACCAAGTCGTGCCATGGCCAGGCCACCACGAGCACATGTCCCCAGAGCCACCTGGCCATGCCGTGGCCTTGGCATGAGGAGGATGTGTTCCTGAGCCACCAGGTCACGCCGTGTCCTGTCACCACGAGGAACACATCCCCAGAGCCATCAGGCCACCCCGTGGACACGTCACCGCAAGGACACGACCTCAGCGCCACCAAGTCATGCCACGGCCACAGCACCCCGAGGACACGTCCCCAGAGTCTCTGGGTCATGCCACGGCCATGCCACCGTGAAGACGCGTCCCCAGAGCCACCTGGCCACGACATGGCCACACCATCATGAGGATGTGTCCCCAGAGCCCCCCGGCCCCCCCTCATTCCCCCACCTGCAGTGTAGATGTCAAAGTAGGTGGCCTTGTTGGCCACATTGCCCACGGGCTCCAGGCCGGGGCCACGCGCTGTCACCTTGGTGGCGTCACCCAGGGCCATGGCCACGCCCACCCCGAAGGGGCTCCCGTCGATGTTCTGCCCCGCAAACAGCACTGTCACCTGGGGGGGCACAGAGGGTCAGGGGGTGTCACAGGGGGTGCTGGGGGGGAAACGGGGGGGTGTTGCAGGGCGGGTAGCGAGGGGCTGTCACAGCGGGGTCACCGCAGGGCTCACCTTGTGCAGCCCCGCGACCTTGGGGACATAGGTGACGCTGTACGTTCGCTTCTTGTCATTGTTGGGGACCACCTTGGCCTGTGGGGAGGGAGAGACCCCAAAACCGGGGAAAGGGGGTGACGCAGAGCTAGGGCACTGGAGGGGTCCCCCAGGGAGGGCTGCTGGGGGGATCCCCCAGAGGGGGTGCCAGGGCCCCCTGTACCTCCTCGGTGTGTCCCTCGGGGTCCTCAACATAGACCAGGACCTCGCCCACCCCTGCCTCGAGGGTCTCCACCGTGAACTGGGCCGGGCGCAGCACCACGTTTCCCTGTGGCTCGATGCCTGCAGGGGGAGGGGGTCAGGGGGGGTTCCAGGATCCCAGAACCCCCCAGGTACCCCCAGCACCCCAGAACCTCCCGGTATGCCCCCAACCCCCAGCACCCCACAGCCCACAGGACTTGGGACCCTCAGGTGGTCCTTGGTGGTGGCAGGGGGAACCTGGGGATCAACAGGGGTCTCTTGGGTATGAGGGGGAGCCTGGGGGGATTTTGAGGGGTCTCTGGTCATGGGGGGACCCTTGGGGAACCCTGGGATCTTCCTGGGTCAGTGGTGGAGGCCCTGGGGTGTCCCCAGGGTGTCTCTGGGCACAGGTGACACCCCAGGGTTGGAGAGGGGTCCCTGGGCTTGGGGGGGGGCCGTGGGTTACCCTCATGTGCTGACAGCCCACAGCCTCTGAAGACCCCTCTAGTGCTGGGTTCCTGAGCCCCTCCACATCCCCCACCCAGTAACCCCTCCATGTCCCTCCTGTGCCGGGTCCCTGTGTGTGTCCCTGAGCTCCCCCATGTCCCCCCGTGCGGGGTCCCTGAGCCCCCGTGCCCCCCACGCGCCCCACGGCCCACCCGTGCCAGGTCTGCAGGCTCCCGGTGACTCCCAACCCCCTACGCCCCCCTCTGCCCCCTCCGTCCTGGCACCACAGCCCCCCCAGCCCCCCCGAGCCCGCAGCCCCCCGTACCGGGCCCGTAGGCGCGGGCGCGGCCGGGCTGGGGGGGCCGCGGGCGCAGGGGGGCCCCCGGCCGGAGCTTGGCCTTGGGGAACTGGGACAGGTACGTCATCACCGAGTGCTCGTCCACATCGGGGTCCACGATCTCCTCGGGGGCGATCACCTGCAGGGGGGACCCCGACACCTGTGAGACCCTCCCAGCACCCCCCGTCCAGGGGGACCCAGCCCTCCCACCACGCACCCCACTGCCAGGGGGCACCCTGACACCTGTCAGACCCTCCTGGGAGCCCTGACACCAATCATACCCTCCAAGCCCTGCTGGGAACACCCATACACACACACACACACACACACACCTACCACTCCCAGAGGTGCTCAGGGGTACCCCATATGCCCGGGGACCCCGTGGATCCCCAAGGACCACCCCCTGAAACACCCCTGCACCCCCAGTGCCCCTTGTGCCCCCCTCCCGAGCCCCACACGTGGGGAACGCCCCGTGCCCCCCGTGTCCCGTACCTGGGGGACCCCCAGCCAGTCGTCCGCCTGCTGCATGGCCTCCCGGGCGTTTTGCACCGGCTCGTTGGGATCCCACTTCTCCCAGTCTGGGCACAGGCCTGAGAGGAAGGAGGGTCAGCAAGGCACCCCTGTCCTGCCCCCCCCATCCCACACCCCTTTCTTTCCGCTTCCAGTGACTCCCAACGTCTCCACCAGTGCCCCCTGAGCCAGCACGGACTGGGGGGCTCTTCCCCCACCATGCCCCCTGTGCCCCACATCAGCTGCAGGAGGGGGAAGTTGCCCCCTGTCCCACCCCCTGCCCCCAGCCCCCCTACCCCCCATTTCCCCGTCACCAGGGGCACAGTTGTCCCCTCCATCACTCCCACCACGCCCGCCACGGCCCCAGCTCCCCCCCAAGCCCCCCCTCCTCACCAGGGGCACAGTTGTCCACCAGCGCTCCCAGAGCTTTCCCGTCGCGCCAGTCGCGGTTGAAGTTGGTGATGGGCAGCTGCGGCACCTTGTTCTGGATCCAGCCCAGCAGTCGCTGCTTGGGGGTCTGGCGGCGCCCTTCGTCCCCCTCCTCCTCCTCCTCCCACATCGGCATGGAGATGGAATAGTGCAGGATGAGGGTCCAGATCAGCCCCAGGATCAGTTTCAGGTTCCCGTCCACGATCGCTTTGCTGTCTGCGGGGGGGGAAATGGGGGGGCTGTACCCGAGGTCCCGCGGGACTCCCCCTAGGGCACCCCGATACCCCACAGCACCCTCGGGACACGCCAACATCCCGCAGGACCCCCCAGGGGGATCCCTGCACCCCGACAGCCCCGACCCCCACCCCAGGATCAGCTTCAGGGTCCCGTCCACAATCGCCTGGCTTCCTGTGGGGGAGAAATGGGGACACTGCACCCCAACACCCCGTGAGACTTCTCCCCCCCGGGGCACCCCGGGACCCGCCCGGGGGGCACCCCAAAACCCCACAGCACTGCCACGGGGACCCCTGACAACCCAACACCCCACGGCACTGCTGGGGGGCCCTGCACCCCAACACATGCCTGGGGACACCCCAGGACATAGGCGGGGGGGCTGAACCCCGACACCCACCTAGGGACACCCCAGGGCACAGGAAGGGTCCCTGTAACAGGCCTGGGGACACCCCAGTTCCTCACGGCACTGCCTCCCCCCCACCCCAAGCACCCCACAACCTGCATGGGGACCCCAACAGCCCACCGGGCAGTGCCTGCTGGGGGCACAACCCTGGCAGCACCCGGAGGGGTCCCTGAGCAGCCGGGAGGGGGGTTCCCTGACCCCCACAGCACCCGGGGGTTCCACTGCAGCCCCGCGGCACCCTGGGGTGACCCCCTCCTCCCCCGCACCCTGTGGGTCCCCCAGCCAGCACCCCGGGGGAATCCCTGACCCATCGAGTGCCGGGATAGGGAAACTGAGGCAGGGGGCGTCTGGAGAGGAAGGGGGGCCCCAGACATCCCGGCGCCTCCCCCACCGCCCTGCAGGGCGGAACGTCCCTCGTCCCCTTCCCTCCCCCCACCCCACGAGCGATCGCCTTTCGGGGAGGAAATGGGCTGCAGATGTGGGGGCGGGGTGGGACACTCACCCCCCCCTCCTTCCACTGGCGGCTTCCGGGGGGGGAACACCTGGGGGGACCCCAAAACATGGGGTCTCATGTGAGGGGGTTCACGTGAGGGGGCAAAGACACGCGTGGAGAGGGGGAGGTGACAGCGGCAGGGGAGAGGGTTCCTCACCCCGCCCGGGTCCGGCTGTGCAAAGGTGAGGTGGGTGCTGGGGGGGGCTGCAAAACGCGCGGGGGGGGGGCGTCACCCTGCAGCTGTCGGGTGGGGGTGGGCGCTGGGGCCCTGCGAGGGGGGAGCGAGTGTGCGAGGGGCCGGTGTGGCCCGTCCGGGTGAGCTCAGCGTGCACCGCCCGAGCCAAGTGTGAGCTCAGCAGCCACCCCCCGCACAGCCCCTCGCACGAGGGCCGGATCCCCCCCGGCCCTGCACGGCCCCTCACGCGGGTTCAGGGCCAAGGACTGCACGGCCCTTGCACGCTCACCCCTTGCACACTCGACCCCAGCGCCACCTGCCCATTGCCCCCCGCCTTGTGCACTCAGCCCCGCTCCCGCCACTCCCCTGCCCTGGCACACTCGTCCTGGCTGCTCTGTCACCCTTCCCCTTGCACACTCATCCCCCATTCTCATCTGCCTATCGGCCCCACTCTTGCAAATTCATCCTCCATTCCCGCTCCTCTGTCGCCCTTGCACACTCACCCCCATTTCCATTCATCCATCACCCCCGCTCTTGCACGTTCCCCCATAGGCCCATCCTCACTTGCCCATCCCTTCCCTTGCACACTCACCCCTCATTCCCACTTTTCCACCCCCCAATCCTTGCACTCTTATCTTAATCACACTCATCCATCACCTCCCCTCACACACTCATCCCACCCCCAATCTTGCACACTCATCCCCATCCTCCCTTGTCCCTCACCCTGCCTTTGCACGCTCACCCTCCATTCCCATCCCTCCACCACATCCACCCTTGCACACACATTCCTCATTCTCATTTGTCCATTGGCCTTGTCCTTTGCACGCTCACCCCCAGCCCCATCCTCACCGCTCCATCTCCCCTGCCCTTGCACACTCACCCCACTCCCACTCCTCCCACCCCCCGGCACACTCTCCTCTGCCCCCTCGCTCGCCCCTTGCACACCCACCGATGGACACGAGTTTGATGTGCTCCCGCTCCAGGAACTCGAGGGCCACCGAGACGTTCTCCAGCTTCATCTGGCGGAAGTTGGGGCGCGGGTGGTGCTTTCGCCCCATCTTCTTCTGGCTGAGCACCTCGAGCAGGGCAATGAGGCGCAGCCCGTCGCTCAGGTCGCGCTGCAGGTCCCCGATGCGCTTCTGCACACACTTGAGGTGCTCGTTGCACCAGCGTGTGAACGTGTTCTGCTGGATCTTCTTCCAGGGCGCGTCCTCCGCAAGGTCCTTCTCGGTGGCCGGGAGCTCCTCAGGGTCCTCGCCTGGCGCGGCGTCGAACGAGTTCATCCTGGCGGGGCTGGGGGGTGTCCTCGGTGGGTGGGGGGCTTCCTGGATGGTGGGGGGGAGGTTCCTGAGTGGGTGCGTAGGGGAGTCCTGGGTCACTCCCGGTGGCTGGGTTGGGGTCCTTGGGTGGGGTCCCAGGTCACTCCTGATGCCTGGGCGCGGGTCCCAAGTCAATCCCGGTGCCCAGATGGGGGTTCTGGGTCAGTCCCAGTATCCTGAAGGGGTCCTGGTGCTCTGGGTGGGGGTCTCAAATCAGTGTTGGTGTCCTGGGACAACGTGGATGTCCAGGGTGGGGGTCCTGGGTCCCAGTGGCAACGCCGGTGCTGGGGGACGATGTCCTAGCTCAGAGCCGGTGTCCCTGATGGGGGTCCCAGGTGGGTGCCGGTGCCTGCAGTGGGGTCCCGGTGCTGGAGGACGGTGTCCTGGATCACGGGTGGGTGTCAGTGTCCTGGGTGGGGTCCCAGTTCCCAACGCTGGGGGACCGTGTCCTCGGTCAGTCCCGGTGCTCAGGGGGTGCTCCTGGATCCCGGGATCAATGCGGGCGCCTGCGGACGGGGTCTCGGCTCAGTCCCGGTGTCCTGCGAGGGGGTGGCGGCTCGATGCCGGTGTCCCCAGTGGGGGTCCCGATTCCCAGAGTCGGTCCCGGTGCCAGGGGCAGCTGTCCTGGGTCTGTCCCGGTGCAAGTTACCGGTGGTGGGGTCGGTTCTCGGCTCCCAGAGGGAAGCAGCGGGTCCCTAAGGGGTTTGGGGGGAGCGGGGGGGGGTCCGGTGGGTTCTCGGTGGATTCCCCGAGGGAGCGGCGGGTCCCGGCGGGTGGGGAGTGCCCTTGGTTCCCGGGGGTCGGTTCCTGATGAGTTCCCGGAGCGGAGCAGCGGATCCCGGCGGGGTCCGGTGGGTTCCTGGGAACAGTTCCCGGTGGGTTCCCGGTGGGTTCCCGGCGTGTTCCCGAGGCAAAGCGGCGGTTCCCGGTGAGTTCCCGGTGCCGATTGGCGGAGAGGTCCGGTGTGTTCCCGATGCGTTCCCGGAGGGTTCTCGGGCCGGGGGCGGCGGCGGAGAGTGGCGGGGCCGGGGGCGGCGGCGGCTTTAAGCGCTGCCCCGACCCGTCCCGCCCCGTCCCGGGGAGGGACCGACCGACCGGGAGGGACCGACCGACCGGCCGGCCGGGGGGTGGGGGGGCTCGGGCGCCGCTATTTATAGCCCCGGCCTCACACCCGGACCCCCAGACACCGGCACCCCTAAAACCCTCGGACTTCAGCACCCCTAAAGCCCCGGACCCCCGCACTCCGACACCCCCAAAAACCCCGGACCCCAGCACCTCCCAAACGCCGGACCCCCGGACTTAGGCACTCCCGGGCCCCGGCACCCACAAATCCCGGCACTTGTGAAACACCGACAAACCCCTAAACCCCTGACACACCCAAAATCTCAGTAACCCTAAACACAGGCAACTAGAAACCCCGATACCCTCAAGCACCGGCACCTCCAAAACGCCCGCACCCCCAAACCCTCAGACACCGACACCCTGAAACACCAAAAACTCAGGAACCCCAAACACCCACATCCCAAATGCTGACACCCCAAATACCGACACCCACAAACACCAGCACGCGATGGGGGGGCACCCCCAACACACCCACAACCCCCAGACCCTGGCAGCCCCAAACACTGACTTCCTCAAACACTGACACCCCCAAACACAGGCACCTCCAAAATCCTCCAAACCCCAAAAGCCTCAAACCCTGGCATCCCCAAAACCCCGAACACAGGTACCCCAAAATCCCGGCACCCCCAAACTCCAAAATCCGAGCACCCCCCCAAAAATCCCAAACCCTGAAACCCCAACACCACAAAACTGCCACGCTCCATAGGCCAGGAACCCCAACACCCCATTATCCTGACACACCTGTACCTTAAGACCCCAACACCCCAAAATCCCAGCACCCCGGGGACCCCGACAGGCAGCACTCTGTGCACCCCAATAGCCCGAGCACCCAGTACTGGCACGTCTATACCTTTGCCAGCTGGCCACCCCAGTACCCCTGCACCCCAATACCCCAGGCACCCCGATACCGCAGCCCCCTCTCAGCGCAACTCACCCCCAAAGATACCCCTAAAACTCACCCGCTCGAGACCCCCTCAGAAGACCCATCCAGGACCCCCCCACTCGGGATCCCCCGAGTCAGCATCCCCTCTTGGGACCCCCCAAAAACTCACATAAAAACCCTCACCCCAGCCCCAGGAGCACAACTGAGATCCCCAAGACCCCCTCCAGGATCCCCCTCTGGGGAAACCCACCAGGACCCCCCCCCCTAGAACTCCCCCTTGGGGCCCTTGGGCTACCCTGGCCATGCCTCAGTTTCCCCATCAGAGTGCATGTCTGGGGAGGGGGCTCGGTCATTTTTGGGGTGACCCCTGAACCCCCCTGCCCCCCGAATTTCTCGTGTGTGTGTGTGTGTGTGTGTGTGTCCCTGGACGCCTCAGCACCCCTGGGGGGAGCAGGGGGGACACTTGGGTGACCCAGATCCTGGTCCTTTTTGGGGGGGGGGGTAATTCGGGGGGTATCGTGTTCCCCCCAGTTCCGGTGCCTGTCCTGGAAGCTTCCAGCGGGGGTAGTGGGGGGGGGGAGGTGGGGA
>JAYRBT010000042.1:121840-137054 GCA_036023395.1 Myiotriccus ornatus
CTTCCAGCGGGGTAGTGGGGGGGGGGAGGTGCAGGTGCACCCCGAGGTGACAACGGGTGACAGGGGGGTGACGTGGGGGGGGTGACGTGGGGGGGTGACGCGGTGGCGCCTGCGCCAGCACCTAAAAATAACCCGCCGAGTCAGAGCCACGCACCGGCACCCAAAATACCCCGGGGGGGGCACGCGATGGGGGGGCACCCCCAACACACCCACACCAAAAATACCCCGCGGGTGTCTGGGTGGGTGCGTGATTGGGGGGGGGGGTGGGGAACACACAGGGATGGCACCCACCCCTCCGGGACCCCCGAACCCACGGCAGGTGTAGGAGGGTGAGCAGGTGGATTGTATGGGCAGTTTGGGGGGGATCTGCGTGGTCAGGGTGGTCCAGGAAGGGGGGTCAGGATGCCTGGGGAGGTTCAGGGTGTCAGTGTGCTCCAGGAGGAGCAGGGTGGTCCAGGATGGGGGTTCAGGATGCTCCTGGGGTGGGTCAGGAAGGGCCGGGGGCGGTCAGAGTGCTTTGTGGGGGCTTCTGGAGCCCGGTGGGGTCTGGGCTCCGCTGCAGCCGGGGCAGAGGAAGATGATGGTGAAGGGAAGGGCCTGACCCCAGCAGTGTCTCCTGGGGAGGGGACAGGGAGCAGGCCCATCCCCCCTGGGGGTGGCACCCCGAATCCCGTGTCCCCCCACCCTGTCCCTGGCTCTGGGTCCCCTCTGGGCACTGGGGCTTGGGGCACTCGGGGTCCTTGGGATAGGGGGACACGGGAAGGGGACTGTCAGCAGCACGGGGGCACAGACGGAGTCAGAGTGGGGATGTGGCCATGGGGACAAGGGGGACAGGGCTGGGGGGCAAAGGGACAGGGGGACAGGGCATTCATGGCTGGGGGACACAGGGGACATGGCCATGGGGACAGTGGGGACACATGTGGGACCGCATCCAGGAGGGCACAGGGGCAGGGACGTGGAGGCCCTGGGGTGGCTCCTTGGGTGCCATGGGGCTGTAGACAGGGGGCTGCGTGGTACAGGATCCATCCTGGCTCCGGTGGGTGCTGTGGGGTCTCAGCTGGGCCAGTGGTGCTGCAGCCCCCAGAGCACCTCCTGCTGTGCCCACAGCACCCTGAGAACCTTCCCCGCTCCATGGCCACCATACCAGACTCAGAATCCCAGGATCCCTGAGGCTGGAAAAGCCCTCCCAGCCCATGGATCCACCCTGTGCCCCATCCCCACCTTGTCCCCCAGCCCAGAGCACTGAGTGCCACGGCCAGGCCTGCCTTGGACACCTCCAGGGCTGGGGACTCCAAACCCCCCTGAGCCTCCTTTTCTCCGGGATGAGCCCCCCCAGCTCCCTCGGCCGCTCCTCACAGGACTTACCCGGCCCCAGTCCTCCATCAGAGCCCCCCTGGCCAGTCCAGGTCCCCCAGAGCCGTGCCAAGTGTGGGGTGGCCCCGCAGCACTATCGGTCCCTGCCGTGGGCACTGGCATGTCCCCCCCATGCCCCGACTGTGCCCATAGCCCCCACCCCCACGGCCCTGCCCCCTCCCTGCAGCCCCCACACCCCTCCCCGTGTGCGTGTCCCCCCAGCTCCTCGTTCTCCGTGTCCCCAGCGCCCGTGGCTCTGCAGGGGACACATCGGGCACACACTGGGGGGGTGTGGGGCCCTCTGGGGGGTGTCCGTCCCTGTGGGATTCCAGTACAGCACCAGCAGAGCTCACCTGATCCAGTACAGCCTTCCACGACCCAGTTCAGCCCAGTACAAACCAGTACAATCCCATGTGACACAGTACAGTTCAGTGCAGCCCAGTACAACCCAGGAGGACACAGTACAGCCCAGTACAAACCAGTACAGTACAGTATAGCCCAGCATAGCTCAGTACAGGCCAGTATAACCCAGTAGGATACAGTACATTACAACCCAGTATGTTACATTACAGACTGGTACAGCCCAGTACAGCCCAGTACAGCCCAGTGCAACCCAGGAGGATGCGATACAGCCCAGCACGATCCAGTACAACACAGCCCAGTATGATCTAGTACGACCCAGTACAGCCCAGCACAACACAGGCTGGAGGTACAGTCCAAACGGTCCCCCTGTCCCCCTCACCCCGTCCCCATCCCAGCCCCAGAGCTGCAGGGGTGCCCCAGGGCGGGGCACCCCCCGGGTGGGCACCCCCCATTCCCCGCACAGCCCCCCTTGGAGATGCCCCTCCACCTGGCCCCCCCTTCCCTCTGTGGGGGTCCCGGGGTGCCACAGCCCCGTCTCTGCAGTGGCCTTTATAGGCACCCCCAGCCCGGGGGGGCCCCAGCGCCAATAATCTCCCCCATAAGCAGCTTCTGATCATCCTTCCTGACCCCTGGGGGTCCCACGGCTGGGGGGGGGGGCAGGGGGACAGGAAGAAGCTGGGGGTCATCTGGGATTTGAGTCCCCAGCAGAGCACCCCCAAAGTGACCCCCCACCCAGGTACCCCCAAAGTGACCCCCCATCCAGGCACCCCCCGGCTTTTCACCCTCCTAGGTTAATGTCCCCCCTCAGTTAACTCCACAAGCAGTGCCCCCACCCCTTAACCCCTCCCAGCTCTCCCCACCTCCCAGGGGGACAATCACTGGGAGGTGACACCGGCAGGGAGGGACATCCTGGGGTGCTGGGGAGGGCAGGGGGTGACCTCATGGGGAGGACCCCAAGTTATTCCCAGGGCAACCAAGGCCAGGCCATCCCAGGGGAGCAGGATCAAGGGTGAGAACCCCCAAGGATACCTGAAGACACCTGGACATCCCAGGGGGAGCAGGACTGAGCTTGGGGACTGCTGGGGGACCCTGGTGGGAGCAGGACTAAGGCTGGGGACTCCTGGCCATCCCAGGGGCACCAGGACCAAGCGTGGGGGCACCTGAGGACACCTGGGCAAGCTGGGGGGAGCAGGACTGATCCCTGGGGACCCTCCCCACTCCCAGGTGTGTGAAGGGAGCCCTTCCGCCCCCCCAAATCCCCCCAGAGCCCCGGCAATCGGCTCGGCCCGGCTCAGGGGGCTGATTAGGCGCTGAGCCTGGCTTAGCCCCCCCTCTAATCCCCAAGTTTGGCCGAGCTGAGCCCTGATCCCCCCTAAGCGGCTTTGGGGGCGCAGGGTATATCAGGGGGGAGGTCGCTGCCCCCCCCCCACCGCCGCCATGGACGAGGACGAGTTCTACCTGTTCAAGAACCAGTCGTCGGTGGGGCCCTGGGATGGGCCCCAGTACCACCTCGCGCCCATGTGGGCCTTCTACCTGCAGACCATCTTCATGGGGGTGGTGTTCCTGGTGGGCACCCCCCTGAACGCCATCATCCTCATCGTCACCGTCAAGTACAAGAAGCTGCGGCAGCCGCTCAACTACATCCTGGTGAACATCTCCGTCAGCGGCTTCATGTGCTGCATCTTCAGCGTCTTCACCGTCTTCGTCTCCAGCTCCCAGGGATACTTCGTCTTCGGGAAGCACATGTGTGCCTTCGAGGGCTTTGCGGGGGCCACCGGAGGTACAGGGGGACCACGGGGGCGCTGAGGGCTAGAGGGGATGGAGTGACCACCAGGGCTGCTGGGGCCAGAGATGACCACTGTGATCACCCGTGCTGTGGAAGTCGGGGTGATCGCCACGGGCTGCTGGGTGCAGGAGCTGGGGTGACCATCCGGACCCGTAGCAGTTGACCACTATAGTCTGGCGGGCCTGTAGGAGTTGGGGTGACCCGGTGACCTGGGGGTGCTGTGGGACACGGGGTGACCCGTGGCCCCAGTGGCCGTGGGCAGGGCGCAAGGCAGTGGCCGTGTCCCTCCAGGGCTGGTGACAGGGTGGTCCTTGGCCTTCCTGGCCTTCGAGCGCTACATCGTCATCTGCAAACCCTTCGGCAACTTCCGCTTCAACTCCCGCCACGCGCTGCTGGTCGTGGCAGCCACCTGGGGCATCGGCATCGGCGTGGCCATCCCCCCCTTCTTCGGCTGGAGCAGGTGGGGCTGCTGGGCACAGGGGCTTAGGGGGGCACGGGGGGGCCCACGGAGTGCCAGGAGGGTGGCGAGACACCCAGCAGTGGCCTGGGGTGCCGTGGGGGTGCCACGAGGGCAGTGAGACACCCAGCAGTTCCACAGGGGTGCCACAGGGGTACCACGGGGTGCCAGGGGGTGTCACTCGGTGCTGAGCGTGGGTGCTGCAGGTACATACCCGAGGGGCTGCAGTGCTCCTGCGGCCCTGACTGGTACACGGTGGGCACCAAGTACAAGAGCGAGTACTACACCTGGTTCCTCTTCATCTTCTGCTTCATCATCCCCCTCTCCCTCATCATCTTCTCCTACTCCCAGCTGCTCACCGCCCTGCGGGCCGTGAGTCCTCGGGGCACGGGGGGCACTGGAGCCGGGAGAAAGGGAGGGGGGTGGAGGGTGGAGAGGGGCTGGGAGGGGTGAGAGGGAGGAAGAAATGGAGCAGAGGGAGGGATGGAGAACTGACTGGAAGGAGGAGGGGGAGGGAAGGAGGAGAGGGGAGAAGGAGGGGGAGGGAGGGAGAGAGGACAGGCTGCTTGGGCAGAAGGGTGGGCAGGAGCACGGGCAGGTGCCCAGGCAGGGGGCAAGCAGGGGATCAGGGGGTTGGGCATGGGATCAGGGGATCGGGCAGGGGATCAAGCATGGGATCAGGGGGTCGGGCACGGGATCGGGCAGGGAATCAGGGGGTTGGGCAGGGGGTCAGGGGATCGAGCATGGGATCAGAGGGTCGGGCAGGGGATCAGGGGGTTGGGCAGGCCCAAGGTGTCCCTGTCCCCATCCCAGGTGGCAGCACAGCAGCAGGAGTCGGCCACGACACAGAAGGCGGAGCGGGAGGTGTCGCGCATGGTCGTGGTCATGGTGGGTTCCTTCTGCCTGTGCTACGTCCCCTACGCAGCGCTGGCCATGTACATGGTGAACAACCGCAACCACGGCCTCGACCTGCGCCTCGTCACCGTCCCTGCCTTCTTCTCCAAGAGCGCCTGCATCTACAACCCCATCATCTACTGCTTCATGAACAAACAGGTGACACCGCGGGGCAGGGGGACAGACAGGGACACATGGCACGGGGGGACATGGACACATGGGGTATAAGGGACATCCAGGGATACCTGGGGACATCTGGGGACACACGGTCATGTCCAGGGCCACCTGCAGGGCTGGCACGTACCCAGGGATGAGAGATGGGGGCCAACGTGGCATTAGGGGTGGGAGGACAGTGCCAGGGGCGGACATGGGGCCAGTGGCACCCTCTGGCTGAGCCATCCCGTGCTCCCCGTGTCCCCACAGTTCCGCGCCTGCATCCTGGAGACGGTGTGTGGGCGGCCCATGACCGACGACTCCGAGGTGTCCAGCTCGGCCCAGCGCACCGAGGTCTCCTCCGTGTCCTCGAGCCAGGTCAGCCCCAGCTGAGGGGCTGCGGCACCGACCTGGACCCCAGGACCCTCGGCTGCCCCCCCGGACCTCCGGCTGCCCCCCAGGGCCCCCAGCTGTGGGGCCAGCGCTGCCCCGGGGGTCCGGGGTCCCCGGCCAGCCTAGGATGTAGCGCGGGTGGGACAATAAACCACGGCCGCGGTCTGAGCACAATAGGGATGGGGGACACACTGTGGGAACCCCCGTGGGACCCTCGGGATGGGGGACACACTGCGGGAACCCCCGTGGGACCCTCGGGATGGGGGACACACTGCGGGAACCCCTGTGGGACCCTCGGGATGAGGGACACACTGCGGGAACCCCCGTGGGACCCTCGGGATGAGGGACACAGCACATCCCACGGCAGGGCAGGATGGGGGTCCCGGGAGTGGCTGTCCAGGTGTCCCCATGTGCCCCATGGTTGGGTGGGATGGGAGTCTCAGGGGTGGCTGTGCCCCATGGCAATGCCACGGTGGGACTCTGCCCCCTTGTCCCCTGCAGACCCCACAGGCAGTGGGGTGGCAGGGAAGTGGGATGCTGCCCTTCCACCTCCACCCACGGGGCTGGGCTGGGGCTGAGGCCCCCATCCATGGGGCTGGGCTGGGGCTGGATCCTCTCCGTGGGGCTGGGGTGGGGCTGAGCCGCCTATCTGTGGGGCTGGATCCCCCCCATTCATGGGGCTGGGGTGGGGCTGAGCCCCCCATTCATGGGGCTGGGGAGGGGCTGGATGCCCTCCATGCGACTGAGGTGGGGCTGGCTCCCCCTGTCTGTGGGGCTGGTATGGGGCTGGATCCCCCCATGGGGCTGGGGTGGGGCTGAGCCCCCCCATTCATGGGGCTGGGGTGGGACTGGATCCCCTCTGTGAGGCTGAGCCCCCCTGATCTCCAATGCTGAGGGCCAGGATTCCCCTCAGGTCCCACGTCACTCCCCTCCCCAAACCCCCAAACCTGCCCCCCAAACCCCTCAAGCCCTTCCCCTTCCCTGGGCTCCCCCTGCCCACACTCTCCCCTCTCCGTCTGGGGGGGTTCCCCAGATCCCGGTTTGGGGGGACACAGGAACTGGGCTCTGGCCCCCCGGCCCATGGGGGTTGAACAGTTTATTGAGCCCCAGCCGACCCGGATCCCTTCAATCAGCCAGAGCAGAGAACCAAATAAACCCGGAGGAGGCAAAAAATCCGTGTCCGGAGTCGTCAGTGAGACTCAAATCCTCATGGATGGGGGAAGCAGGAGAGGGATCACAGGGGCTGATGGTGCACTGGGGGTGATGCCAGGGGGGCTTTCCCGGTGTTCCCAAAATCACGGCTGCTGTCCCAAATCACCCCTGGTGTCCCAAACCACCCCCCACATTCCCAGATCCCTGAGCCCAGCACGAGGACATGTTCCCAACATGCTCGCCCCTGGATTTAGGGACGGGGAGGTGGGAGAGGAGGAGGAGGAAGAGAAGGAGGAGGAGGAGGGAGGATCCAGTCAGCACTTGGAAACCCTTGGAAAAGGATTTAAGGGAAAACCCAGGAATTTGGGGGCGACCAGGCCAATTCCACACAGCTCCGGGAGCTGCGGGCAGGGACAAATGACCCAGAAGAGGGAAAACACCGGGAATCATCCCAGAGCGGGGTGGGATGCCTGGATGAGCCCACGCAAACCCAGGCTGGGGGGATTCAAGGCACTTGGAGTGGGGCCGGGGGGGGGGGCCCAGCCAGATCCTGGGGGGCAACGATGGGGGAGGGGGGGGTTCCCATGCCCTCGGGGTTACCTCCCCTGGGGTCCCCTCTGGGTGCCCCCCAGAACCTCCAGGGGTCCTGCTGCTGCTCCGATGGGTTTCAGGGGTTTTTTTGGGGTTTGAATTCTCATTCCAATTTCACATCAGTGTTTCCGTTTAATTTGATTTCACTTCTCAAGTTTAAATTCCATTTCAATTTCCAATTTTCGTTTTAATGTTTCATTCCAATTTTAATTTCAATTCCAACTTTTAATTCCAATTCCAATTGTAATTCCAATTCCAGCTTCAGCTCCAATTTTAATTCCAATTTCGACTTGCATTCCAATTCCAACTTTTATTCCACCTCCAATCCCAATCCCGCTGTGAATCCCCCACTCCCCCGTAGCCCCCGGGTGGCCCCGTCGCTGCCCCCACGCCAGGGGGAGGAGCCGTTTCCACACATGGTAAAACCAAAACATACAAAAATAACCCGAAAGTCGTTAAAATCCCAGGAAAACCCACGACAAGACGAGCCCCAAGTGCTGGGGGGAGGTGTGGCTTTCCCGAGCCCCATCCCTGGGAGCCGGGATGGGGTTTCCCGTGGCGGGAGCGGCCTGGGCGCGGGACGGAGCCCCTGAGCAGGTGGCGGCAGAGGCCTAGAACTCGTCGTGCCGCACCAGCGCCTCCCCGAAGTCCGTGGCCTGGCTGCCCACGAACAGGTCCGACTTGTCCACGATCTCCTCCCGCGTCAGCTTCCCGTCCTGCAGGGAATGCCACATCCCGCTATTCCCCCCAGCTCCTCCCACCCTGCTCCTCCCGAAATCCCACCGGAGCGCCTGCCCACCTTGTCCTGGTCGGACTCGTAGACGAGGTGCCGGGCCTCGGCCTCGGCGTGGTCGTAGTCCGAGGGCAGGATCCAATCCTTGGTCTCCTCCTTGTCCATCTTCCCATCCCGGTTCTTGTCCCGGAATTCCACAAACTGTTCCCTCTCCGTCTTCACCCACTCGGGCTCGTCAGCGTCACCATCCTGGCTGTACATGTCACCTGCGGGGAGAGTGGGATCGGGATCCTCCCGACCACCATAGCCCCGACCCCATCCCAAGGACTGACCCGAAGCCTTGAACTCCCTAAGTCCATCCCCAAAATCCCAAAGCACCATTTGGGTCAGGATTCCACCCCAAAATCCTCAACAGTGGCCCAAGTTGAGAAGTTGGAAGAGAGAACATTCCCAGAGGGGGAAGGATGGGAAGGACGTGCCAACAGTGGCTGACACTGCACAGGGAAACGGAAGGGACACGGAGGGGACACGGAGCACCGTGGCTCCGGCATCTCACCGATGAACTCCTCCAGGTCAATGAAGCCATCACCATTCTTGTCAATGTCCTCCATGGTTTCCTGCACAGAGACACCGGCATGAGCCAGACCTGGAGTGACTCCCACCCCCCAGTGCTCCACCCACCAGAGCTTCCCGGGAACACCCTATCCCCAACACCTCCGTGCCAGCCCCACCTGCACGACGATGTCCTTCATGTAGTCATACTCCTCGGGGTGCAGGAAGGCCGTGAACTCCTCCTTGGTGGCCGCCAGGTCCCCATCCTTGTCGGCCATCTTGAAGCGCCGCTCATCCCGCACCATCATCTGTTTGTAGTTGAAGCCGTCGTCGGGGTCCGGATCGTCTGGGAAGGAGCAGAGGGAGTGCCCAGATCAGCTCAGGCAGGGGAGGGACCATGGCCTGCACCAACCCCAGCCAACCCCAACCCAACCCGAGCATAACCCAACCACAACCTCAATATCCTCACCCTCAACGCCAGCTCAACCTCCTCAGCAGGCCCTTCTCACCCTCAACTTCCTCAGCACAACCTCAACCTCCTCCACCCAACCTCAACCCCTCACCTCAGCTCAACCTCCCGACACTTCACCACCGCAGCCTCCACTGCAGCTCCCGGCACCGCCACGTCCCTCCTGCGCCCGTTCCCAGGAGAAGGAGGAGCTGCGGCAGCCCCGGGATCGAGGCATTCCCAGGGAGAGGCCCCAGTAGACAGGGCCCAGGGGGTTTGGCCGGCACGGCTGGAGGCTCAGCTGGAGCTATTTCGGGAGGGGAATGTGTAAGGGGATCTCGCTCACTGCCGGGGCAGCGGCAGAGCCGGGAGGCATCGGCCGGGTGGGATCACAGGGCCACTCGGCACGGCACCACCGGCAGCGGGAGGGGAGCTCTGGGACACAGAACTGGCAGTGTCCAACAGCCTACGGAGAACATGGATCCAGGAGGACGTGGCTGTGGCCACGCTCTGGGTTAAGTTAAACCAGAGCCATTAAATATCTAAAGATTTTGATTTTAAGGCACCTCTAGGGTAGAATGAACCCAAAATTCCCTGTTCTATTCCCAAGGTTTCACCTTGGGAAGCGGCACAGCCCCAAGCAAGGAAACCCTCAGGATTGGGCCCATTCCTTAACTGCTGTCAGGCCAACTGATGAGTTTGATGGAGGGCGGGGGGGCAGGTGGGCTAAAAATGGTCAACCCCCCTCCCTCCAAGAGCCCGCAAAGCCACTTTGTGTCTTGGACCCTGGGCAGGGGGAGGTTTGGGGGAGCACATGGAGAAGCTTCTCCCGGAATGAATGTTCCTGGTTTCAGATCCCACTCTAGGACTCAGGAGTTAACAAAAATAGATTAATGATAATGATGATGATGATGATTCAGATCCCACCCCAAAACTGAGGAGTTAACAAAAATAGGATAATGATAATGATGATGATGATTTGGATCCCACCCCAGGACTGAGGAGTTAACAATAATGGGATGATGATGATGATACGATGATTATCATTCTATTTTGATTCTGAAGGGAGTTTTGAAGGGATTTTCACTCTAAGATGAAGCTCTTGGATATTTATCACTGGGTATTCCCTGCTTCCTGGGATTCCCCCAGCGGAGCCCCGCACTGCTCGGTGACACCTCTGGGGGCCACCTGGTGACTCATTCCCGCGTCTAATTAACTAATTAATAAAACCACCCCCAGCACCTGGTTTTGCTGACAAAACACTGCATTCCTGACCCTTTGGAGCAGCCCAGGGCGGTGCCCGGCCCCACACAACCCTCGGCTGCGTGCCAATGCTCCGGAGGCACTTCCCAGGCATTCCAGCCCTGCTCTGGCCAGGGAGGGGAGCGAGGGGAAGGGAGGGAATCTTCCAGCAGAAAGAAGCCGGGGAAAAGCGATTCCTGCCGAGAGGAGCCGGAGCCAGGGCGTGAGGCGGGATCCTCCCGGCGCTCCGTAAGGACACAAGTATGTGGGAGCAGCACGAGCTGAGGCTCCATCGGGGCCTGCCAAGGACACTCAGCCTCCGGCACCGCTCCGGGTTCGGGATTGGCCGTGCTGGGGCCGGGCACTGCCCTCTCCCTGCTCTGGCTGTGGGAAGGGGCTTCTCCTTAAGCTCATTAAGAGGGTTTCACTAATTCAGGGTTTTCTCATTAAGGTTTTTCTTTATTAAGTTTCCCCTCCTTAAGTTTTCCCTCCTTAAGGTTTTCCTCATTAAGGTTTATATTTTTCCCTGTCCCACGCCTGCAGGTCTTAAATCCCACCCCCAGACCCCTCAAACCCCTCATGTAAAAAAAGGGTGTTCCAACCCTTCCCAGGATCTCTCCTCCCCCTTCCAGGCTGGATTTATATGGGCAGATAAGCACAGATCCCAGAAATCCATGGCAAAGGGAGGTTTGGGAAGCACTGCCCCAGCCTGGGAAGGGGTGGGGGGCCTTTCCTCAGCCACAGGCACGGCAAACCCAGATCCTCCCCGAGCTCGAGGGACACGGATGAGCCCGAGGGAGATGGATGAGCCTCCCGTGCGGCAGCTCCCCCTCCGCACATCCCACGGAGCAGTTTGACTATTTTTGGCAATATTTAGGAAATTTGAGCGGGTTTCACGCTCTGGAGCCGCGGCTCCTCCGCCCGGCCCGTCTGCGGTGCTGGAGGCAGGAGCTGGCACAGGGACCGGCTGTTTAAGGTTTTAACCCCAAAACAGCTTCTCCTTCCCGGGGCTCCCGGGGGTGTCGGGGGCCATGGCTCGTGTTCTAAAATCCCCAAGTTCCAGAGTCTAACGCTGCTCCTGGGACAAGGGAAAGGGATGAACGGTTCTGCTGATGGTTTTTGTGGATTCGGGCGGGGATGGACACACTAAGGTGGTTTCAGAGCCACAGGTCCAGTCGGTTCCGGCTGCAGGTTCCAAATGCCCCCATGAGCCAGGAACTCCAAAGGACCGGAAAACCCCATTCCCACATGCTGTTAATCCCTAAATCAGTGGGATTCAGCCCAGAGCTGTGTTTGTCCCCAGAGACATCAATAACACAAGGCTGGGGCTGTGTGGGGGCACAAACTTCCCCTTGTGGGGGGGTTCCACATTTTTTGGGTTCTTTTCCTTGGATTTCCCTTCAGTAATGCAACCCGAAGGTCAATTTGGGGAGTTTTGGGGATTTTTAAGTGAGACTTTGGGGACGTCTGCCCAGGCTGGCACATCCCTGGGCTCATTCCAGGGGACAAATCCAGCTTGGGCCAAGTCAATTCCCACCACTGCTGCTCCGCACTCCCAGTCATGGAGTTCTTCTGGGCCTCCTTAATCCAGGCCACAAGTTCCCCCTCTGCCACAACCCCATCCTGATCCATGTCCCTCCCTCTGACCATTGCACCACAACCCCATTCCAATCCATGTCCCTCCCTCTGACCCTCTGACCCTCACACCACAACCCCCTCCCGATCCATGAACATCCCACTGACCCTCATGAACAGCTCTCAGGCTCCAGGAAAGGCTCATCCCCAGCACCAGGACCTACCCAGGATGTATCCATAGGTGGCATTTTTATACTCCTCCCAGGAAACGAGCCCGTCCTCGTTGAGGTCGTGGCCCTTCCACTGCCGCTCCACATCCTCATAAATCCAACGCTTCTGGGCAAACTTGATCCAGGCCTTGAGCTCCTCCACCGTCACGAAACCGTCTCCATCCTCGTCTATTTTCCCTACAATCTTCCTGTGGGAAACATGGAGAAATCCAGCTAAAGTTAAAGAAAACAAGAGGCTATAGGGGAGGGAATGGGAAGGGGAAGCAAGTGGAGGTGGTCACAGAATTCGGGAATTCAACTATTTGGAGAGTTTATCCCTAAAACCAGCGTACGGTTCAGCTGCCAAAACCCCAGCTCAGCCACTCTTGGGCCACTCAGGTTTTGGTTTCTCCAGGAATTAAAGGTTTTTGGGGAAAAACTTCCTTCTTAGACCTTTGGGAAAGACCCATCCGTGTGTCCTCCCACTAAGATGGCATCGGATGAGGAGCACGGACACGGCTCTATACTAAAAATGGGAATCTCGGCTCTGCCTCTCCTGGTGGTGCGAGGAACAAGGCAAGGTGGTTATGGAATTTGGGAATTCTACCATTTGGAAAGTTCATCCTTAAAACCAATGTTTGGTTCAGCTGCCGAAACACCAGCTCCGACACCGGAAATCACCGGCTTGGCCACTCAGGCTTTGGTTTCTTCAGGAACGACGAATTTCAGCAGGAAAGCTTCTTTGTTAAACCCCCCGGGAAAGCCCCGTCCGTGCGTCCTCCCACCTCAGTGGTGCCAGGTGAGGAGCGCAGGCACAGGTTTCCCCAGAACCGGGAAGGTGGGCTCGGCACAGGAACCGGTCCCACCCGCCGCCTGGGGCAGCAACCGGAGCCGCGGGAACGCAGCGCCGGAGCGGCCGCGTGCCTCCGTTATTTTTAGCAGCAGCTGTAGGAGAAGCCACGGCAGGAATGCGGGATCCAGGGGCAGATGGGAGCTGGGGGGGTGGGGGCTGCTGGATCCGCGGGGTTCGCTCCCGGGAGCGGCCGCAGCTCCACGCCGGGGCGGTTTTGAGCTCCCCCCGGATGAAAATCAGGGATAACGGTCCCAAAAAAATCCTTTGTCCAGTGAAGCGAGATCCTGGTTTTTTTGCCTTTGACAGGGAGGTTTAATGGAGAGCCATTCAGGAATCCTGAGCTCAACCAAGGTATTTGAGGAATTTCAAAAGACAGGTGGAAAATAACGGCATTTTTAAATCACCACCAGGACAATTAATTCCCAAAATACTGAGGCAAAGAGAAACCTGGACACTGGAGCCACCTGCACTTGCTCCCAGGTTTTTATGTTCCAGAACTGCCTTGATCAAGGAAAACCAAGAATTCTTCCACGGCACAAATGATGTTCCTGGCAATGGGAAGCTGGAGAGAGAACTGTGAGAAAACTGGGGGAAACACAGGATTTAACTCTGGCAGAGTCTGGGCATGGGGGCAGCGTGGGGTGCCCTGCCTGGGAGACCTGAGGGGTTTTATAGAGCAACATGTAACATAAATATGTGAATGTGCAAACAGAGCTCCTCAACAGAGCCCAAACTTACAGGGAAGTAGGTAAAATACTACAGAAATATTTCAGAATTTTCCATCTCCACATGCAAAGTGTCTCCTCCAATATTCCCGATCAAACTTCACAGGAAATTATGAAAAATGTCACAGAAACATTCAGAGCTTTCCACATAAATATATATTAAAAAAAAAAATCAATAATATCACATGAATATTAAACATTGGTCCATATAAATATATAAGCCACGAATAAATCAGGGGTTTCAGGGAAACAATTCCATGTTTCCCTTTCCCAGGTGGGTAATACTACCAGCAAAGGGATTTATTGGGGAAAACCCCTGGAACGGAGAACTTGAGCTGGTGGTGGTCGATGGCCAAAGCAGCTTTTTCAGGGCAGTTCGCAGGGGGTTAATTAGGGAACAGCTTCCCAGGAAAGTCAAACCCTCTCCAGCCTGGAGCTGGGCACTCAGGAAGCTCCCAAACCTCCTCCCCCCAGCTGGTTCCGAGCCCAGGGCCAGCACCAGCTGCTCCCGGCTGCTTTCCCAGGGCAGGAGCCACCAAATCCGAACATTTTCCCAAACCCCCCACTCCGTCCCCCCGCAGGAGCGGGGACAGCAGATGTTTGGGAAGGGCTGGCAGCTGCTCGTCGTTCCCACTTCCTGATCCAAGGGGATCTGGGTGCCCAGTGCTGCTGCCAGGGAATGTTGCTGGGACAAAACAAGGTAGAGCACGGGACCTGTTTCCCAAATCCCTGACTGACAGAGCACAGGACATTGTTCCCAAATCCCTGACTGCCCAAAAAGCAGGGAGGTGAGCAGAGCTGCATGCTCTGGTCAAGCCAGAGGCGGAGCTCTCCTAGGAAAATGGGCCCTTCCCACAGCACAACTGCTGTTAAAGCACAGAATTTATGGGATCAGACTTTGGTATCATGTTTATCAAAGCAATTCCAGCTGGGGAAAGTGGGAATTGGCCTCTGTGGATAAAAGTGAGGTTGGTTTGTGTGGAGGGCGTTGAATCTCTGATGGAAACTCTGCCCGGGCGGCACTACCGGCGTTCCGGCGGATAACTCGGCAGAACAATGGGATTGAGCCGTGACGGAGCCCTTGGATCGGGAACGTGGCGGGGGAGGGAGGCCAGGGGGGCCCTGCCTGCTGCAGCCGGAGCTGCAGTTCCCTTGGAATCTGCCACTGCTCCAGGAGGATCGAGGGATTTGCTCCGATTTCCCAGGCAAAAAGCCTCCTGGATCCTGTATTTTGGAGGTTGCAGAACAACTAGGGCCTGGCTCCAAGGGATCCAGGGGTTTTCCAGATTAAACAGTCCCTAAGGGGGGGGAAATTCCCTCTGGCCTCCAAGAGTGAAGTGCTGGGGGCGAGGCCAGCAGCTCCCTCCTACCGTGAGCCTGGATGATCCATAGGGATGAACGGAGAATCCATGGGAAAGCCTGGCAGCCCCCGCCCTGCACATCCCACTGTATCCGTGAGGTTTGGTTCTCTCCGGGGGTTCCCTCACCACCCACACGTGGCTGAGCTTTTCCTTCCCATCAGGGAGCCCCATTCCCAAAAACCTCCCAAAATTCACCGCAGGCTGCAGCAGGTGCTGCTCCAGCAGCAGCACAGTCGGGATGCTCAGTTGCCAAAAGGGGAGATTTAGGTGGGATATGGGGAAGGAATTGCTTGCTGGGAGAGTGGGCAGGCCCTGGCACAGGTTGCCCAGAGAAGCTGTGGCTGCCCCTGGATCCCTGGAAGTGTCCAAGGCCA